>JAHXMQ010000807.1:63277984-63412785 GCA_020466415.1 Ammodramus savannarum pratensis
GGGTGAGAGACACAACAAATAAAAACCCTACAAAATATTCTCTTATCACAGCTAATTAATTCTGACTTATAGAATTTGTGATGAATATTTTCACAATCTTACATTTTTGAAAACCTACATGCTTTTATTGCCATTTTTATTTCAGATAAACTTTTTTATTAATTCAGTTGACAAAAGTTCATCCAAGTATGAATTGTTAAGCTTTACACAATCCACAATGATGAACAACAGTGTGTGAAAAAACTTAAAGCTTATTCAGCTTCTGAACTACTAAGCAAACACACATTACAGAATGAGATTAATTTTAAGCTACAGCATTTGCTGACAAAAGTTTAGTAGAATCTTCTCTTCCCACTGGTGAAATGTCCATCTCTTTAAAGAACATCACTTTTTAAAATCCTGGTAAAAATAGCCATGCTATTGGCTTGTTTTTAAAAAATAAGTACAAACATTGTAATTGGCACTTCCATAGCTAATGATAAAATACTGATCCTTTTTAAGTCTGCTCTGCAATAATTGTTCACTTTTTTTTTCTTTTCAAAAGTTAGCTTTCTAATTTAAAGGATTTTTTTGTTTTTGTTTTCAAGTTAGAAGCTTTCCAGTAGCATTTGAAGATATTACTGTAAGCAAATCAATGCGAAACAATTTACCACATTTAACTGATAAATCTTGAGTTGAAAAAGAACCACAATGCAGGCTAAACTATTTTCTAATATGTACTGAAATGTATGCTCAATATGTATCATGGTGTATAAATTTTACTTGAAAGCTGCAGTGTTTTTTCCGCAGGACTGCTGATCAAACTCTTTGCATTAAAAAAACCCCTGTACTGTCCTCATAATATGCCAAACACGTCTTTGTCTTTTGGCTCATGTTTTACTCCAGAATCCATACTAACCATATATTTTTCAACTTTATTTTAATACCTCTATTCTTATTTTAACACCCAGATTCAGAGGCAAAAGCAAAAACATTCACCAGTTCAGGTAAGAGAGGGATTTTTTCTGAAATACTTTAACAGAAGAATCATAGAATATCCTGAGTCAAAAGGGACCCACAAAGATCATCCTGGTACTGCACAGGACAGCCCCAAGAATCTGACCACGTGCCTGACTTATCTAAACCCTTCTTGCATTCTGGCAGCCTTGATGCTATGACCACTTCCCTGGGGAGCCTGTCATTTTATGGGAAAAAAAGAATACTAGAATACTAATACAATTCTATTCCCAGGATTTATGAAGAAATAGTAATAAAAAACACAGGAAAATTTAGGTGGGAACAGAAAGTCCTTATTATTTCTACAGATGGAAACTCTAGAATCTATCAGTGCAACCTGTGACAATGTTTAACCAAATTCAGTTTGAAAAACAGCTTAGACCTAATTAGAATGTTCTGTGTTCCACCTTTCATCTGTCATCTATCATTCTACCCCAATGCACCTCTGAGAGCACTCTTGCCCTGTCTCCTGTACGTCCTTCCTTTACCTGGTTGCAATCAGAAGCTGGCCCCTCCTGACCCTTCTCTTGTAGTTAAAACCCCTTCTTTCCTCAGCCTCTTTTCACACCCCAGGTGCTCCCTGGCCACCTGCCTTCCTGGCAGCCCTGCACAGAACCGGCTCCAGTACACTGATGTCCTTCCTGTAGTGGGATTCCCAAAACTGGATAGGGCACTCAAGATGTATCCCCAAGAGCTTCAAACAGAAGGGATGAATCACTTGTCCTGATCTCTTGGCTGCACTTTTGCTGCTGCAGCCCAAGGTGCAGCTGGCCTTTGCTGCAAGGACACACTGCTGACTCAGAGAATCACTAAGTATCACAGTAATTCAGACAATCACTTAGGTTGGAAAAGACCTCCAAGGTCCTGAAGGTCATTTCCTGCAAGGCTGTTTTCTATCCCTGGCTGTGCTGTAACAAGGAGGTACTCCATCCCAGATGCATTTGCAAACCATTTATGAATTTCAACTTGATACTGTTCCATTCAGCCCATTTCTGCAGTCTGTATAGGTCTAGGTTCCAGCAGCCTCACCTCTTATGAGGCTACTGGGTTTGACAATCCTTAAAATTTAATATCTAAAAAGACTACCATATACCCCTTCATAGTAAGTAGTCTAAATTAGATTGAACACTGACAGCTGGACAGGAAAACTCTAATTGCAATTTTATTTACTTGACCAACACAGCAGCAGCTGTCTGCTCATGTCACAATGTATCCCAGCTATTTCTTCAATGAAGAAATGAAAGGTCTTATATGTTTATCAATTAGACTTGCTGTACTTTTATTTTCAGTGAATTTGCAAAAAATGTATCTAACCAAGGAAAATATAATTTTCCTGGTAATAAAGTGTGAATAACATAGGCATTTCTAAGGGAGAGAAATTTAATGAAAAAAAGCATTTATAAAGCAGGTATGTTTTCCACGCTATTCAATTTATTAGACTGTATTTTTGCTACTTGTAAGATACAGAAACTTCAGCATATTGCTTCAGGCACTCAGGCAAAAATGCCAGTCTATTCAAGAGACCTTCAATAACAAATGGCACATCACTTCTACCAATTTCAGTAGTAAGTAGAAATTCAGTTGAGAAAAAGTCTCTTGCCTGACCAATCTGCAAACGCTGTGTTCAAAGAAGAAAAGTCGGCCAGGCTTGAGCTATGCTCCTCAGTTCAAACACTAAGGATTTTTCAAAAACAAAACCCTAAACAACAAAAACCCAAATCAATTGCTCAAAAC
Organism: Ammodramus savannarum pratensis; assembly: GCA_020466415.1. Lineage (NCBI taxonomy): Eukaryota > Metazoa > Chordata > Aves > Passeriformes > Passerellidae > Ammodramus > Ammodramus savannarum. Next base: position 63,280,715 of record JAHXMQ010000807.1, read on the forward strand.
AGTGATAAAGACTATGAAATAGTAACTTAAAGTTTTAAGAATTTTCTAACAGTAGATTTCTTTAATATGTGCTTAAAATTATCAGAGACTGAAGAACTCCAAAGATACGCTGGCATCCAATTCCCCCCCCAATACCAAAGGGAGTGACAGACTGACAGGTCTGGCCCAGAAGGAATCAGCGCTTCAGCCAGAGGAATGGAGCAGCACAGAACATTACTTGTCTCCTTATGGAATGTATAATGAAATTTTAATACTCTGCAGGCTGAGTAATGAACTGTTCAGTATCTGCCAACACGGAAAACTGGGGAAGGGAAGAGTTCACAAGTTTTGTCCTAACTCATGCTCTAAGCATTTTATTCAGTTTTATCAGGAGCGACTGATTCTGCCTTTGGTTCACAGTCAAGCACCTGTTCCTGAAAAGAATGCACTCAAGTCCTTTGTTAGCAAAATTCCTATTGTACACAGTCCCCAACCCCCTAAAAAAATTACTACAGATCAAGTATATGTCAAAGAATACAATGCTAAAGAAACTTTCTCAAATCTGGATGACCACTGGAAAGTCAGCACAGCAGGAAGAAAGATACCTGATTGCATTTTGTATTTGTGTTAGTTCTAAGCCCCTCTAATGAGGATTTAGAATTTTTTGGACAGAAGATTACTCATTTAAAACATATGGGATAAACAACAACCCAACAAAAACAATATTAGATTATTAATTATTTCCTCTTTACATCACTTGCCAAGTCTAAGGACAGCTATTGAACTGTAAGCTTTCAATGTTATTTTTTACAAAACAGTATTTTGGGTATTTCTTAATATGTATTTAGTTTAAATGCTAGAAATTGCATATGTAAAACGTCTCAAAGTCAATTACAGATATCAAGAATTTGCTTATAATCTCTTCTGTTATACTATTCCATTATTCTTCTGTTATTCACAGGCAGATTAACAGTCCAATTATTAAACTTCTGGAATAACTGGAGTCTCAGAACTCATTCCAAGTCATCTGACCTTGATATCACTGATAACTAAAAAATGTACATTTATCAATAAGAAAAAAGTTCACCAAGGAAACATCTCCTGCACAGCAAGAAATTTCCCAACCTTCATACCACTGACTGGAATAATCCTAAAATAACAGTATTATTTAAACATACCTCAGTATTACTCAAACATATTTCAGATAACTTTCTTGAAATGCAGTCAAATCATTTTTAAATTAAAATTTAAAGTGCTAGAGAAGCAAACTTGACATGCCAATATAGGCCATGCTTAAATAATTTTAAGTAACTGTCTCTAATGTTAACAAGTCTAGATGGTGACATTATATAAAATAAGAGTTTATCTTAAGGAGTTAATTCTCACCTGATTTATTAAGAATGATACATTTAAGTCAACTTCACGTACAGCTTCTGCTGAATTAGTGAGAGATTCTTCTCACTTCTGCCATTTTTAAGTGAACTTGCATTCCATATTTTTGTTACATCTTTGGCATTCGACTGAATAGTTATTTCTTATGGAAAATCACTCATTTCACTTGATTTAAGGGTAGTTTTAATTGCTTAAGCTGAGGAAGTGATCAATGTTTTTTGTAAATTTTTGCTACTATTATCACATAAAATTTCACACTGAGCTTGCCATGTTATACTTAATATTATCTATTCATATTTCCACTGATGAAAAAAAGAACACATGCCCATACAACTTCTTTTTTTCTCAATTCTTGAAACTCAAGTACCATCATCTTCCATTTATTAGGTTCACTGAGAAAACAAAGAAACACACTTATCAAGAAGCTAAAAAATGAAAAGTCTTCACTTCCATGAAATTCACCAAGAGACCAGTTTCTTTTTGTTACCATTTCTTAAATAAACTTGTCATCCTCCAAACAATGGACCAGAAGAACTTCTTAAAGTAAGCCAATGTTTAAACAAAGAGAGGGACATATATCTCCTCATGAAGATATGAGATACACCTGACATTCTGAAGACAGGTCAGCAGCTTTACATAATTCATTCTAAACCTTTTAATACCTTGAATGACAAAATTATGGTTAAACAGGTTCACAAAACTTATCAATCTCTGCAAGTAGGAAGCTAAAAGTCTTCAAATGAAAATTACAGTAGTATTGGTGGTGGAAACAAGTTGCTGATAATCCATTCAAGCTCCAGCAAATCAATGAATTTCAAATGTGACTACTATTTTGTTACTGAACAAAGAAGATACAAAATTGCAAGAATTTTTTTTTTTTTAAAGCAGGCCATAATGCAAATTTTCAAACTCCACTAAAATCTCATGCTCCCTAGTGTATATTATTTTTACAAAAAAAAAAAAAAAAAAATCAAACTTGTTCTCCGTGATGATTCATAACAGCAATGAAGTTTACTAATTATAAAGACATCAACAATTTGTACATTACCTAATGCTGCTCATGCTTCCAGTTTCTGATCCAAGCTTACATCTCTCCAGCTGGCTCGCCACAATCTGACGTTCAGCCTCAAGTTCACGAGTCAGTCTCTCAAACTGCAGTTCCTGAAAAAAATAATTTAAACAATTTGCTTTGACGTCTCTTGAGATTAAGAAGTAATTTCAGCACATAAAAATGAAATTTTTGCAAGAATTATTAGCTTAATGTCTTATAGCAAAGTTTTCTTTTTTTCTTTTTTTAACACATTCAAAGTTCACATTTTTGTGGTGACACCTACTTGTTCATTTATTTAACAAGGTATGTCACAAAATAAGACTGTTTATCAGCAAAGGAAATTCTAAATATATTAAATAATTTCACTTACAGATTCATGCAGATCTCTCAGTAACACAGAGATCTTAGCAAACTGATCTAAGTGTGATCACAATTAAGTACAATTTGTGTTACTGATAAAAAAAGATGCTAAGTTCTGTGGATAATCAAATTTAAGTTTTCTGCACTTACACTTAAAAAGACAACCATCACAGTATACACCAGTGAAATAAACTAAATGGAAGGTGTGTTGATATGGCTTGAGCACAGCTTAATTTCTGCAGTTAATGATGTGTAGAAGGGAAGCTCAAGTAGTTTAGGACAAAAGTTGTGCTTAAATTCCCACCACTAATTTAATTTATTTTCTTTTATTCTATCAAGGAAACCAATCCAGTCCTACCAGATAAGATTTATCCACGGAGCTTATAAATGTACTTATAAAGCAGCTTTTTTATACACAAAAGGTTCTTTTTTATTAAAAGAAAAAAAAAAAAGGAAAATCAATATAATTACAATCTCTACCATTTCTCAAAGGGCTACATTCCTCACATATTGTAGCACTACTTTTTTCAACTAAAAAATGAAATACCTTTAGGGAGTCATGGTTATTTTGAATTTGTCAAGTGTTACTGCCCTTTCATTTTGAACATAGCATCATCTTCACAGGTAAACAAATTATCTCTCCTGCCCCTTTTATTTAGGTTTGTTGATGGCTCAAGGAGCAACAACTTGAGAATCCATTTCTTAAATAATTCCCTTATCCCCACAAATGAACCCATTATCTCTTTCTCCCTCTATTTTTTTCCAAAACGACCCCCCTGTTACACAGAGGTGTGGGAGAGAGTCCCTTGAATAATTCCCCAGCAAAGTCCTGCTGGGCAGAACAGCACTGGGAATTACTGGAGTCATGACTAATGCCCACCAAGGGACATGGAAGGACTTAATATCACAGAGAAAGGAAGAAATGACAGAAATAGAGTAGGATTTGTAAGTGCTCATTCTAAGTTCTACCTAAAATTTCTTACCAAGTAATCAAGGGTAAATAAAGACCTTAAATTTTTCAAATCTCTGAAATGAGGCAAATGATAACTGAAATGTAAGAAGGAACTAGCTGATCATCATTCTGCTTAATCCACCTGGATCACTCCCCTTTGTTTCCCTTGCTATTGTCATGGAATAATTTCTACCCTGCACTATGAGTAAAGGGGGACGTCTACATCGGTTATATTCAGCATGAAATAGTCAGTGAATACTTAAATGGCCACTGACTATGTGACAAAGCCTGCTTAAGTGTGAATTTATTACTCCAAACAAATCTATACAGAGTACAGGAATACCACTGAAAGTCAGATTGGTGTAAAGACCAAAACATCACTGTTCATTAAATGTCAACACTGCTATAGTAATCAACAGTTAATAATGTTCTCTGCACATTTTTGTAGTGTACAGCAACACCTTTTTCACTGTTGTCTGAAGATACAACTAACAAAAATCACCTGACAACAATCATCTATTTCATATATGCCTCCTTCACAGAGAGCATTTCTCTCACCTAGAAGAATCAATTGCCTAAAAAGCTGAAGAGACAGTTTATCGGCTTTCCAAGAGTTATTATTCAAATCCAGATCTTGTTTGCATAAAATAAAACCCTTAATGCAGAAAGGATGGTATTAGAAATATTACTAAATTGTTGAAGAATGAAAAATCAAAGTGGTACAGCATTTGCCATGCCAGCATGCTTAAATCAAAGTGTGTAAGCCTGGAGAAATTATGATAGTATAAAATACCCAATTAAATCTAACTGAGCATTATGTTTACTTTCAAAACACAAGCAGAACTTTAACAGCTATTCTGTGCCACTGCATTTCTTAAGCCATTTGAGTCTATCTCAACAATGCAAATTGAGGTGCTCAGCATAGATTTTCACGCAGTCACTTCAGCTCTCACCACCCCAGGTGAGGCAGGTCAGGAGTGCTCTTTGCCATGGCTCAGCAGGGGCACTTGCCTTACCTGCCCAGTGAGGAGGTGCAGCTGTCCCCCCAATGCTGCTGAGAGAATGATAAGCACCAAGAACTCGGGAACAAATGCTCCTCACTCTCCATGTTGTCCCACTTGCCTTTTCCTAGACAGAAAAGTTCAGTTGCTTGTGTTCTTTAAGTCTAGTAGGGGTGTAAACAATGGTTCTCTAGTTTCTCCTTTTTGTCCACACTATCCCAAGCCAACTAAATACAGAAATACCTCAATCCTATTTTACAGAAATACTTCAAAAGTAAGTATTATTCTGCCTTTTTTTTCCTTTCTTAAGCTCTCTGGATTGTATGTCTTCTCATACTTTTCTATGCTTTCTATTCCTTCAGTTAATTACTCTGATTGACAACATTTCCAGAAACTTCTGCATTTTCTCAACAAATACCCTTTAGCTATGATTACTTTGTCCCCAGAAGATTTTTTTTCTCATTATTCTAGTCTCTAAAATATACTTTTCTACTCTTCACTCTGTCTTTTTTTTCCTACTTACAGCTTTCTGTTCTCTTCTGCCTTCCATCTTTCTTTCATTTCCTAGTGTATTTCATGACTCATCATCCACTAAATCTCCTTCAGTCCTATTACACAAAGTGCTACTCCAGCAAATGCCCTAAATTGATTGGTTTAAGGAGTTTCTCTCATTCTCTCTCTCCCTGGTTCCTTATTGAGGAAACTCTTCTTTTCTTAAGATGTACAAATTGATGTTTTCTGGTTTCACTGCCCACATAATTTAAGTCCTGCCCTGCAGAGATGATTAGAAAAGGGCAGTTGCATCTACATCACTCCTCAAGAAGGAAGGAAAGATTACTTGATCCCTTAAAGAAATAACCTCAGGTTTCTAACACATGAAAATGGCTAGACAACATGAACAGGAACTTCACTACTAGCTCTTTAATTGCTACTATTTCTTACTTAATTATCTTCTGTCAGGTGCCATCAGAAGTTAGAAATGAAAGTAAGGAAACAAAAGGTGGGGAGGTGGGATATGTGCAGAGCCAAACAATTATAACTTCAAGAATTGTCCTCTAAATTGAATTTAATAAGCAGTTTTCTTTGGTATTCCTTCATGCCCATGAAAAAGGTGCAGGTCCACAAGGTTGCCTTTGGACTGAAAAAAGGAAAGAAGAATTCAAGTATGATTTGCAAATCTGTTTTCCCTCCATATCAAGAAATCCTGGCAGAAAACAAATTAATAAGCTTCCTTGTCTTTGCTTGGGAAGCAGTGAGAGTGACTAATATTTGAATAAATCCATATGTTTAGATTTCAAGCAGCTGTCATGGTGCAAGTAGACAGAAACCAGAAATAGCATTTGCTTACATTTTATAAAAATAATCACTGAACCTGACTCCATCATTTGTATTATTTGTTGTGTTTACAATCACTCTCACCAGTTCATGCCACATTGTGTTATCTTCACAACTTTCTATTATTTCTCTGAATCAAGCTAATCAGAACATCAAAATTAAAACCAAATTCCTACTCACTGATTATGCAAATCTTTTGTCAAGACAATTGCAGAATGAAGAACAGTAGAAACTACAATGCAACATCAAAATCAATTTACATAATAACATGTCAAGAGCAGCCTCAAGGACTGTGCTGCAAAGGGCAATGATGCCAAAGCAAGTGCCCACACAAAGACACCACAAAGTGCAGTGACCAGCATGGCAGTCCTGGCACTTGGCACCAGGAGGGGTGTGGGACGGGAAGCCACCAGAGATCAGAGATAATGATGAGAGTAATCCAGAGAAATCACTCAAGAGAGCAACTTGGAAAGGGAGGAACTTCATGATAACCTTATCAAATTGCTTTGAAGTGATACAAAGTATTTATCTGCTAGGGTCTGAAGTAATTTATGTTTTAAAAATGGTATTTGTCCCCAAACATGGTGGGGTTTATTTTGTAAAAATAATTCATTATTCCATAGATGGCAATTCAATGTACTTTCATTATCAGCATGAGTTTTGTATTTTATCTATCCTCTGCAGCCACCAAAGCTTCAATATAAGACTTGAGCGAGGTCATAACATTTCACAGTGGTTCAAACAATGAACAAGCAAGAAGGAAATTTTCACAGCCTTTGGACAAGTTAGGAACTCCTGAGCTCAGGGCACACAAACCAGAGGGTATTTTGTTATGTTTTATGCTTTACATCTGATGGGCCTTCTACTGTACAGACCCATTTGAATGTTGGGAAGGGCAAAATAGGGCAAAAGAAATTTAGCTGGTATTTGGAGTTGATCTCATTTTACTTTGTCCTTTACAATCTTAAAGTAATCCTTCAATCCTTCCACAAAGAGATGTACCATTGCTAAGCAAAAGACACAGCAAAATCAGTAGTGACAGTAAAAAGCAGCTAAAAAAACAACAAAAAAAAACTTAAAAAATCTAAATTTAGGCACAAGAGGCTTGCAAAATTATTGAGTTCCTAAGAATCTTTAGGTCATGACATTAAAAAAGGAGAAGTGTCGAGCCAAATATGCTATACAAAACCTAATTGGGGCACTGGTGATCATTTGAATCTTGAAATACAGACAAATAACAGCACTGATAATCCAGGGTGGGAATCCCTGGTGAGATGAATACAGGAAACCTGATTACATCTACACAAACAAATAAATTGTCTCTGGGATTGAAGTCTATCAGAGGAATATGTTAGAAACCACAGAACTTCAAAAAGTACACAGGCTGTAAAAGTGTACAGCATTGGCTCTACCCTTTTGTAACCTGTTAAACAATAATAAACTTACCTCTATTAACATCACAAATATGTGAATATTCCTAGGCACATCCTATAGCATCATGCACAATTCCATATACTCCACATCTGTACATTCCACTGAATGCCACTACTCAGAGCCATGTTGGCAACAAACTCTTTTTAACCTACAGTACCAAAAGCAGTACCATGAGCAGCAAAAACTGGAGCACGTACTTCCTAAGGAAAAGAGCAAAACCTAGGAAAGTCTAACTTGGCAGAAATATGGGGACAGATATCATCAGACATAAACCAGACCTGACAACCCATCCTGTAAATAGAAGGAAAACAGAGTGTCTTCATGCTTTCAAAACAGGAAAGAAAAAAACACCACTAGCAATGCCCCTAAACATCTGACACCAAATGTTATTCAAAAGCTTCAAAACTGGGCTTTAGAATGTACCAATCAATATCTTTCACATTTTCTACACTCTCCATTGCTGGACTGCATTTTCATTTGTTCTGCTTTTACCCTTTTTCAATGGATTGTTTCATGCTTCCATTATACTGAATAACATGAGGGTGATGGAAAAAGCTCACAGAAAGGTAATTATGTAAGCAGAGAGGCAGCAGATTCAGAAACTCAGTGGTGGGTACGTATGTTCTGGCAGAATCTTAGCGGAGAGATGACTGCACCTATAAGCAAGTCCAAGTTTCCAGGTAACCAACCTGAAGGAAGCAATTCTTACACTGGAGGGCAGGACTACAATTCAGAGGAACTCTGACAAGCTGGAAGAATTGGCCAACAAGAGTGTCATGAAGCTGATAAAAGAAAAACAAACAGTTCTGCAGAGAGGATGGAATGCCATGTAACAGTACAGCATCTGCCCAGGAAGGACCTAGGGGTGTGGCAGACACAAAGTTATGACTTAGCAGTGCATTCCTGTGGTGACAAAGGCCAACCACTCACTTCATTGCAATAACAAGAGAGCCCCTAGAAGAACAATGAAAAAATTGAACGAATTATTCCCTTTTATTTGCTGCTCCTTCAGCTGCATCTTGAGTACAGAGTTTGGCTTTGGGCCACCAGGACAAGACATGACGAGATTTTGAAGCAAGATCACCAGAGGGCCACAAAAATGATCAGAAGATTAAAGCACACATTGTACAACCAGAAAGTGGAGGAATGTGGTTTGTTTAGCATGGAGAAGAGACCATCTAGGGAGGATGTATTTTATAGAACCTCCAAGGCTAGAAAAGACCTCCACGATTAAAAGTCCAAGCTTTGATCAAATACTGCCCTGTCAACTAGACCACAGAACTAAGTGACACATCCAGCCGTTTCTTGAACACTTCCAGGGATGACTCTGTTCCAATGCTTAACACCCCTGTCGGAGAAAAAAATAATTCTGATGCCCAATCTTAACCTGCCCAGGCACAGTTTGAGACTGTTGTGCCTTTGTCCTCTCACTGGCTGCCTGGAAGAAGAGACTGATGACTTCTGACAGCAGAAAAGACTGGTGAGGTGACTCCCTCCTGTCAGGCACTTGTAGAGAGCAACAAGGTCACCCCTGAGTATCCTTTTCTCCAGGCTAAACAACCCCGGCTCCCTCAGCCACTCCTCATACAACTGACCCTCCAGACCCCTGACCAGCTCTGCTGCCCTCCTCTGGACACACTACATCCCCCCAACGTCATTCTTGCAGGGAGTGGCCCAGAACTGAACACAGGATTTAGGGTGTGCCCTCACCAGTGCTGAGTACAAGAGGACAATCACTACCCTGCTCCTGCTGACCACACTATTGCTAGCACATTTGACTTCTTGGCCACCTGGGCACAAGCTGCCTCATGTTCAACACCCCCAGGTCCTTCTCTGCTGGGCAGCTTTCCAGATGCTCTGCCCCCAGCCTGTAGCTTGGTTGTTACAGACTTTTACTTCTTTAAGGCAATTATAGTGAACACACCACCAGGCTCTTGCCAGACATACGCAAGGAGACACAGGCAACAGTGACAAGCTGCAATGAAGTAAATTCTAACTGAACAAGAGGTAAAAGAACAAACACAAGCAACAAAAACAGTAATTAAAAAAAAAATCCAAAACCAAACAAAAAATTAAGGGTAGTGAAACACTGGAACAGATGAAGCACTGGTACACATAGAATTGCCATTCTTGGAGATTTCAAAATCCATCTTCACATCTGATCTAACACTGAAGCTAGACTTCCTTGGAGCAGACCTCCAGAGTCTCTTTTAACCTATTTCCTCCATGATCCCAGAACTGATGAGCTCTGAATATTTTTTTCAAGTCTTTATACCAAGGTTATCGATTAGATCAGAGGTTACCAAACTCCCTGATCATGATGATTACATACAGACATATTTCACTTGATATAAATGCTTGTATTTTATCAGCCTGAATTTTTCTAGCTTATTCCTTCACCTGATTTGACTGTTTTAGTCATCCCATGCTTCTTTACAAGAGATTAGCATAGCATCTAGGCTGTTATGCATATGGATTATTTATGGGATAAAGAACTAGTTTGGCTGATTACAGTGTTTAAAAATAAACTATTCCTTCATTATCATATAGGATTACTTCAAAGAAGTCCCTTTTATGCCTTTAACAACTTTTATAGAAATAAGGCCCTATTTTATTTTCTATGCTTAGGATTCTCATACAAATATGGTGACAATTGCATTGCATGGCATTGTTTTAGCTCTCTAGGCATTCTGCCCTGTCCCTCTGAATTGCAGGCAGGCCTTGCTCTCTGAAGGCACATTGCCCAACTGCCTGCACTTCTGTTCCTAGGCAAATTGCATTATTTCTTTTCCAACATAATCACTAAAGTTTTTAAAATTTCAAATGGTCCTTTTTTTATCCCATTTTTTCTTCTCTCTGTTTTATGTTCAGCTTCAGTCTTTGAGCTAACTCTTTTCTTCTTCTCATTAGTTTTTACATCCCTTGCCAACACTCCCAATGGTTCATCACCCACCATGATTGCCATGCTATTCCACTTCCTCCCATGCAAACTACTTCTATCCATAAAGCAATAAACTCTAAGTAAAAACTTTAGACTGTTAGGACAGGATTAGGACTGCTATGAGCTTTCTAATGTAAGTGCTGTGCTTCTCCACCCTCTGCAGCAGCAATTTAAGAAGGATGTAAGATAATATTGACTTTCTACCTTATCTAACTTTGACCTGCTTTAGGGCTTACTGTTATTATTCATAAAGCTCAACGTGAGAGCAAAACAAATCATCAAAGTGGTAGGCCCTCTCCAAGGACAGCAAGAGAAGTAAGGCTGCAGTTTATTAACAGACCCTGACTCTTCAGTCTCACACTGGCCAGAGCTTGTAATTCTCATTTACTTCTCAGCTGTCCAAGCATATGTCTAAGTGGAAAAGGGTAATTCCATTTACAGTAGCAGCTCTTGAAGCCTGACCTTAGATTTTCAGCAAATCTAATATACAAGACAAAACTGTGGACTGACGGATTTTTACCTTGATTTTCCAGTACCTATCTGCAGAGTCATTTTATTGAAGATGGAAGATGCTTAATTATACATATATTTGTATATCGTTTAAAGACATGTGGAAAGGAAGTTGAATAACATGGTCACAAAACGTGAAACTTCTAAAAATGTCCTAGACATTGAAGCACTACGAAAGCCTTTTTTGGTTCTGGCAACATCCTCAGGTACTAGTTTCCCTTTCTTATCTGATTAGATCAGTGCTCTGTTGGGCAATGTGCCAAGATGCCAGCAACAGCTGCAGAGCTGTCAGAGCACAGACCAGCACATCTGCACACCAGGGACACACACATCTTCTTCACCAGTCTGTCTACGTGCTTGGAGATCTGAAGTCTTCTACATCATTTTATTCATGGGCTTCTCCAGTTCCCTGTCTCTATGCCTCTGAACCAGTTCTCCCTCCCAGAGAATGCACACCATCCTGGGCACTGGGAACAGATGGAGAACCAGCACGATAAATCATTAGTTTTACACTTGTCCAAAATGGTCTAAATGAGCAGCCAACTATTCTCTTTCTCTTTTCCTACTTCAATTGAGGAAATTATTCTGGTGAATAATTTTTTCTTTTGATTTTCCTCATCTTATAAGAAAAACTTATTTCTCAACACAGATATAGACTGTAAGTACAGCATATCCAAGAACACACTCCATAATTTGCAATAATCCCTGAATTTATTAAATAATTAGGATACTAGATCTGAATATTTCCATGAGTAGCTATTAAAAAGCTGGTCATTAGCAAGTTACTAAGAGATTCAAAAGTTATCTAACAAAGCAAGATGGGCCTCTTTTATTAAGACAACCTAGCACATGCAAATGAATACCTATAGGGTTTTTTTCTTGTCTTGAGACTAACAACTTAGAAGCTTGATTTTCTGCACACTTGAGACATGCAGTTAGCTGCACTAACTTAATGTGGATGCACTTTCAAATAAAGAAAGGATTACATCAATATTGTTAATTCAGCTCAAATACAGAGATGTTCATAAACAAAAATTCTAGTATTCTGGCTGAGAGTATATTGATTAGACAAATAATTAATTTATTTCTGCTACTAAGTACTATTAAGTGCTAAAGAAAAAAATTCCCAGCATGGACTAAAAAAATTTGAACTCAAGGACTACAAACCCTTGAGATTTGCACATTTTCTTCACAGATGATTCTATGGCAGTAGCAGTTAACTTTAATAGCTTTTGAATATTTCCTCTTTTATTATATCTTTTATTACAAAGAAGAGAACTAGTAAAATAATTAGGCAATTCATTCCTTTTCTGGCTACCCTACGGAAATACCACAGTTTCATGAAATTCCCAACAGATTCATATTGTTCCTTATGAAAGAAAAAAGCAATTACTAATGAAAATGTTAGTTTTAAGAAGTATCATTATGATCTTATTCTTCTAATTTCTGGTATGAATAGCTCATCTTTTCAACAAAGTAAAAACATTTCCATGATGAAATTACAGGTTTAAAATCACCTGTTTGAAAACAAATAGGTAAGGAACATGTACCTCTGGCTAACATTTGTAATATGGGGAATGATAGGTAGGGAAAGAGCTTAGAACCAGTAAAAGAAACCACCTCACTGAATAAAAATTCCTTTTATGAGTTGACATATGGGTTGACACAGTACTGAGTTGGCAGAGATGTAGTTTGAAAGATGGGTACAAAATGCAGTGGTTCTGAGAGTCTTCAATTACCCCAACGCTTGGTATAAAAAACAAAATGAAGTAACATGAAAAGGTGGCACATAAGCTGAATTTTAGATAATATCATACACAGATGCTTGGGATGCCCACAGGAAAAGATTAAATTCTTGACTTGGTCAAGCAAGATAGTTTCACATCCTGCAGTTGAGAAGCCAACCTTAGTGATCATTCTGTCTTTGAATCCAACATCCCCACAGAAAGCAGAGCATCTGCCAGTTAGGAACCACATAAAAAGAGAGTATTTTAAGAAAAAAAAAAAAAAACCCAAAAAATTTTGCTTAAAGCTAAAAGTAAAGTATTTATAGACAGCAGGGAAAATATTGTTGGAAGTGTATGATGAATATACAGAATCAAGGCAGTGTCTCAAGAAAAGGTCAAGACACAGAAGGTTAGTAAGGGCAAAGGAAGCTGTTACCAAAAAAAGCCCTTTTTCTGAAAGTTGAAATCATCTCCAAGTGAAGAAAATACAATGGCGTAAATGTTGACAGGTTAAACATAAGAATACAAGACAACACATTTTGATTTTAAAGGACAAATAGCCAAAAGCATCAAAGCAACCAAAAAATATTTCTCCAAATGCATCAGGAGCAAGGATCTGCCTGGAGAGTCTGCAAAACCACTGGTGAGGATATAAAAGGGCTCACTGAAGAGAAACCAAATGAATCTCTCATGGAGATTTTTACTATTTTATGGGAAATTCTTGTGCTAAGAAATCACTGAGGGAGTCTTATCAGAGGATCTGCCCAAAATTGAAGTGAATAGGTCATGAAACAAACTGAAAACAACCTGTAGCAAACTGAAGATCAGATGGTATTTGCTCAGTAGTTCTAAGAAACTAAGAAATACACAGCTTAAAATTATAAGACATTGAATGTAAGGCCAGTTTCAGGGGGATCTAGAAGACTATGGACCAGCAAGCCAGATAGTCTTACTGGAAAAATTATCAGTCTGTAACACAGAAGAGAATTCGTGGCCCCTAACATAAACATGAACAAGTTATCTAGAAGGCTTCTGCATGGATAAGTTTTTCTTAAACAGGAAGTCAAATCAGGAAATAAATGGTAAATTCTCCCAGCTGAAGGTGTCTGCCAGCGAAGTTCTGGTGCCATGTTCCACTGTTTAATACATGTAGAATGACTTGAAATAAGGAATGAGCAACAGGTCAACAAAGTTAGGCAACAGTAAAAAGTTATGGAGGACAGTAGGGCTGAAGGGCAACAACACTTGACCCTTCTGTATTATCAGTGGTTTGCCATTTGCTTTGCTGTTTCTTTTTGACGCAGAGTTTTGGGGCCTGATGTTACCCAAGAAGAAAGGCCGACTGCCTCAGCCTTTTCTGTGCCATTTTTGATGAACTCACTGGCCCTTAGCAGCAGCAGAGCTGTATCCTTCTTGTACTCCTACTTGCTAACATACTTGCAGAAACCCTTAAGTTATTCTTATTATCTCTTGCTGCTTTGAGTTCCAGCTGAGCTTTTGCCTTCCTAATTGCATCTCTGTACACTGAAGCAGCACCTCTCTATTCATCTGTGGAAGCTTGTCCCCTTTTGCACTGCTCCAGTGCTCCTTTTCTCATTTGAGCTCTTTTGGTAGCTTGGTGCCTTTCCAACTGATTTCTTTTTATGTCTGCTCCTTTTCCTGCTTAGGGGGATAGACTGCTCTTTTGTACTTCAAGAAGCAGCTGCACTGGGAAATCTCCCAACATTCCTGAGCTTCTTTGCCATCCAAGACAGGTTCCCATTGGATCCTTCCTAGAAGTTCCCTGACTGAGTTGAAATCTGCTTTTCTGAAGTTCAGGTCCTTATTTGATCACTTCTCCCTCCTCAAGTCCTTGGCCTCTATGCTCTTACAGTCTCTGCAGCTGCTGTTGACATTTTTATCTTCCAACAGGTCTTTACTGGTAAACATTCAGACCAGGAGAGCACTGCTCCTAGCTGGTCCATCCACAATGACATGAAGAAGCTGTTCCCAACACATCCTGGAAATGTCCCAGATTATTATGCACCATTGTGTTGTTTTCCCAGTACCAGAGTGGCTGAATTCCCTCTTGAGAACCAGAGCCTGAGGCCTCTTGGAAGCGAAGATTTGACCCACCTCTTCTTCCTCACCTAGGTCCATAGCAGGCACCATGAGACTTCTCTCATAGCTCTGATTTTGACCCAGAAAACACTCTACTGACTTGAAAACAGATAAAAGAAGATGACTCTTTATGTAACAGGCATGCTTGTGATGGTTACTAAGTACATCATAACTTCACTGGGTCATGGAAACTTGAAAAGAGGTGGCTTTTGAGTATTAGAAGACAGTATCACATATTATGGCCCTGCTCTTACTCTTTAGTCAGCATTTACTTGATGCCATCAGTGAAGACAGTTCATCCAACGAACAATGGCAGTTCTTGCTAGTGAAACATACATTTACTGCCACCAAACAGATACCAGAAAACATAATGTATCAGGTTTTTCTACAGAAGAATAGATTTTCATCCTTAAAACATCCAGATCGGGAATCCAGGCTATTCTTTCAAAAAAAACACTAAACAGGTTTTACTGCTGAGTTCTCAAACAATCAATCAGAAAGATTCCAGATTTGTACTACTCATTGTAAGTAAAGCAATGAATAGAACAGAATAGTTAAATGTACTGGACTGGATTTGCGGCTATGCCTCTGGGAGATCAAACACACAAGCAACACTTGCTGCACTCCGGAATTACCATTCCTCACTAAGACAACTGTGCTGCTTCCACAATTACAGCACAGATTTCAGTTCAAAGACTACTCAGTTGCCACCAAAATGATGTCAAGGAAACTGTCAGTAGACAAAAAAAAAGAAGCATCTCTACAGGGATGCTCTTTACAGAAGGAATATCAAAATTATTCCTATGATACAATTATAAAATAAGAGAGGCATAAGAATCATTGTTACTGTCATTGATTCAGAGGAAGAAAAAGAGGGTAGAGAGAATGAGTAGAAATAATGAATGAATAAATTTGTTGTATGACTTCAATCAGAATATTTCATTGATAGTATTGTGAAAGTCACCTGAAATTTAAGTCTTTATTACAGCAAAACACAGTCATCAAAACTGCATCTATCCATGTGGAACTGGGTTCCTGCTAAGAACCTTCTAGCAGTGTTGATAACAATCCAAGACCTGTCTCAAACAATGCATATTACTAAAGCCCCTGATTCCAAATGCAGACTAAGCAGGCAGGAGTTGCAACTCCCTTTTTAGGAGAAAAAAAGGTTCATGATGTCACAGAATTGAAAAGGAAAGGCAAAGTAAATGGAAACAAGCCATGCATGCAAAATTTTAAACTCAGTGTTTTAAGTGAATTTAATGGCAGAGAGGCAATTCAAATTAATTTCCAGACATGGTTTCCAGGCTGCTGTTTAGAGACATACAGTTCCTTACCCTGCCTCCTCATCCTAAATCTGACATCACTTCCCCCAGTGGGAATTTGGACTGGGTAAAATGAGGCATCTCCTCCCCACACCTGGCAGCAGCTGAATGCCACACATATCCCTTCTTCTGTGACTCCAGGCACCGTTTCCATGACAGCAACAGGAAAGTAATTTCAAACTGGCCTGGGAAGGAGGGAATGAGAATCACCCCTCCAGCAGAGCTCCCCCTCACCTCCATGGACGAGGCATTCTGAGAAACCAGGGACAAGAGTGAAGCTGATTGCACATCCTGGGAGGGACCGAGGGCCCAGCAGCACCATGCAGCCTGAAAACCTCTCTTTGTGCATGGTGAGAGCTGCTGAGGTCCAAGCCCATGTGATGTGGTGGATGGAGTGCCCAGCTTTGCTGGTATGTGGGAGTAGATCTGGGATGGGCAGAAAGCATTTGGCTCTCCTGCCCTCCAGGAACACTTTGATTGTACAGCAGATGCATTTCTGGTCATTCCATGGCTGAGGGGAAGTAGAGATATGTACTTCCTATGAATTGAAGGAGCACAAGGGGAACATTGTTTCTGCTTCACAAATCATTAATACCAAACCATGGTACCAAAGTTTTAGCTGGATTTTTAAGCATCTCAGAACTGAGCATGTGTTGGGATTACTTGTCAAAGCCATATGATTTGCAGAGTCAAACATCTCAAAGACAGAAATGAGATGCGATGTGACACTTCTGAATGATCTTCGCTAGCCTGAAATAATGAGAATCTGGAATTGCAATATCTGCTTACACGACAGAACTAAGATGCAAGATTACTCTGTCTGTTTCCAATCCCCAGCCTGCTCACAAGCCAGGATGTAAAGCATCAGCACTAGACATATGCCCTAACCATGCGTGGCAGCAACCTTTAAAGGATCACAGAAGTGTGGAGGTAGGCAGGGGCCTCTGGAAGCCTCCTTGTCCAATTCACAGAGGGCCACACTGAGCAAGCTGTCCAGGACCATGTCCAGGTAGCTTTTGAATATCTCTAAGGAAGAATAACCTACAATCTCTCTGGGCAACTTGTTCCAATGTTCAGTCACTTTCCCAGTAATGGTGTGTCTCCTGGTGCTCATACAGTATCACTGTCATATTTTCTGAAAAATCCCTTTGCCAGGATTTCTTCTCTTGGGAGTTGAGAAGCCTCAGAGACAAATGTAAATAATAATTATCTGATTCGCTTCTCCTGTGCTTGCTGCTTTGGAATGTGGTTTGGACATTGTTTACCAACAGGTGCATGTTTGATTGGTTTAATGGAAATTGTTTTTATTTAATGACCAATCACCATCAGCTGTGTCAGATTCTGAGGAGTCAGTCATGAGTTTTCATTATCATTCTTGTTAAGCCTTCTGTCTATATCCTTCTCTTTCTTTAGTATAGTTTTAGTATAGCATTCTTTAATATAATATCATAAAATAATAAATCAGCCTTCTAAGAACATGGAGTCAGACTCTCAGCTCGTCCTAGGGACCCTCACAAACTCAACACAAACAGCACCTTCGGTGTTTCAGTTTGTGTCCACTGGCTCTGGTCCTGTCCCTGGGCACCGCTGGAAAGAATCTGACTCCCTCTTCTTTGCACCCTCCGTTCAGGTGTTTGTACATATTGATTAGTTCCTTCTTCAAGCCTTCTTTACCCCAGGCTGAACAGTCTCAGCTCTCAGCCTTACCTCAAAGGAGAGATGTCCCCTTCATCATCTTAAGTGGCTCTTTGCTGGACTCCCTCCAATAAGTCTGTATCTGTCTGGAACTAAGAAGCCCAGAACTGGACCCAGTGTTGAGGTGTGGCCTTACCAGTGCTGAGAGGAGGAGAAAGATCACCTTGACCTGCTGGCCATACTCATCCTCCTAAGGCAGCCAAGAACACTGGTTACCCTCTTTGCCACAAGGGCACATTTCTGTCTCATGCTCAACTTGATGTCCACTAGAACCCCTCGGGCCCTTTTTTTGGCAAAGCCACTTGTCAGCCAGGTAGCTCCCAGCGTGTCCTGGTGCATGGAGTTACTGGGCATAGCCCTGTCTGAAACTAACCTTATCAAGGTTACTGAGGCAAACACATCATCTCAGAAGCAGCAAAATTTGACCAGACAGTTGTCAGGCACACTGTACTAGGTAACTTTTTTTGTGCCATCAAAATTACTCTCCCTCTCAGAACACTTCTGTAGTAAAAGAGAGACCTTCTAGAATTTTTCTCTATCTAATCAGAGTGAGAGGTGTAGCTTCTTCCTAGTGTGCCTGAGGGCTAGGAATGGGTAAGATATCAGATTACATCAATATGGGGGAATATTGTTTTATTTTCTGAACTGATCATAGGCAGTTCAACTTGTCTTACCTTACAAAGTTTATTCCTCTCATCTCCCAGACACTCTAATTTCAACAACAGCCTGTGCCATGCAAAACACTAACTTCCCCTGGTCTGATAGCTGCACTGGATCCAGTCCTGAGAAGCCTCTTTGCTCAGAAAGTCTGGCTCCTTGGATTCAGACCCTTTCGAGGAGAGTCTCACTCGAGGAGAGACTGGAATACACAAGTACCAGAAACATTTGCAATGCTAAACTGTAAGAATAAAAGAAAAGCTACTTAATTTTCTGGACCTGTTCTGTTGTCTATTCCTTCTGTATTTTACATTATCCAATCATGTGACAAGCAAAATGTGACATCAAACTGATTTAGCAAGTGCTAAAAATTTATACAGCAAGTTCCTCTCTGTCTTAAAAAGGGAAAGTATATATTTAGTGTACCAAAATCAGGACTTGGAACCAAATTTCACCTCTGCTGAAGCTTTCTTATTATTGTGTTAGTTTCCCATCCCTAAAGCTTGATTCCTATTTAGTACAGACTGGGTTTTTTTATTTCATGGCTGGCAAAGTGTGTTTCCTTTCCAAAAGCAAAGTCACTGAAATTAGAATGAAAGAAATAATTTAATGGGATGCACTTTACTTCATTTCCTCAAACAAGAGACTGCATTGACCAGGCAAGACATTTCTCTGGCTCATATCCACTGCAGAGAAAAGCCAGAAAGAGAGAGACAGAGAGAGAGAAATACACCATACCCTCCCTTGAATACATTCATGAAAAGTGGGCAGAGACCTTGCAACAATGTTTGGGATGTTTTTGACAGCATCATTGGAATATAAAGTGCCTCTAACCACTTTTCATGTCTTTTTTTGGAAGAGCAGTCCTCCAACAGCGTAATACCACTTAAAGAGGAGGACTTTGAAAATTAAAGCCTTATAAATCAGTTTCCTTCCTTTTAAGCAGCTTCACAAACACTGCAGACAGTTTCTACCTTATGTTCCTCCAGCTCATGTTTGATACAGGAGACATGCAAGGAGCCCCTGTGGAGTCAGTACTTGCATAGGGTACAGTCTCTACAGACAATCCTAATTGAAGTTTGGCAACTGGATTATTGTCAGGACTGGGCAGAGGGGAACATAACCTCCTGGAGGTAAGCCAAAGTGCATAGGGTTTGGTTATTTTAGGATTTCACCTTCCTTTCCTGAATTTCCAGAACACATCTCTCAAGCCAGTGACACAGGTTTTGTACCTGCTAGCAAATTTTCTGCACGCCACTGCTTTGGGCATGTTTGGTGCCAGGCTGGACTGTCACTTTCCTAGGAAGACAGGATGACAGGTGTCTCCATAGCAACTGAGTACACATGGCTCTGGATACAGCACCTCACACAAATATCTTGCAACTATGCATTCCCTAAAAGAAAATACTCTACAGTTAGAATTCCACTAAAATGGAAACTACAAAATTATTTACAGTGAAACAAGCTTAAGCTTGAGAAGCGGTCATGTGAGAAATAACACTCCAAATAATGGATAGCACAAAAACTATGTGACCTAAATTATAATTTCAAATATTTCTAAATGAGAAAGCTTTGGATAACTCAAACAACTGCAACCACTGAAAATGCTAACTTTCTAATGACAATGACTGTATGCAAATGATCTAATTACAAACATCAACACACAATGCCTTGTTGAAAAACAGGGGGAAACATTTTGAGCAGCTTAGGAAGAAGAAAAAATTACACTTTGAAAATATTATCATGCATATGGAATAATGAGATCTCATAATAAATGCTGCATCTTATTTACTAAAATTTTGCTGTTTGATTCAGATGTTAATTTTGTGCTGCATTAAATGAATAGCAGATAAACCCCCTTTCCTTTAAATGTTCACATCAGCTTCAAAATTATAGTTTAATACATTTTTTGAATTAATCTTACAAAGCACTGAATTTAAATTTGCAAGCTGTGTTGATTTAGAATTTTAAGGAGTTCTAGTAGTGGGAATGAAAAGAGACAGGAACAGATAATAGACAGAAGATGCCCTACCCATGCCAACAGGACCTGATGATAGAACAGCTGGATACACCACCACTTTTAATTATACACCAATGGATCTGAAGAACAATGACTCATAAGTTAAACATCTGTCTAAATATTTTCAGTAATTATTGATACATTTTATATTCCATAGATCAAGTTGAGTCAACATTCTATTTCAGTAATTTTAGGCACACACAGAGCAGAACATAAAAATCAAAAGTAAAAGTTATTCAGTTAGATAAACTTAAAGGCTTTTTTTTTTTCCTAAGGGGGACATTTGAAAAGTGTGCAATTTATCTTCTGCCTGTGAAGGTCTGAAGTATCCAGACACACTGCAAGAATACCCAGTTGTACGTCAAAACCATAAAGCAATTCATCCCACTGTAGTCAAACCTAGCACTTCAATATATTTGGAAAGAAAGGGTAGGGGAAAAAAAAAAAGGTAAAAAATCCTGCAGCTAAGGCTGCAAAATATGGATGGCTGCTGCAACAGGTGAACTGTTTTGCAAGATTAGCAGCCTGCCATAAAATCCTTCTTTGTAAGAGGGCAATCACAACACGACAGTAGATAAACTCCATTACAGTGAATTTAAGCACGTGTAACCATGTAGACAGAATAAGCCAAACATCTGCCCATGTTTTTTTCTATACTTTGTTGATGTTGCTATCATCTGGACACATTATCCACATGTCCCCTGAAACCATGTATTGCAATTTCCATCAAATGGTATTACACCCGCTGAAGAGGGCAGAACTGATCGACTACAGCTTCTCCTGCTGTTGAGCTCAGCCAACAAGCTGTTTCTGAATCCTGCTCATGTTTTGGTAAACTGAGCCAAATTGATTTTCTTTGTAAACTGATTTTTTAAATTAGTTTTCAAACTATTTTTTTACTACTGTTTTTCAAAGCTATATTGTGCTTTACTAGTGCATGCTTCAAAACTTCAACTAAAATCAGTATGAGGTGAATGACAAAAACCATAATGAAAATTAATTCCTTTATATATAAAAAAAACAGTATGTCACACACAAAGATATTCTGAAACAATAAGGACAGTGCTGCCAAACAGTAATGACTGGGCCTCCCATTCCCAGAAAAACTTTCAATCTGTTCACAATGCTTGTATATAATTTTTTTTCCAAATTCCCTTTCAAATATACTGATTTTTAGATGGAAGAGCATATTTGAGGTTTTTTAATAAACCTACTTTGCCATTCCAAAAAATCAATCATAAAATGCCAAGTCCCAATGGTGACTGTCTCAAATCTGCATCTGTCTTCTCCCTCCAAATAACAAAATGGCTAATTATTCTTTTAAAGCATTCCATGAATATTAACAGTAAATGTTTAAAGGAAGAAAAGACAGCAACCCACACAGAGAGGCTGCGTAAGAGCTTGGAAAATGCACCTATGTCCAAATAGGAATTTCACTGATTTTATGGACAGCTGTTTTACAAGAGCTAGTACTAATTAAAACTTAGGTTCTGTCTCTTTCCTGTCTTAAAAATGTTAAAAGATTACATTAGGAGGCCCATGTGCAATAAAAGCCCAATCATAAGGCATTTTAGAGTTTGTCTAAACAGATATCCAGAGTCTATCTGGAGGTCACAGCCAAGCAGGCAGTTTCTTTATCCTGCAGCTCCATCCTGCAGCTTTGCCACAGCCACGCTTACTTGTATGACTTCCTAAGCCAAAGCAGTTATTAACAAGTGTCCAGGCACTGCCTTTATCCATTTATCCAAGCTTATTTTCATTTTAAGGCATTATAACACTGATGCCAAAGAACTAAAAATAAGAAGAGAAAAATGGTTGAGATTATTGCTACCCGACTTTTTGAGTAAAAGCCCCTGAACACACTACAGAAGGAAGCAGTGTAATGAGATACTGACAGTCAAATAATGTCATACATTTTAAGCATGCAAAACTGATAGCAGGGCACTAACTAATACTATGAGTCAATAATACCTGAAATCTTAAAATAAACAAAATAGCAAATAAATCACATTTTGTCTGGAAAAAGAAAATCAGAAGCTTTAATCTTCATGCATATACAGACAAAATAAACCCTTTTTAGATGGATGCAGGTGCTATTTGTACATGCATTCCTGTTTAGGAGTAAATGAGTCCACTTATATCTAATGCTGCATTTACCACAGTCAAATATGTAATTTCTAACCATTTCAGTAACTCAAAAAGAACTCAGAATTTCATTATAAAATAATTTCAGACACACAATTCCTAATGAAAAACAACAAACAGTTCAATATATAGTATCAGACAAGAAAATTACACCCCTAACTCGGAGAACTCTTCCAGAATGTAGCAAGACCCATTCATAACACATCAGTAGAGAATGGCAGGAGTGAACACAGAGGAAAAGTTTGGGAGAAGAAAGAAAGTGGTGCAGCAATGCTATAATCACTGCTGCACTTGTTTACTCCCAATGCACCAATTAATGCTGGGGAAAAAAGCAGAGAGAAAGTAATGACAAAGAAAACGTTCTGGTGCAAAAGCCACAGGATACAACTCTCAGAGCCAGGAGACACAATGGAAGTAAGGCCATCCTGGAGCCTGCCAGAACAGACACCCTCCCAACTGCCTGACACTTCCTCAATGGTCTGAGATCAACCAGGGAAACACTTTTAAGCACATTAACATTTAACCCCAACCTGATTTTAACATCACCTGGTTCCCAGAAACACTGGCTGCTTAGCACACTAACCAAACTTGTCAAGTTACTTCTGAGTTTTACTCTCTAGAAAAGCACAGAAGTGCAAACTCAAGTCAGGGACGTCAAGATTTTTCAGCTGAGATGCTGCCAGCTTACTGGCTTGGTACCTGACCATCCAGGAAGTAACAGAAATGGCCTCAATTTGCAAAATGCAAGGGGCTGTCCTCCACTTGAAAATGTCCTCCACGTGAGCACTTGAAAATGATGGTCAGCTGCTTTGTAACTTGTCTAAACATCATAGCAAAAACACTCCAAAGTATGTAGAATTTTACTATTACTCAAAACAGTAAGCATCTTGTCTTATAAAACACCCTCACTTCTGTCTTCATGTCAGCAGTGCAGGAACATGGATGACAAAGGAGCCACAGCCAAATTTATTCCCCCTATTTTTCCTCAAACATCACCAAGCATGTTCACATGGCTGAGATGCCTTGTGTCTTTCCAGACGGCAAGGCTATAAATAAAATTTCATATACTTGAAGTAGACTCCTGGTATTTCCAGAATATTAGTTCAGGTAACACTTTCTGCAAAGAGATAAATTCACATGTGTAATGTACATGCTCTGAAGCAATGCTATTGTGTCTGTGTGCAAGTCATCAACAACACATGAACCAATTAGCAACATTTAAAAGAAAATCTGTCATGATAGCCTAAAGAAGAGAACCTAAAGATAGAAGTGTCAAGAAGCTGTTATCACAAGAGTTTATCCATTAAAGGAAATCCTGTAACTTTTAAGGAATTTTTTCAGGTAATCCAGCAGATAGCGTACTGCTGTAGTCCACAGGCAAAAGACAAACTTTGCCCATTCCATTTGAGTGTAACCCAGTCCTGAGATGCCTACAGGGACATTACAAAGGTGCTTTGGGTCTCATTCAAGGTGTGATGGATCTATAAACCCTTCTGCTTTAATCTTTCCTTGAAAGTGTCTATACATTTTTACTGCACTGTTAAAATAATAGCAGCCTTTTTTCTTTCGTTGGAAGGACCAATTTGTCAGCTAGATGTCCAAATGAAAAATATCACCACTTCTGAAGACTTGACTTTTTATTTCCCCCTTCCCCTTACCTGCCTCCCTGAAACTGTGACCTAGTGTTAGCTCTTCAGCACAGAACTACAGCTACCAAGCAAATGAAGTTCTGGCCTACTCCATCAACTGCATCAAGGAGCATCTGTCTGATTTACACCAAATTCTCATTGTTCATTGTACAAAATTTACAGTATAAGCCAGACAGCTCATAAGATATTAGTAATAACTTATTTATTATGTGCTGCACAGGTTCATTATGATAATTTCACACTAATTTAAAAATATACTTTAAACTACTATTAAACACAGTGAAAATAAAAGACTGTCAAACTAAAAGACACTGTGAAAATAACAATTTGTTAGGACTAATATTGTGTGAAATGCCACTTTTCAAAGACAGACAACTTGTGCAAAGAGCACTGAGGGAGTACATAGATGCACATTCCAGGTAAAGTTCCTATTTAAATACAGAGCAAATATGGACATAGCTAATTTTGATATCATTCTTCATTTAATTCAGCACTGTATGTGTATATACATGGGCTTTAAAAAAACTGCAGAAGCTTGTTTGAGAGGGGCAATGGCACTTGAAAAACCCCACTAATAGGTATGCTAAAAAATTAGTTAAATAACTTTTTTTTGGTAGTAAATACTTATTAGAAACAAAGTACATAGGGTACCCAGAGCAATAACTATATTACAGCTGTAAAGTGAACAAAGTAGTTATTTCATCTATGAAACAAGATTTAAGCAATAGTTGTAAAAACACAGACCAAAAAACCAAACCAAAAAACCACAACAAAACAAACCCAAAGACCATAAAAAGAAACAAAAAACCAAACAATCAAATCCCAAACCATGGACTGCCAGCACATTACAAGAGCAGTAATGGGAGAATGGAGATACAACATGACCTCCTCAAAAGTGTAAGCAAGTAACTCATATGAGAAAGAATGAATGAGAAATCTATACACTCCATTTGTCTACTGCTGAAGGAAAATTCTCCATCTCTGTAACTACAATTTCAATACATTTCATATTTTGGTACTGAATACACAGTCTCTGTTATTTGTGATGAAAATCACAAATCACTGTTGGACCACAGCATATCTAGCCTTACAGTGAACTGAGGCAGAAAAAGAATTATGAAGAAGGAAATATGATTAATGCTGGGGTCCAACAGTGATCCAACTCAATACTTATATGTAGTATTAATCTCATAGAAGAACAATTATATTAAAACAAAATTGCTGTAAATTTTTTTCTATATGTTTGTTCAATAATAGATTAGGGAATGCAAGTTATTCATCAGATCCTAGCACCAGCAAATCATTTACTGGAAACGACTTTTTAGGCATCTGTGCTTGGTTAAAATTAAACCCAACATACATCAGTGTTTGAAACGTTATGAATGTCAGGCACACACCCTTCCAGTGCAATGTCTACCCTTATGACTGTTTAGAGGGGAACAAATATGGTGAGGATGCTGTAAAGTTATTTAGGAAAGTCCATGGCCTTTTGCAGTTTATACATTATTTTCTTTCCTCTTTTAATTACATCCTTCTGAGCACATAATTTCAAATACAGTTTATGCAGATAAAATTGGTGACATTTCACCTCCCCCACAGGATATGCCAAGATGTGCTGTAGTTTACTATGGCTGAAGTTACTTAAAGCAGTTGTGTAGCAGTTTCAGCAAGAGCACAACAAAACATACGGGTTCCATCAGGTCAGGCAAGTCTTCCATAACTGCAAGGGCAACATAAGGCAACCCAACACAGATCCACCTCCTGGTAAGTAAGCCAAGTTCCACTAATTTCAGCAGATCTTGATACCTCATTTTAAACCATCTGAGAACTTCTGGCTTTGACTGAATATCAACAAGTTCATTAGAAAAAAAAAAAAAGAAAGGACTAGAGACAGATCACTAAAAATATTTCCTCTGATTCAGCAGCCACAAACTTCCCTCCCTAATGGCTCCAAATTTCACATGAGAACTGAGGAGCATCCCTCTCCCCAGCTCCTGGGCTGACAGGAGCTTTTCTGAAGGACTTTACCCATGTGACTGAGTATCAATTAGGTGGGAGTTATTTAAAAAGAGTCACAGCTCAGCAGTATAGAGCTGTGAATACATAATGCCTTTGAATGCCACAGAAAGACAATGAAAAACAACAGAGCCACTGTGCAGACCGAGGTGGAAAAAGGAGCACAGACCAAGGACAAAGATGAGAACCTGCTCCTCACAGAAAGCTGTCATGGAGCCATTTGCACGCTTGACGCTCAATTTGAAATTTGACTATTCAATTTTTATCACATAAAAAGCCAATTGAGAAGGTCAACTGGGGAGCCAAAAGAAATCTAACCTGAAATCAGGGCAGGAAAGACAGGTAGCCCAGTATCCTTTAAAAGAATGTACTGCAAAACTGTTTATTGGGATTTGAAGGGTTTTGTTCGTTTGCTTAAAATCTCTGCTATCCTTCTAATTCTTTGTCTTTACCTATTGTCAATTAACCATCTCTTGCATTAGAAGAATGTTTTAGGTTTTCTAAGTTAGTTCCCAGCAACAGGCTGACTTTTCTATTGTTTAAAGGCCATCTTGTGACAACTAACGGTTTCAAGACTTTAAAAGATAAAAGCATGATTACAAGGCTCATGCTAGACTGGGCTCAGCAATAAAATACAGACCTTTCTGACAATGGCCATTAACTGCAAAAAAAATACAAGTGTGTAATATTTCCTCTTCACTTTTTGTCACTGTCATATTTTCTGAAAAACCCCTTTGCCAGGATTTCTTCTCCTGGGAAGCTGAGAAGCCTCACTAAAAGAATGACAACAATAATTATCTGATAGCTTCTCCCTGTTTTGCTACTTTGGAATGTGGTCTGGAGATTGTTTACCAACTGGTCAATGTTTGATTGGTTTCATGTGAATTGGTTTTATTTAATGACCAATCACCATCAGCTGTGTCAGACTGAGGAGTCAGTCATGAGTTTTCATTATATTTTCTTGTTAAGCCTTCTGTCTGTATCCTTCTCTATCTCTAGTACAGTTTTAGTATAGCATTCTTTAATATAATATATAATATCATAAAATTATAAATCAGCCTTCTGAGAACATGGAGTCAGACTCTCAATTCCTCCTTCATCCTGGGGACCTCACAAACTTGACAACTTTTATATTGTTTTCTACATCTTAGTCAACAACACCCCTCTGACATTATTGATGATGCAGTCATTTTAACCCTCTGTGCAAGACATTTGTATCAGACATGTCCCTTTTGCACATTCATGAACTCTGTCAGTAAAGAAAGTGGAAAGAGCTGGAAACATAGTCAAGCAAACTTATTAGACTTCAGATTTACTACAAATTCCAGCTGTGCAGTGGGTTCACAAAAGAGAAATGAGCAACTGCACAACCAAGGCTGTAGAAGAAATGCTGTTACTTATTTATAGTCTGCTGGGCCATCCAGGCGGCTGGACAGGCAGTCTGCCCTTTTCCCACCATGGCAACCAACATCATCTTCGAGCCACTGTGCATGCAACCATCACAACGAATGGGTACCTGAGCCAGGTGAAACAGCCCTGAGCAAATGCCAGAATGAGAGCCTGTACATACTAGAAAGCAAAGGCATCTTCTACCCTCATTTTTCAAATTGGCTGCTTGGTACCACTCCACATGTAGATATCCTTACAAAACACTTGTACAAAGCTACGAGAATGGCAATAATCAGTATTAATTTATTCATTACACAATCAAAATATCTTTCACAGACAGCATACACCTGCTCAGTGGTAATATCATTTAAAAGAAATCAAGTTTTATTTTTAAAAAAAATCAGTATTCATCATCACCAGGAAAACTGATGCCAGAACTAGGAAAATCCTCCAAAAATGCGATGACATCTGAGTGCCTGCTGATCACCAAACAACTTAATGTAATTGTTAAACAGTTAAAAAAAATAATATTTCTCTGCCTATAGTTTTAGAAGAAATTGTCAATAAATGTTTATTGCAGTCTCAATAGACTTTTACAGAATTCCTTGGTACAGAAGAAAGAGGTGTCCCAAGTCTTAGCTTGGGACTTGCTTCTCTGACAACTGCTAAAGCTACAAAAGTTATATGACTCCAACATGTTTCATTCCACTAAGAATAACAGTCACAGAACTGGTCTTAACAGGAATTACACAATGGTGAGAACTCCTTGGCAACATCCTAAATGTGTAAGTGTTTTTCTTACTGACTCCCATGTTCTGATTTGCTCCACTGTGCTGTGCTAACAGGCAGGACTTTTGCTGAATAAGACGGCTGTGCACACTGTCATTAGAAAATGTTAGACACAGGGTGTATTAAGCAGACCCTTACTTTACTGTCATGAAAGCTGAGGTTCCACCTACTTTTTCTTCCAGACCCCTAAAACTGCACACTTTTTTAGCACTCAACACTGACAGAGATGTTTTTCATGTGTTCACAGCTAGGAGGACAAAGTTTCTGCTTTAATTTTCAGGTTAGCTTTTTCAAAAGCCAATTACTGGAATGAGCATTCTGAGAATGCCATACAAAGGCCTTGATCTCTGGCAGAAATTATTCATAATTGCATGAACCCCATGCTAAGGGTCTTCTGACAGGATCTCTCTGGATCTTAAAATTAAATAGTTAAATTTGACATAAAAATTTCTTCAACTTCATTATCTTTTTAAAGAAAGAAATAAAGAAAGAAAACTCCCCCACAAACAATAACTTCTTTCATATACACATTTAAATGTAGGGATAGTAGCTTCCATCAAATGCATGATATACTCTGCCATGTGAATGACCTGCTCAGAGTCAGCATTTTAAATCCAGTCCATGCAAATGGATCAAGGCTTTCCATTTTCTGTTACCTCTGCCTCTCATTTTAAGTTAAAGCAAGTACCTAGTTATTTAAAACAGAGATAAATGTACACTTTGTATACACACATATACACAAATGCAACACATCAGTATCATGGACCAAGGCATGAAAGGCTGCTTAAAACAGGCAAAGAGAGTGGACTGCAGTACAAAGCAGTGTGTCAGTAGGTTATGAGGATGAACTTTTACCAATGACAGAAAGCTGGTTTATCCCATCTCTCAGTCACTTCAGCAACCAAAACACTAGCCATGGGGTTTTTTTTCAGAAAAAAAGGAAGAAAAATTAAATTATACATTCTGCTTACAATTATCTTAATGAAGAAATGCTTAAGCTAGCAAACATTAATAGTTAGTGTACAAACAACTCTTACCTGTATAATAAAATCACCGAAGTAATTCCTACTTTGCCTTGGACTTCCAAAGCGCAAGATGTACACATATGGTTGAATTAGCTCAGTTACTCAGAAATCAGTGGAGTAATACCAAAGATAGATCTGGCCCATTATCTACCTGCACAGCACAAATGAATAATGCAAATGTGTATGCAAAGAACCATGAAGTATCTCAGCTTAGCAGTGCATTTAAAATGTATCACTAACTTTCAGCTTCTTGAAATATTTATCAACCGCAGGAGGTTCCACTGAGAGCACACTGTATTAGGAACTTCACTGAATTTTTATTTCTACTCCTGACTCAGAGGACTTTAGTAGAGGAGACTGGAATTAACTGCTGTAACAACTCCAAGTACTGCTCTGACACCACAGGTTTCACGATCACTTCATGAGTGTTTCTAAGTCACTTTAATGTTCTTCCCACCGTGGAGACCAACTGGGGCCTTTATGCAGCACATCTTAAGAGGGAGAGGAAGAAGGTACCCAGTTTCTGCAAATGACTTCAAAAGCCACTAAAATTAAACTGTCTGCAATTAGAAAGCTACTGAAAGAATCCAGAGTAAATGAGCACGCTTTAAGATGACACAATCAAGTGAAAAATACCACAGAACAAGTTAAGAAGTCTTACTAAAATCAGTCTAGTGGTATAAACTTGTTAAAATGACTAGTTGGAGCAAGTGGGAAAAAGCTTGGATCAATTGCACACAGCATTTAACATTACTGAGCACTAGTCAAATGTTAAATTTGTCTTACAAAACTTTTTTTGAAATAAAATTTTGTCTTGAAGTAATTGCAGAAGTTCTATTGGTCTAATAAAGATGGGAATATCTGAAGAAAGATGAACACTCTAGATTACCAGAAGGAAAAAAATAAGGAAAAACAAACAAACCAAACCCACACCACAAAACACCCCAGCACTTAGCTTAACATTGAGTAGTTATACCATTTGATCTAGTAAACCTTTTGTTTCCTACTTTAACTGATAAAAACTAACGATATCAGAAAAAAAATCCCCAAAGCCACGTGCTTCAGTCCTTATGGACTTTGGGAGGACAAATGTTTACTCCCTTAATTTCACAAATGCAGTCACCTAGTAAACACATTAAGACATTCCTGCAGTGTTTTGATTCAGGAAAAATGCATAAAAACAACACGCTCTAAACACTCTCTTTTTTTTATTGTTAGTAGAGAGTACTAGACATAAGGAAGGGTGGTTTGTTTTTACATTTTATGTATTTCATTTATTCTGCCAAAAGATAAAACTACTGAACTGTTATTTAACAAGTATACAGATTTGTGTAAAAGAAGGCTGTCGGGACTTTTTCCACACAACTGCCTTCCACATGAAATTCATTTATTTAATCCCTTGAACAGTCAGTCACATTTCCCTGGGACTTGGACAGCACCAGATGAAACTATAAAGTCATGACCATGCATGAATTTTACTATTTGTAATAAATTGCAAATTAGCTGATGCAACCAAAAAAAAAAAAAATCTACCTGAAAAACCCCCAGCAAAGTCTGAAAGGCTAAATATAATCACCTACGTAAGACTATAATTTGAAAAGAGATATATCACTATAGTTGAGTATATACCGTTTTACTGAGAACATTTTCTAGGGCGACAGTACAAAGCAACAGGTCTGCGAACTCAAAAGCATATATCTACAAAAACACATTTTTGCACAAGGAAGATCGGCTGGTTGAATTATTATAACTCTGGAATTACTTAAAGCTTTGCTTTAGACGGGTCGCACCAAGAAATAACCGCGGTCAAATCAAGCGCTGCTCAACAAGAACATGAGGCATTTGGGGGAAATAAGAAACTGATGAATAACATTTACTTTCTTGCCTTTCCTGTGAACTCTAAAATGTGATTAATTGCGCTACCTATGGTAAGAGACTTACAGCATTTTGAAGTAGAACACCATTCGAAAGACATTCAAAAGTGACGTTTTAAGAGAAGTCATAAACCTTTCCACGAAAGCTCCCATTCCATCTCACACAAGCGATCCACCTTTCACGCTTTACCTTTTGTCGCCCACTTGTAAATTAATCTCCTGAATCAGTTCGCTGCGCCTGGGAAGCCTCCTCACCGCCGGGGCGACTTTCCCTCCTCTCCAGAGCGGCGGCTCAAGCAGCTCTACTCTTCATTTTCAATACCCCTTCTCCTTTTAACTCTTACAAAGAGAAACTTGGGGGCAGCAGCAGCGGCCGCTCCCAGCGGCGGGCAGAGCGCGGGGCCGACAACAACAGGCAGGGCAGCACAGCGCAGCCCAGCCCGCGCCGCCGTGCGCTGAGGCGGGCGGGGGCCGGGGGCGCGGCCGGGCCGCGGGCAGCAGCGGCAGCTGCCGGGCCGGGGGCAGCGCGGGCGGGCCGGGGGAGGCGCTCCGCGGGCACAAAGGGCTCCATGGCAACGGCGGGACGAGCCCCCCGCGCCCCCGGAGCCGCCCACGCCGCCCCCCGCCGCAGCGAGCGCGACAGCGGCTCGGGGAAGCAGCGCTCGGCGACACCGGGCCGAGAGCTGCAGCCCCTGGCCCTCACACACCTCTTCAGCATTTTCTTTTTTTCCTACCAGAGTGCAGATCAGTCTCCTCAGACAGGTATAGTCATTTAGAGTTTCTAATTGAGGGAAGTCGATAAGCTACTAGTGAACAAATGGGAGGGCTGGGCAATCACCAGCCCTGCGAAGTTTAACAAGGGAAAGTGCCGGATTCTGCAGCCGGGACGGCCAATCCTGGGTGTATGGGCAGGCTGGGGAACCAGAGGCTGGAAATCAGCGCCATGGAAAGGGACCTGGGGGTCCTGGTGGATGGCAACTTGAATCTGTGTCAGCAGTGCCCTGGCAGCCAGGAGAATCAGCTCTGTCCTGGGGGGCATCAGGCACAGCATCACAGCCAGGCAAGGGAGGGGGTTGTCCTGCTCTGCTCTGAGCTGGGGCGGCCTCACCTCGAGTGCTGGGGGCAGGTTTTGGTGCCACCAAAATATAAATAAGACTTTAAGCTTTTAGAGACCATGCAAAGGAGACCCACGGGGATGGTGAAAGGCCTTGAGGGAAGCTGCATTGAGGAGTGTATGAGGTCACTTGGTCTGCTCAGCCTGGAGGGGACTGAGGGGAGACATCATTGCAGACACAATTTCCTTGTGAGGGGAAGCAGCGAGGCAGACACTGATCTCTTCTCTGTGGTGACCAGTGACAGGACCCAAAGGAACGACTTGAAGCTGTGTTAGAGGTTTGGGTTGGATATTAGAATAAGGTTTTTCACCCAGAGGATTCTTGGGCACTGGGAGCTCCTCAGGGAAGTGTTCACAGCACCAAGCTTGACAGAGTTCAAGAAGTGTTCAGACAATGCTCTCAGGCACATGGTGTGATGTCTTGGGGCTGTCCTGTACAGGGCCAGGGGTTGACATTCCTTGTAGGTCCTGTCCAACTCAGATATTCTATGATTCTATGCATAGCATAACTTCACACTGAATGGATTTAACTCCATATCAGAGTCTGACAGGTCTTATCAGTCTCTTACAATACATAAAATTATATTTTGGGGCATATATTCTTTTTTAACTTTTCTTTTAAACTTCTGCTTTGCAGACTGTATGACCTGAAGCTGTGAAACTTTAAAATATACAGTCACCTAGAAAATAAAACTTACTCTTGAATTTTTGCACAGCAA
Organism: Ammodramus savannarum pratensis; assembly: GCA_020466415.1. Taxonomy (NCBI): domain Eukaryota; kingdom Metazoa; phylum Chordata; class Aves; order Passeriformes; family Passerellidae; genus Ammodramus; species Ammodramus savannarum. The sequence goes on from JAHXMQ010000807.1 coordinate 63,313,914, forward strand.
CAGGTGACAAGGTCACAAGCTAAGGGATAAGTGCATGGTCCAGCCTCCAGTGGGGACAGCTCTGAAGCTCCAAACCACGTTGCTAGGAACAGATCCATGTACAGCATTACTTGCCACTGAATGCAGCAAGACCTTGTGTGCACCCTGAAGTCTGAGAGCTCTTGGGCCAAGGATCAAGATGCCAAAGGTGGGAATGAAACTCAGACAATATTCATGAGAAATTTCTACAATCCCAGGCAGGACCACCATAGTTGTAATTATGCCCATAAAAGATTGGTGGTGATTTTGGCATGGTGTAAATGTTAAAGTGGTTCAATTATTCTACTGAAGTCAAGAAGATTTAACTTGCTCCTAAAAATTTCTTGCTAAAGTGCCTTATTCAGTACATGCATTTCCATTGGCCAACACCTCTGTGATCTGAATGCTGGTAGAAAACAACTGTTCCATTATTTTGTATATAAATAATGATATATACAAAAGACAAAATAGCCTTTTCTTCTTTCACATAAATATTAAGTTTCATACTCAAATACTTTGTGTGAATAAACTGTCAGCTTAGATTCCAAAATGAGCCCTTCCCAAGTTTTTTAATGTATTTTTTATACCCATTTTAATTTTAAAAGAATTCCTTGCACACAGCCTTTGTTATTTGCTGCCAATGATTAGGTAAAAGGCTGCAGGACTTGACTAGAGACTTGCATTTTTGCCTTTTCTTAAAATTCCATATTCAGGACAGATCTCAAAAAAGCAGCTCCTTTCTACTTACATAGAGCCACCCCTTTCTCTGAACCCCAGTGACCATGTACTTAACATTCCCTATCATTAATATTTACTACTTTTGATTAGGAATCATAAAACTTCACTGCACACTTCAGTAGCCTTCTCTCAAAATGTCACAATGAAGCTGAGGTCACTTTTGCTTGATTTGACAGGACGAGGCACACACATTGACGAAGGAAAAGCAGCATTTCAGGATCTGAAGGGACAAAAAAGTAGCTGATTTGGCTTCTACCAGTCTTCCCTGGGTTTGTGTGTGCTGCCAGGTGCAGGGGTTGCCCTCAGCTTCCTCCCAAAAGGGAGGGAAGAAACAGATAGCTCCAAAGAGGGTTCAGAGGGTTAACATTAGAAACTTCTTTTACACACCTGCTGAAGCCAAATAAATAATAATAATGATGACAACAACAACAACAATAATAATAATAATAGTAGTAGTAGTAATAATAATGTTAAATGAAACAATCAGCTACTTATCCCAGAAACTTTTGGAAGGGGAAAATCCAACCGTTAATTGTATTTCTAAAATTTCAAGGAAGTAAAATGTTGCTGGGAGCAACGGATAAGTCCTTTATTTTAGCTCCTGAATGGCAAACCTACCAACTTCCTTGTAACTCTGCCAAGCTGTAAGTGTCATTTAAGGAGAGCAATACAACAGTTTATTGTTGTTCTCCAGCGCTGCTTAGGATGTAGAAAGAAGACTGTTTGTGATACATTAAAGGTCACAAATAAATGGCAATTTAATAGGAAAAAAATCTACTCTACATGCAAGAATATCTCAAAGGCATAAGTTAATTACATAGCAGCCTGAGCGTGTTCTCTTTTATTAAAATATTGTGAAGGGCCATCCTGTTTCATTTCAATGAGCTAATATACATCACCACCTCAGAAAAGCTGTTATAAAAATAAGAAAGTAGGTACTATAACGTTATTTCATCTATTGCAGCTATGCACAACACTCAGGGTATTTTGCAGTATATTTAATAGAGAAATGTAACCTATCAATACAATTCACTCTCGTTGCCAAAATCAATGATTGGTATTAAAATGGATTGCCACATATTCATGAAAGAGTTGTTCAATCATTTGACATTTGTGCAGATTGCTATCTTTATATAAAGGGATTCTATCTCATAAAACTGATTGATGAAAATGGAGGAAAACTATTCCCATTTCAAACCCATATACTGTTATTGTATATGGATACCTACTTTTTCTGAATCACAGAAACTCCTACACACTTAAAATTGATCAACTCCTTAAGTGCTCTGTTGATATTTGACCCATTGCATGCTGAAGCTGTGCAAACTTTGAGAGTTTGAACAGAGAGAAACAGAAAGAAACCCTATAATTTATTCCTGAACTACTGGAATAAAAGGAAAACTGTGTTTTAGTTGGAATGCTGAGAAAGGAGATCAGATGTGTGATTTTTTTTTCATTCATGCAACACATGAACAGTTATCTCTGAACCATAATTCAGTGTTTTTATGCAAACATCCACACCTCACTTTAATCTACAGAAGTGCTCATTCCCCTTTTTCATGTTGGCTCATCAAGAATAATTTGAAACATCTCCAAACATCAAGAGTGTAGTGCCTAAGTGGATTCATTGTAATTTGACTGAAAAGCATCAATACAGAAATCTATGTTTTCAGAAAAGATACATCTGTAAACATTTCAATGCAGTTGTACTAAGGCCAGAGCCAAGGGTTAGCTTGTGCTACCCATAATGTGTGTAGTGAGCCAACACTCATGCACAGGATAAACTGCTGTACCTGCTAGAAATGAGTATTTCATTTAGATGAAATAAAGTAAATATATCTACTGATGTAGTTTCTGTACTGAGTTGTGGTAGGGTTTTTTTCCTCATAAACCCTTTCTAAGGGGACTCTTTGCTGTTCTGCTTGACAATCTACGCATATGCAGACAGAGATTACTCCAGAATTTTTCCTTTTTCTCTACTAACATTTTCTGAGACACTAAGTTACCGTGAAATAGTCCTCAAATACTGCAAAACTTCAGATGTTTTTCAGAAGCTCAGGCCTCTGTCAGAATATCTTATTATATTTTACTCATTTGATAACCCTATGGGGACAACCACTCTAAGAATAAGCAAGAGGTTTGTGTGATACTGGGCACGGTAGCCCTGCAGATCCCTACAATTTTTCTTCCATGACATACTAAGCTCTGGCAAATTGAATAAACAGGGAATTTTGTTCTTGCATAATAAATGAAGAAAGCTTTTTTCAGGGTTTGAATAGAAGTAGAAGATAGCAGTTATTTCCACCAACTTTTGCTCTTCATCTTGTGTAACACCAATGAATCGCAAAATTATTTTAAAATTCTATTACAGGCCACAGAGTCTTTAGGACTTACTCTGTTTTCCTGTTTGGGAGAATAACCACTTCAGTAACAGAAAGCAAGAAGAGAAAATGCCCATTTGCTAGCCAGCTTTGTTAAAAGAACCACTAAGAATTTCCTACTACTACGTAGCAGCTTTGAGAAAAACATTACTGCTAAATGTTTTTAACAGTCAGCAAGAACTTTGCAGAAAGTCAGCCATATTTAAGTCATAGAATAGAAAGCAAAACAATTTCAGAAGGCATGCTGAAGATAATCCCAGTTTCTTGGAGAGAACACGGATCACCTGGGCTATGCAGAGCCTTGCTACAGAAAGCTGCTCTGAGCTTTGTATTAGAGAAGTGGGATGGGACAAAAAAGGGCAAAAAAGAAGATTATTCCACAGTGTAATCTGCATGTTTTTTTCTGTTGATGATTTAATCACCATCAGAACCATGGGATCTGATGAGGTAACCTCATTCTCCAGAAACCCACACCACTCACCTCTCACAGGCAGTGCTCAATGGTCAGTACCATTCTGTGCTACTAGTACTCCTCACTATCAGAAAGATTAAATGCAAGCATAACAAGAGGAAACAGAAGCCATGATGCTGGGGATTTTTTTCCCCTTGTTTTCAAATCTTGGTTGTTGACTTATACAGAGAATATAGGAGAAATTGAAGAAATTCTCCCTCAAAAGAATATTCTGTTTCTACCATCTGTGTGCATTTATGGCTATATTGCAATGAGCATAAATGAGACTAATTTGTAGCCTGCAATTTGTTTATAATATTTCATCCTGGATATCTATAGTTAAAACAGAAGAAAATCGGTGCACTGGTAGGCATTACTGCTAGGTAAGTCATCCAGAATAGCTTCATTGCCTGCTCACAACATGAGAAAAATCTATTAGCTGCCCAGCAATGCAGAATACAATGCATTAGGATAAGAGGAAAGAATCACAGATTTGTAGAATAGTTTTAGTTGGAAGGGACCTTAAAAATCATGTAGTTTCAACCCTCCCTCCATGGGCAGGGCCACTTTCCACTACACCAGGTTGCTCAGTGCCCCATCCATGTTGGACTTTGAACACTTCCAGAGATGGGGCATCCACAATCTCTCTGGACAACCCATTCCAGTGCTTCCCCACCCACATTTCTTCCTAATATCTAAACTGAACCTGCCATCCTTCAGCTTAGGGCCATTCCCCCTTGTCCTGTCACTGCATGCCCTTGTACCAAATCCCTCTCTTGCTTTCCTGTAGGTCCCCTTTAGGTACTGGAAGGTGCTATAAGGTCCCCCTGGAGCCTTCTCTTCTGCAGGCTGAATAGCCCCAATCTCTCAGTCTGTCTTCATAGGAGAGGAGCTCCAGCCCTCTGAGCATCTTCAGGGCCTTCCTCTTGACTCAAACCAACAGGTCCTTGTCTTTCTTTTGTTTGGGACTCCACAGCTGGATGCAGGACTCCAGGTGGGGTCTCACAAGAGCAGACCGGAAATGCAGAATCACCTCCATTGATCTGCTGGTCCTGCTTCCTTGGATGCATCTCAGGATACAGTTGGCCTTCTGAGCTACAAGTGCGTATTGTCAACTCGCATCAAGCTTCTTGCCCAGCAATGCCCCCAAGTCCTCCTCCACAGGGCTCCTCTCAATCCGTTCTCCACACAGCCTGTATTTGTGCTTGGGATTGCCCTGACCCAGATGCAGCACCTTGCGCTTGCTGAACTTCATGAGGATTGCAAAGGCCCACCTCTCAGGTTTGTCCAGATCCTGCTGGATGGTATCCCTTTCTTCTATCGCGTTGATCACATCACTGAGCTTGGTGTCATCAGCAAACCTGCTAAGAGTGAATTCTGTCCCAGTGTCCATGTTGCCAACAAAGATGCTGAGCAACACCGGTCCTGATACCAATCCATGAGGGATACCCCTTGTCACCAATCACCATTTGGAGTGCCAGTTCACTTCCCTCACATCAAGTTGTCAGTAAAGATTTCCTGATCAAAATTTGATCTTTCAAATTTGCCAGCTGGATGCCAGTTCAGAGTTCGTGTTCACATCCTTCTAGGACAACTTTAAGAAATGTAGGGAGGGAAGGTGCTTTGGTTACATGTGTATTCTTATTAAACTTCAACAATACAGAATTCTGGAAAACCAAATTAATGAGAGGATGTGCTCAACTGTATAAAATCCTGGAGGATTGGGTAATGTGGGCTATTTTCACTTGAATTATAGGATCTTTTTTTGTTAGTATTTACTGTTTGAATAGAGAAATCCTCAAAATTTGCTGCATTTAACCTCAAAGAATGTCTAAGGCTACATTGGAAAAAAATTAATCAATACTGGAACTAACAAATGGAATTGAAAATGTGTTATTACACATTACTGGCATGGTGATAAGTGGCAGAAACAATTCATCATCACAACACAAAACAACGTCTGTAACGCAGCTTCAGTTGCTTCGTCTTGTATGATGTATACAAGCGTCAAGAAAAGTTCAACATCTGTGATGCTGAAGCTTTTTAATAGTCAAACATTATGATGGGTTTTCTATCAAACTAAAAAGAGTTCAAGACTCAATACTTTGCACAGAACAAGTGCACAGCAGCGGTGTGTGTCATATACAGCCTTACATGGTGTCACTTCTTCAGCCTCCAAGTCACTTTGAACAAGTAGAAGGCTTTTGAAGTCTGACTTTGTGTCACAAGGCAAAGAAGAAATGTATCCTTTTATCTGGGAATTCATCTCTGACCAGAAATAAAGACTTGCTGCTCACAACAGGTTGTTTTTCTTCTCTTTCTGAATATAAAAATACAGTACAGGTCAGGTAGCATGAGGCTGCTTTCTGCTCTCAAAAGATCTTTAAAATGAAACTACACATTTGGAGAAGGAAGATTTGGATTTTAAAGCAAACCAGAATGTAAACAGGTGAGGAGCTGGTAATCAAAGTAACAACGCACAGAAATCCATAAAGGGAGTGGAGAATATTGACAAACATGCTTTTCATTAGAAAAGACTTTTTTGCATCAATTTTTGAATTAAGAAAATCAATCAGAAGTGAAGATATATGGACAGCAGCATGAGGAAGCAGCAGAAGTTCAACAGAGAGAAGCAGTGCAATCAATTTGACCTTTTGTCAGACACTTTACCAACTCCACAGAAACTAGGTATTAAGCAAGTAGCCATAAAATAGGTTGAATTATTTAGCAAGTGTGGGACTTCTAAATCAACCCAGGCCATGACCTACCTGTGTCAGCAAATCCAAGTGCACTGGAAAACTGAGTCTCCCAGGATGCAGCCATGGTTTGATGGGAGAGCAAGAATAAGGAGAAGTTCTTCAGGACAGAAAAGCCAAAATCTGTGTTCAATTCAGTTAGCTAGCAGATGCAACTAAAATTTTAGAGGAAAATACAGAAGTGTTTTTAAAATCAAACTGATGGGAGAAAAAAATTGGGGGAGGTTGTGTGTGAGCATAAAAGGTGTTTCAGGCTTCTCTTTTCATAGTTAAAAACTCCACTTTCTGAAAATTACTCTATGATGCTGACTTGTTTTTTTCCATGTATATTTAAAATGGACATTATAAAATCATTGGGCAGAGACATAATAATGTTAACAACTCCTCTTTTTTCATGCAAAATTTCTTTGACAGCTTGGCATATAGTTAATCACATTTTAAAAACTGAATGCACCCCAATGCAGCAGACCTAATTTTTTAATCTGTCAGCCAGAATTTGTCATTAACAAACTTTAAAAAACTGATTAAATACTTCATTTTTTTTCCTCAAGCTTGTGCCTTGGCAATGGGCTGAAGAAAATGTGTATTTCCAGCAAGATTAATGAGCAATTATTGGTTGAGATTAAACTGCTATATAGATTTAATGGATTTCTGTTTTGGCTGTAGAAGTACTCAGAATAAACTGATGAATGATTGCCACAAATGAAAACAAGTTAACCTGATCAGAAGGGAGTTGTGGAGGATGAGGGATAAAAAGAGAACAAATAAAAAGCTGGGGATGAATCTGATGTTCAGAAAGGTTTATGAGACACTGATACTACCAGTAAAGAGAGAGAGGCAGCTGTTAATGACTGCACCCCCCCTTCCTTTTAAGGTGACAGCCATACTAACCTTCCCTTGCAGTCATATCAATGAAAAAAAATTAAATCTGTTTCAGGGAATTCTTTTGGACAATCATGACTGCTTGGCTACTGGAGTTTCAGTTAAGGTTTTTAATCAGATAAGGATGGAGCTGTACTTTTGGTATTGGTTTGGTGTGGTTTTGGTATTGGGGTTTTTTTCTCCTAAAAGCACACAGTGCATCTGTTCCATAAGTTTTATTACAGACACAACGATTTTGTAGAACAGAAATTTATGAAGTATAGTCACATATTACCATAGCAAATAATAAATGCCTCACATTCTACCTGTTGAATATTTGTGGCAAAAACCAAGGAACAAAAACCCAAGAGAAAGCAACTTGGACAATGATTAACAGAACAAGTAATTAAGTTATTTAAACTTCTGCTAAGATTCTCCAGTCAATAAGGCATTCATTCTAATAACAATGCTACATTTAAATAACATCCTTTTCACACTTTGTCTTCAACTATGCAGCTCCATGTTTTTTCTTCTTCTCTTCTCAACCACTTCCTTAATTCTTTCCTGCCACTTTGCTCTCCTTACGGTAAATCCAGTTCCCTTAAGGAAAAACAAATCCCAGCAACGCTCAAGCACACAATTCCTTCCCTCTGTTGGCATGTTATCTCTCTGCCTGTGTCCTCAAACAAATGAAACAGTATTTGGTGAAGAAATAACACCTGCTGCCCTTTCTGCACACACTCTTGGAGACTATGTTGCTTGTTACTTAAGAGTGCAGTAAGCATGAGCTGCAGTAGTATATTTTTTTTAATCAAATTTGCCTTCCAATTCCCTCTTTCCACTTCAAAATATTGCAGGAGGTTTTCAGCACCCCAAAACCCCCTCAGTGCCCGAAAACCACACAACTATTTCAATTCAGCCTGGAAGCCAGACCCACTGTTTTCTGTGCAACACCAACAGGCTGCAGTGCCAGACCTTCACTGACCATCAAGGGCACACACCCCTGCCCATGTGAGAAGGGGCTGAATTCCAGCTCTGCTTTGAGCACTGGGTGCTGGCTCCAGTGACCATTAGGGAGCAGCAGGGCTGAGCTGCACTGGAGCAGGGAGAGGCATGTCTCCACCATGGGCAGGGCAGTGTCCTCCCCAAGCAAGGTGTTGTCCTACAGCAGCTCTTTTATTCAAGTGTGGCAGTACACGTAATACCTACAATATCTTTCACTGCACCTTTATGTGCCCAGTAAACCACAAGTAACTTTGACCTAGTGGATCATTATTTTCCTGTGCACAGGGTGCTCCACCACAATATTTTCTTCTCCCTCCTCAGAGATTTTGGTCATTGCATCTTCCCATGCTGTGATGCAAATTTATTGTCTCCTTTCTTTTCATGGCAACACATTGTGCAAGAATTTCTGCTTGTGTCTTGGCCCATGCTGAGCTGTCTGTCAGCCTTTACACCTTGCCCACAAGTGTTAAATTCAAAATCTGTTTCTAAGCTTTTTGAGTAGCTGCCCTCATGTGATATAAAAGCTATCAGTAAACCAAGCTGATATGCTGGGTAGAAAACATTAGTGGAAACTACCAAGTGAATGTTCAGTCTAAGAACTTATATTTATGAGATGGCATTATCTCTACAAACTGGACAGTGAAAAGTTACATTGTGTTGACCCACATAAGAACTCAAATTCTCTACATTCAAAATATTTGCTGGGAGTGGGCACAGAAAGGTAGCAATACATTTCCCAGGATGTCTTATCTGGGTAAGGAATTTAAGCCTTCTAATGAGAACCTTTTTCACTCTGTCTACCTTTATAAGAAGAATGGCTAAAGTCTTCCCTAACTCATGGCTCCTGAAACAACTTTGAAATAGCTGACAACACCACGTCTCAGGGAAGACTGTCTCCTTCCCTTGGCCTCCAGAGTAAAAGGGGTGTCTTTGGGGTGTGTTCAAAAACTGGTGGATAGGGCCTAATTACTGTAAATGAAGTTGCCTTTATGCTTTGCTAGTTACAGACAGAATTTCTCCCAGCTAGGATGTTATGGAGATTAAAACCAAGGGCATGACAGAGAACAGGGACTTTCTGCATGAATACAAGCAATTGTATCTGCCTAAAAGAATCTTGAGACCTATTCTGCAGGCATGTGTGTAAATTACAATTGAAATTTCCTTCATCATGAGGAAAGTGATGCCTACTGCACATTTCTAAACTAAAAACACCTAACTGCACAGGCACATGCTGGGTTTCTTCCACTTTACAGACTGGGTTGTGCTCCCTGTGACCTAGGGAGAGCAGTTCTGCTCACTCACATGCACATATCCCATACATGTCAGCTGGAGCTGTTTTGGAGAACAAAAGAACTGATTCTAATATATCTGGATTGCTTAGACAGCATCTAATTTGGCCTTTACTTATTCTAACAATAAAAATAATTGCAAATAAATGCAGATTCATGGAAGGAAGTTACACCTGCTCAAGTTGAAAGGTCTGAAACAGGTAAATGTTTATGCAACACTGGAATATGTGGTATATAGCTGCTACATAGCTGCCATATGCATTCCAGGAGTAAACATATGAGCAGAAAGTGTTGCACCCATTTAAATAAGCTTTTCCATACTTGAAATCTTTATGCAAAAGGTACCTAGAGCTTAATCTGCTTAGAACTTACAGAATATTATATTACTTACAGCTGTGGGTAGTACAGCCTTCTAGCAGGTAATATGTGACAACCACCTTGTTCTTAGAGACAGCAAGAAGTAGCAAAATAACAATCAAAAACTTGTGGGTTTTAATGAAACTGTTTTTCTCATATTCAATAAAACAAGTAGACTTATCAAGCATCTAGGATTTCAAGCAGATGTAAATAAGTGATAATCATAATTGATACTCATGTCCACCTTTCTGCTCCTTTGCTTTACTGAAAACAATGAGAAAATGAGATATGCTTCAGTAAAAAAAACAATTCTTTTGCCAGCTGTTTAGCACTAAGTAGTGAAATAAAATCAGTCTGGAGATTAATTCACACTACTTCATAAGCCTAAAGGAAATTATTTAGACTGTGGGAAAGCAATTGAAAGCAGTGAGTAAGGAGAGCATAGAGCCCAGTGAGGCGATTTTCCCTGCTCTCACAGCCTGGGGGGATATTCACTTTTAGCACTGCAGCAGGAAATCATGGACAGGAGCCTGTGGCAGTGTGCTCATGGGCACTCTTCCACTCAACAGGACAATGGCTTGGAAACACCATGTTAGAAGTCAGCTGTATTCCTTATACCATCCACCAATTCACACAAACATTCTGGTTTTGGGGTACATCATGGGCTTTGAGTCATTTTGGGACCTTGATAAGAAAAGACTGGAGAAGCATGAGTGAGTAAATCTCAGTCACTCGGAAGGGCGAGGCCTTTTCTGCGGTTTTGTCTCTTGCTGACAGCTGCCACTGTTAATGAAGCAGGAGGTGGTGAGGAGGCAGAGGAAGCGTTCAGCACTGAACACAAGGCTTGGTGCAGAAAGTGTTTGCTTGCTTGGTTTTTCTTGACTCTCTGCAACCTAACATTTTGAAGCTATTTTTCTTATTCTTGCCTTTTCCAGTTTCTTTTCTCCATCGCTCACAGCTTTTGCTGTTTTTATTGGAGTGTGTCTCTAATTATTTTCCTCCATGCTAAAGTAAGGGCACCGATACTTTTCCTTCCTTCAAATTTAAAATTGTATGAAGTTCATGGAAAACAACCGAGTTACCACACAGTATTTTTCCTTTTAATTAAGATAGCTGTTTCACAAATCTACTAAATTCTAATTCACCTAAAATGGCAGGTAATTTTTCAATTCAGGATTTGCATAAAACAGAGAACCTGCAAGCCCCCTACTGAGTGTTTAATTAAGAAAAAATTGATATGGCCTTGAAGACATGAAAAATTCTCTGTGGCCCAGACAATTTGTCATCTGCTGCTCTATCACTGGAGATATAAGCATCAAGTGCCTTCAGAATTTCTCCAATAATAAAGATGCTTTGATCTAGCTAAGTAAAATATCCAAGACAAAAAAAAAAAAATAATGGAAAGTACCATGTGCCAAATGTGTCATATCTTTCTCAATGTGAAGATATTTTTAATTTGATAAACTTACCATGACCAATCTCTTAAAGTAAATGCTGGCTGTATCAAGTAATTAAAGGTCACTGAGGAATTGTGTAAATGTTGACATTATTACATAGCCTTATAATATGTTTGACTTGTAGACTAAGGGAAAATGTATGAGTATTATTTATCAGATCAAAATACACTGACTCTTTTCTGGAAAAGCACACTTTAGAAATGGGAACAAGTTCATAAATCCAGAGCAACCCTATACCTTAAGAATTAATACTTTGTTATTGAAGACTGAAACAAGTCAGAGTCATCCTTATAGGCTAAAGAGAATATTGGAATATAAAAATATAAAATTATATGAAGATAAAGGTAACAATAACAAGAATTGCATCTCAGCTTGGAGCATAATAAAAAAGGAATACATGGAATGTACATAAGAAATTTTAAAGTACAAACAATAACACTTCCTTTCCATTCCACCATGACTTTATAAATATATAACCAAATGTGTGAAAAACAGACACACAGTATGCAATTCTTTATGTAAAATTGCATCAGTGAGAGAGAAGTTGCTAAATGGCTGTGTAGAAGTTAAGGAGTGTTCACTTTTTGTTCTGTTATCCAAAGTAAATCACTGCCCAAACACAAAATGCCCATGGTGACTTGGTGGCACTATAGGCACTAGGAGGTACTAACATAATTTCATGGTCTCAGTTGATATCACTAGTGCTACTCACATGTATTTGTACAGTTCAAAAGTTAGATATCATAGTAGCTAGAAAGAGTTACACATCTCCTTGTTGTTACATTAAAACAATTAAAAATGTAATTCTTTCAGTGGGAAGGAATTTGGAATGAAATTACAAAATGCCAGTTATGAAGAATAAAGGCAATAATACTCTTACATACCACATGTTGTTTTCAACTTTTTAAGCACTTTCAAAATAATTATAGCACAGTACATGTATTATTTTTAAAATGGCTGAGATATAGTACCATAGTACTATGAGAATATGACACATGCCATGTCAGGTTTTGTCTGTTGGGAAACAAAATGTTTAATTTTTAAAATAAGTTTATGTGGTTTTAGCAGCGTAATAGCCTTATAGATTGTATGTTTTGCATCAGCACTCAACCAAAATGGCACTGCCATGCACTGTATTTGAAACCTATTTTGTGGAAGGTTTTTGAAACCAACAAACCAGAAAATGTGTTGTTTGATAAAGGAATAAAGCTTTACTAGAGTATTAAACCCCCCCAAATGGTAGGTATTTGAGACTTGCTCTTGGAAAGAAGGAGAGCAAAGAATTAAAACCCCCTTGTGTATGTATCTCTTGCATAGAAAATTTGTTGCCTGAAGTCCAATGATATGAAATAAATAGAAAGAAAGAAAAATTTATTTGTATGATGGAAACTGTATTCAAGCTAACATCAAAAGAAAAGTGTACTCTGAGGGAATAATTTCCTAAAAATTGAATCTTTCCTTTTTTCCCATCTTTTCCTCTCACAAACTCACTTCACAGCCTTGAACTCTCACTCTCTCAAAAAGAAACACTACAACACTCTGTATTTACAGGATCAGTGCTGCTATAACAGATGAAGTGCTTGGAAAAACTACAGTTGATGAGCAATGTCAAAAATTTATCCTGCACAAGATACATTTAAATATTTGCATCCAATCTTTTTTTTTTTTTTCAGGGTCTTTGAACCTCTGCTGTGCAATCTATACACACAAATCTGTCTGAGAAGGTGAACTCCAGAAGCGTGATAGCACATGGCCATTCACCTCATTTGCACAATGTTTTACAGAATCGCAGACTCACAGAATCCACTATGTTGGAAAAAATGTTTGAGATCATCAAGTCCATCTTATGAACTAGCACCACTGTGTCAACTAGACCATGGTATAGAATGCCACAACCAGTCTTTCCTTAAACACCTCCAGGGACAGAGACTCCACCACTTCCTTGGGCAGCCCCTTCCAGTATCAAATCACCCTTTCTGTGGAGAACTTCTTCCCACTTAAATCTCCCCTGGCACAGCTCAAGACTGTCCTCTTTTACTACTGCTAGTTGCCTAGGAGAAGAGACTGTCCTTCACCTGGCTACATCTTAATTTTAGAGACTTGTAAAGGGTGGCAAGGTCTCCCCTGAGCCTCCTTTTCCCAGGCTAAACAGCCCCTCAGCCACTCCAGACCCTTCACCAGCCTTGTCCCTCTCTGGACACGTTGAAACATCTCAACATCCTTCCTATACTGCAGGGCCCTGAACTGGACACAGCACTCAAAGTGTGCCCTCACCAGTGCTGAGTACAGGGTGGCAATCTCTGCCCTGGTCCTGCTGGGCACACTATTGCTGATACAGGCCAGGATGCCATTGGCCTTCTTTGTCACAGACATGTTTTATGAAAAATCCTTTCCTTAGGATTTTTTCTCCTGAGAAGCTGAGAGGCCTCAGGAAAAAAATGTAAACAATGGTTATCTGCTGCTGTGGAATGCAACAGGTGCACCTGTGATTAGTCCATGTTAGTTGTTTCTAATGGCCAATCACAGTCAGCTGACTCAGACTCTCTGAGAGTCAGGAGCTTTTGTTATCATTTCATTCCTTCTCTATTCTTAGCTAGCCTTCTGATGAATTCCTTTCTTCTATTCTTTTAGTATAGTTTTATTATAATATATATCAAAAAATAATAAATCAAGCCTTCTGAAAAGTGGAGTCAACATTCTCATCTCTTCCCTCATCCTGGAACACCTGCAGACACCACCACACTTGGCCACCTGGGCACATGCTCTCTCATTTTCAGTTGACTCCACCAGCAACCCTAGGTCCTTCTTCACCAGGCAGTTTTCCAGCCAGTCTCCATCCAGCCTGTAGCACTGCAGGGAGTTGTTGTGGCCAAAGTGCTGGACTGGCACTTGGTCTTGTTGACCCTCATATTGTTGGATTTGGCCTACAGATCCAGCCTGTCTTGGTCCTTCTGCAGAGTCCTTGTACCCTCCAGCAGACAGACATTCCCCCCTACTTGGTGTCACCTGCAAATTTGCTAATGGTATACTCAATCCCCTCATCCAGATCATCAGTAAAGGTATTTAACAGGACTGGGCCCAACCCAGATCCCTGGGGGACACCACTAGTGACTGGCCACCAGCCAAATGTGGCACCATCACCACAGCTCTCTGGGCCTGGCTGTGCAGCCAGGAGAGCACCTGCCCACGCTGCAGGCTGCCAGCTTTCCCAGGAGTATGCTGTGGGAGATGATGCCAAAGGCTTTGCTACCATCCAGGTATACAACATTCACAGCCTCTCCCTCACCCACCAGACACCTCACCTGGTGATAAAGGGAGATCAGGTTGGTCAGGCAGGACCTGCCCCTCCTAAATCCATGCTGGCTTGGTGTGACCCCCCAAACACCCTGTAGGTGCCATGAAGACGGTAACTGTTCAAGTTATGAATGAAAGGCAGATCGTAGCAAAGACTACTGGATTTCATAAATGAAAAGCTTTTTCATGAGCACGATAAGTCCTATCCTGAATAAGGGCTTCTGGCCTTTATGAATTCACATAACAAGAAAGCCATTATTAACAATCTAATTTCAGGTTTACCGATAAATTTAGAAATTAAAATAGTTACTAGTTACCTTGCAACATTTTCTTTCTTTGTATCTCATACATTATTTTGCCCCTTAATAGTATTGTTTTCTGCTCTACCTAAAACAGAATGGGAAAACACGTAATGTGGACTTTTCATCTCTACTAATCTCCAGAGTCTTGCTCTAGTGTCAGCCTGATTTCTCTGTACTTTAATGTATTGTTGCTTTACTCACAAAGGTGAATAACACTGGGACAGACTCTTTGTGCACCTTCTGCTGACTTTTGTTGCTTGGTTATTATATTTGCAGTTGAAGATGGAGAGTAACGCATTATTAATGTTGATGATGCTTCCAATTGGCACTGCAGGCTTTATGAGTGGGGATGCTGAGCCAATTTGGACAAAGAGATTGACAGCAGAAAGGCAGTGATGCATGCACTAATCACAGAAACCAAGGCCACACTGCCTCAAAGGCTAATTTTGCTTCCCAGCATGTCTCAGAACATTTCACTGCACAGGGTCACATAAAGAAATAGTACAGCACTGGGACCATTCCTGATGTAATTCAGCACCCCTTTGTTTTCTCCCTGAAAGCTTTTGCTCGTGTTTTAGGAAAACCAGGATGCAGCTGGGGGAAAGAAAAACCACCTGAGACAGTATTCAAGCCCTCCATCATCTTCAGTAGCATATACAGGAGTAGAGAGCCTTGTGATGCTGCTACTCAGTGCTGCAAGACATTACAATCTTCAGAACTGTCACCAGACCTAGAACAGGCTAGAAAAACAGAATTTAAAGCAAAGGCCATTTAAGATAATAGCTCCTGAATCCAGTTCCTGTTTTCTATATTCAGTTTAGGTCAGAATTTCAATTCTGATTTCAATTATTTTCCATAAGAATTAATAAAACTACTAACATTGTGATAATAATCAGAAAGTCATTGAGTACTGCTTTTTCAGAAGCACAAGTACAGTGGATTCAAAATACTTTTTCTCCATAGCCCCTCTAGCATTTACTCTTGGTGCCATCTATAGGTAGCCCTCACTGAAAAACATTAGTCCACTAAGACAGTGAAATGTGTTATGATCACCAATACAACTTTTTTAATGCAGAAGCTGTTGGGGTCTTAGTAAGAACAATTAAAATTTCACTTGTTTTTAAATTACATCTAAGCAGTATTAATCTAAACTTAAGACTCAAACTCATCTTCATTTGTTTGCATTTTTAGAATTCATTAAATAGCCACTGAATGTCTAAAAATTGAAATTTTCATGTGATTTGAGCAGAAAGTCAAGACAGTAATCTCAGTCTAAAATAGCTATAAAAGTTATCAACAATGTCTTTGGCTAGCATACAATGCAGGTGTAGGATTTTGTGCAAACACTGTTAGGCTGATATAAAGACATAATTATTTTGGAGTTATACCTAGAACAGGAAAAGAAAACCTTCTAATATTCCCTTTCAAAAGTCTTATACAGAAAAAAAGTCATCTTCCTCTGACCCAGCAAAATGAAAAGGGAAAAAAATGCTTTCTTAATAGGCCATGAAGAAAGGAACCTAGGAAAAGAACTTTAATATATGCAATATTGTTGCACTAATTTAAGATGTAGTATCTTTTTCTTGTCTTGCACACATGTACTATCATGATAACTTAGCTCTTTTATGATGCAGGAGAGGAGAAATCTATTCTTGTAGTCTAAATGCAAAGCCTATATTTGGATAACCTAAAACAAAAAAATAATGGTTCATATGAATGTGGTGTGTAGCAGACTTCAATTTGTTTTACTGAATCTAAAACACTTTAAGGTGAAAAACTAATAATTAAATCCATAGTATTTCTGCATTTTTCAGTTCAGGATCATGCTTGGTTTTGGTCTCTCAGTTGAACTAGAATACTTTATACAAACCATGAGCATCACCCAAGCAATTCTTTTGAATCGTAAACTTTAGGAATTGCCTTATTTTAATTATTACCAGGAAGAAATAATCTGAAAAGCTTTAGCTATAGTATATAAAAAGGATCTACATGAGAAAGAAAACCTCTTTAGTAGACAGTTCAAGTAGATTTAGGTGAAGAAAAGTAAAAGAAATTGATAAATAAGATGGAAAGTTTAAACAATAAAGGAAATAAAATTTTTGAGTAACTTTCCAGCATTGTACTGGATTATGCATCACTTCCTCTTTTTATACTCTGTCTTTCTAAAACAATTCAATAGATCAGCCAACTGCTTTTGAAATGAATACTAGGATTGTTTGCTGAAATCCTATGGCCTACAAAATATATCATGGACTATCAGAATGTCCCCCTTTATCCTTACAATGTATGAAATCAAAATCTGAACGGATGACAGCAGAGATATCAAATGAAGACATTGCTCATAATCATAAATACAAGTCTTTTTAACCTCACATTACATCTTTAGAAAGTATATCAGCCTTAGAATGTGAATATACTCAATTATTGCATGTACTCTGAAAGGTATTGATGTAAACTGCAGTTTTTCATGTAAATGGATAATCAATTAATTTCAAATAGAAATAATTCAAGAGGTAGTAGAAGTGGAAAGAGAAAACAAACCTAAAAAGAAAAATGGGAAAATAAAGGATTTTAATATTACCCAAAAGAATCTGAATTGATATGTTCTTTTATATCATAGCCAACAATAAATGACTTCAGTATTTCATGACTAGAGATGTAATGTATTTGCAAAAGATAGGCAGAGTTATAAGACATTCTTTCTCTACATGTGATAGTATCTGCAGTGAATTGATATATTTACACAGTGAATGACAAGCCTCTACCAACATTTACATGGCTTCAACAAGCTCTGTCAAGTATCCTCCTCTGACATCCTTTCCACCTACCATCTATTTCCTGTTTTATACTTACCCTGGAGTCCAGATCATTTAATTAGCCAATAAATGCTATCAGGAAAAGGTTTGCCTGATGCTTTTTTTGATTGTTCAACTGCATGTTACAAACTGATTATTTGTTGCCCAGTGATGCAAACTGATTACCTGAGTTAAAACCCTTAATTAAATAGCCATTCATTAAACTCACAGTTAAACAGAACACATGATACTTTGTAATTAAAACAAATCGTTGTACACAATATCTTTTAATTCGATGGATTTATGACCTATTAACAGTACATGAAGCTTGAATACAAAAGAAGCCCTGTGACTGAAGTGAAAAAAGGCATATACCATATGCTTCAAATGGGAAGTAGCTATATAGCAAGAAATAGTTGAAATTTATTATAGCTTTTATTATTTTGTATCACATTTAAACTAGCTCACAATTATCTCACTCACTGGGGCCACTTTTTAATGCCTGAACATATACTATGTGTTTTCCATGAGGTGATCACTGCTCTCTAAATAGAACATTTGACTGGTACTGCCATCTACTATTATTAGAATATAATAATTCAGGTTTTCTTTAGCAGAATATAAATAAGCACAAAATCATTCCAGTTCTACATTTAAGGATTTGAAGATGTTTCCCTGACCTAGTAAACCAGTTTCTTTCTGAGGCTTTTCCCAATATCACCATTTGTTTTTTGAGCTCCAGCACAGCTTCCTTTCACCTCATGACAAGACTCAGAGAGTTTTCTAGCTTCACCCTTGTCCCTGCAATTCTCCTTCCTGAACTATTCCTTTCCCTGTTCCTTAGCCATCTGAGTCTAGCCAGGTCATCCTGCTCTTTCAGAGAGAAATCTATTTCTTTTTCATCCTCCCAGGACAGCACAAGGACCACTTGGACTAGACTAAATGAGAGCTGGAAAGGAGGTGGTTTTTATCACAGCAGGGTAAGATAAGAGCAGCTTATGCAACTCCATATAACAGAGAGAAAACCACTATGAAATACCTGGCTAACTTTGCCAAGGATACATAGGAAAAACCATGGCCTTTTTCAGGGGAAAAATTATCTTCAAATCACAAGGCTTTTGCTGGTTTATTCTTCAACAGCCCCTTCACTGCCCTGTTGCACATAGGTAGATTTTCACCCTCTCATGGAATAAACCCAAACCAACACTATGAATTCTGTCAGTTTTCTCAGATGAAGCGGTAAAGAAAAAGAGGAGGAAGAAAGTATAACTCCTTCATTCTTCACACTCCAGGTCCTCATATAGGGAATAATGACCCAAGAAATTGAAGTATGTTTTAGGTGAATTTTTTATTAGAGGGCCCAGGAAAAAAATAAATTGAATAAAGTTTGCCCAGCATGATCTCTGTATAATATAGAGTACTTGGGTTTTTTTGTATTCAAAGTAGACAAATAATTTCCTGGTTGGAAGCTTCTGAATAATGGCACTTTCCTCTATTTTGAATTCTTCTAGTTTTTTCTCCTTCTGTCAATTAAAAATAACTTGATAAAAATAGCTCTATAAAGAATAACTTAATAAAATGCTTATAGTTTAATCCTTTAATGAGAATCAGCACATAGTACCAATTTTATTCAAGTACATTTAAAAATCTTACCTACTTGCTGCTAAGAACTGAATTATCTGAAAGTCAAGTCAATGTCAAATTAAATCTTGCTTTTATCCTGCAAAAGAAGGCTCATGAAGATCCAAAGAGCTGCAAGATTAAGGCAGCATAACTAATACCTGAAAGCTAAGATAACTCACTTGGTTTTACTTTCAGAGTACAGTGCTCTGTGTGCAGCATGGAATTGGTCTCGCACCTTGTCCTAAAATTACAAGTTTTTATCAGCATGGCTGCTTGTGAATGATCATGAAGTACAGATCTCAGTCAAATGGTATCCCATACTTGTAACATGGAAATGGTTTTCCTCACTTGCATAAAAATGAAGGCAATCTCAGACAAACAGTTGTAAAGAAAGGGTTACAATCAGGAACACAGCATTACAAAGTAATATTAATAGAACAGACTATTCACAATCTTGACTACTGATAACTGCTATTAAGTTGCAGGCATAGTGCAACTCTGAACTTCATCAGTCATCATGAAGCCTACCCTTTTCTCACCTTTAGCTGCGAACATCAGCTGAAAGGTCTCGCTATGTGCCCTTTATTTACAATATTCCAAAGCAACCTTCCAATCCTACTGGACTACTTATCAAGGAGATACAGATCTGCAGTGATGAAACATTAGTCTGCCTAGGCATCAGAGTCAATGTGAAGTGACAAGTTCTGCACTCATTTTAGCAGTCTATATAATACATGTTTCTAAGTTACAATACTTATTTCCACACAAGAAGTAGCTCTCAGAATATGCCAATTCTGTTGGTAATGGCATATATTACTTAATACTGCTATAATTGTATAGTCCACTTCTCAAATGGATTTGTTCTTGTTAGTGCTGTATTAAAAAATGGTACACACAGTATTAGCAAAATCAAACCCTCCCTGAACCCTGAATCCCTGTTCCTTCACTGTACCACTTTTACCACCCTATGCTTTTCCCTGTCTACCATTATCTTTTTCCCTCTCAGTGTTTGCCTCCATTGCACTGCCTTTCCCACTCAAATAAAACATCATCACAGAATTTCCACAGTATTTCTTCTATCATTCCTGTTTGGTGTGCCCCTCCTGCTATGTATGCAGAGTGTGTCAACTAAACTGCTCAGGATAAGATGGAAACACTATAATTTTCTGTTTGTCCAGTACCTAGAATGACTATATTCAGCCTTGATTGCTTAGTCAATGTAACTAGGAAGTCAGGGATTATGATTTATGTGGAGCTAAATGATTTCTGTTACAGTACTATCTGATATCTAGCCCCTTTTAATCTTTTTATCCTTATGTACACCATTAAGCAGGGAAATGTGGAGAACTGGGAAACAAAGAAACTCAGTGTCATAAAAGCATTAACAAGAGAAAAAAAAGTAAGCATCTGGTACCTACTGCCTGTCAATTGCGTTTCACCACCACAATCCATGAGAATCATTACCTCCTCTCAGGATGAAATTCAACCTCTGTATCACCAATAACCTTTCAAGTGCTCCCATTGGTCTTGCTGTTGATGCCACAGCATCTAAACCTCTACATACAGGATAGTGTATCAGTAACCACTCCGCCTCCAGCTATTCCAATCACTGTCACAATGAATACGAGGAGCAGCTGAATTGACCTACATCACTACTCACTCACACAGTTACTTTATTTTCACAGCATTGGAACAAAGGGTTTGGTTGCTGTATTATAAATCTTTGTTTTGTGAAATAACAACAATCTTTGCATTGCATTTTCGCTTATATATGCATGCAAAAAAAAAGTCAAAGGTCTTTGTTATCTACAAACATTTTAAAAAAAAAATCAGTGTATTCAATTTCCAGTCTTCTCAGAGTCTGAAATATGAGTTGCTATTCACATCTGAAATCTCTCATTGGTTGTAAGTGAAAAACTGATAATGCTATAGTGTTTTAATATAGTATTTATTAGGGAAACACAGAAATCAAGCAAAAGTAGTGACATAAACTTGCCAACATAAAGGGATGATCAGTTTTTCATAACATAAAGGAAAAAATGCCCAAAGCGTGAAAAAATAAAGCATAAAAATTAATGAGAACACTTTGAATTTAATGAAAACACTTATCTATTTTCTTCTGGGCATCTGATTCTGAGAGAGATACAAGGCCAAAAGTCCAAGAGTATAGACTAGAGCAGAACTTCTTGGTAAGGTAAAAAATGAAATAGCATTCCAATACCAAAACTATTCAGAAAAAATTGTCCAATGTATTTTTAAAAAGTAAAGGAACTTGCTTTCCAGAATGTGATCTTTCAGGATACAATATGGACTAGAAACATGACAGCAATACAGATTATGAGAGACTTCTTTCAAAGATGATAAACTGGATTTGGGATTAAATGTCGGTTACATCCTACCCAAGTCACAATTAAGTGTATTTATATGACTAACACACGTACACTGGCAGAATTTTTTTCAGGGTCCAAAAAATGGACCTGTAATGGGAACTGATAGTGTATTTTGCTGCTTAAAAAGGAATGACACCATTTATATCACTAGATGAACTTGCAAGGGAAAGCAGATGAGAGACAGAAGACAAGAATTGCTTAAAAGCTGCCCTCCCACCTACACATATAGATTCTCACAAAATGCCTTCTTTGCACATCAAAAGACAAAATTTTTGAAAGCTCCTAAAAAAAGTAACACAAATAGAACTTGTTTTGGTCCTCTGCTTTGCCCCCATTCACCACCAGAAGAAACAAACTGTTAAGGGTGCACTACTGAATCTTACTCAACCACTCTTTGCAAAAAGAATTGTTTTTGTGGAGTAAGCAAAGTCTGTAAATTTGGGTTCTAGAAGAGTTGAGCATCTTGCTTGCTTGACAGTGAGTCAGGAAGGGGTGAAAAACTTGTCTTGGCCCGGCAGATCTGCATTTTGACAGTCTGCTGACCATAACCTAAGCTTGTTAAATTGTTCAGGGATTTCTTACATAACACAGTCTAAAACATTAGTAATTGTCAAGAACTAGCTGGATTCAATTTAGCAAGCAATTTAAATAACAGAATTTTTTAAATGATCCCAATAAAATTCATTTATGAGTTCAGTGTGATTCTCATCCATAGGAAATACTACAGAACTGCAAGGGGGATGTTGATAGAAAAAGTGTAAAGACACCCTAGGAGTCAGTAACTGTCCAAGCCAGCACATTCTGCCATGGCTGCAAAGGATGACAAGAGCAATTAAAGGGATCACTCTGTGCACTCTATTAGATAATTATCCAGATAAGGTCAAGGCTCACATTCTCCTCAAGTGCTCTGATAATGGTTTATTACAGCAGCCCATTTCAAGTCACATTAGGCTGACAGCTGGTGTATGGAATACATTTCAGCACAGCTGCAACAAAGCAGTCTGGAGATTAATGGGGGGGGACTGGCAGTCACAAGGACAGGCTTCTTCTCTCCCCACTTCCTCCCCAAGGGCTGGGAGAGTGGCACATCAGGCTGCACTTTCTGTGCAATCCCAACAGGATACACACCCCTGCAGTGTGCTACTTCCTCAGCCACATGAGACCTGGGCATTGAACAGGCAGCTTCTGCAGCCAAGGGTTTCTGCTGATGGCCTTTGATGACAAAATGTCTCTTGTGGTGGTAAGAGCCCACCCCTGGGATTCTTCTTATTTGCACAAGCCCTGCAGAGATGCCATAGCCAAGCCTTGCAGTAAGGGCTATTTAATTGTTTTAACAAAGTCCTCTTTTCATCTATACTTTATTTTTAAACCTGAATTTTCAAAACAATATCGTAATGACTAAAAAGCACTTTAACACTGCTGTTGAAAATATAATTTTAAAATTACCAATGCATATATATCCTTGTAAAGCTCTAGCTAAAATAAAGAACTTAACAAAAAACAGAATTTTTTTCTTCTACTGACGTTAATGAACTTTGAATTATGCCTATTAGTGCCACTCTTTGACTTTCAAACACCTGCTGTAGCTGCAGACTCTATTCATTTGATATTAAGCCCTGCTTACAAGAATTTATTTATGGATGAACTCTTCAGAGAAGGCACATTATGATTTCCCTATATAATGAAAGCTCTTCTTAAATTTTTTAGTATTCTGAGAAGACAAGATAACCAAAGTTAGCTTCGTAATTCCATACTTGAAGCAGCTGTTTAAGTGACCTCATTAAAAAAAAAGAGAAAAAAACCAAAAACTTTGCACATTTCCTCTTAACTTTACTGAGAGACGCTGAGTGCTCAGAACTGAAAATAAAGTTACATTTTCAGCTTCTTTACTTTGATTTAATTCATCATGCCACAGTTCAGAAAATATGGTCAGAAAGATTTTAAATCAAATTTTCAAATGCAAGCTGCAGAGGTTCTTCACCTCCCAGGATTCTGCTTCCTAGATTAGAAAAGGAACTTGGCTCTCTGACATAAATGAGATTGCTCAGATAAAAACCAAATAGATTGTACTCTCTTGTGTCTCAGATTTAACATTGTCCTATTAACTCCTCTTTGAAACTCTCTGTAAATGCCAACTAATTAATCCTTACAACACAGTGGGAAGAAAACGCCGCATTTTACAACTGGGAGAAGAGAAGCAAGAGCCACACCTGCCAAAAGAAGCGTGTAACAGCAGGTAGGAAAGCTCAAAAGTTCTGTCCTCAATCCCCATTACTAGATCTGGGCATCCTGCTGTACTGTGCACACTGACCCCACAGGCTGCCTGCCTCATTCATTTATCAGGAGCACAAAGTAAGCGGTGGCGGTGCACATGCATCAACAGTCTTGCTGTTACTGCATAATCTTTTGATTACACCACTCTGTCAAGTGACTAAAATAGCTGTCTTGAGACAGCATGCTATCTTGCAGCACACCTTTTGAGGTCTCGTAGTAATTCCCTTTGTAACAAGAAAATCACTCTCTCCCTCCGGTGATGGGATACTACCAGAACAGGTGGGCCAATGAAAGGGCTGGCTTCAAATAATTCCATCAGTCAGCCCTTTTCTCCTGTTGGGATTTCATGACAGATCTTGACTGTTTGTTAGTTCACAGTAGCTTGAGGCTTTTGCTCATGTGCCTACAATGCCAGCTGCCTAAATTGTGCTGCTTGTAAAAAAAAGGAGTAAATATTGTTCCAGCACAAGAAGTTAAGCTGCCTGGATCCAGTGGCTCTAACCATGTACAGCAGGCATCTCCACTGGATGGCAAAGAGCTTGAGATTGGCAGGGGCCTCTGGAGCTCATCTGCTCTAACCCGCCTGCTCAGGCTGGGACACATAAATAAATCAGCTTGTTCAGGACTGTGTCCCGGTAGCTTTTCAATACCTCCAAAGAGGGAGACTCTGCAGCCTCTCTGGGCACTCTGTGCCAGTGCTTAGCCACCCTCATAGTGAAAAAGTGTTTCCTGATGTTAACAGGGAACCTTCACCATGTTTCAGTTTGTGACCGTGGTCTCTGATCCTGTCACTGGCCATCAAGGAAAAGAGCCCGGCTCCCTCCTTGTTGCATCCTCCCTTTATGTGTTTACACACATGGAAGAGATTCCCTCTGAGCTCCATCCTCCATCATGTAACACTTCAGCAAGCACCAGTAAACAAAAGTAGAGGCTTCAAGTGTGAATGCAGCATAAACAGAAGCTGATGCATGCATATATACCAAGCAGTAACATTTTTTCTTGAAGCTTAGGAAACCTCACCCATAGCAGATTTTGACTTTTAAAAAAATTGGTTTCTTCCCTTAAATTTATGACTGTCAAGCAATAATTCACTATCTAATTCACTACTTGCATTTTAGATTTGAAAGCAAGAGTACAAAGCTCAGTCCTTGCTGTGTTAAGCAATACATCCAGCAGCCATGCCCATGAGGCACCATTTTGAAGAACCAATTGCACCAAAATGTTAATGCTGTCTGCTAATAAAACTTTCAAAATTATTTAGCCAATTTTTGTCTCAGATCTTAAAAATGAAATATTTAGTCCTTACAACAGTGAAAGGGTGTGAAAGCCAGTGTTTAAGATAATTCAACCCAAAAACTTAAAATACTTTTTAGACCAAAATGCTTTGTATTTTTAGGGTCTCTCTCCTCACTCTATGAGCATGTACAGCTCAACACATTCTCTTATAGGCATTCTCCTTATAAAGCACACCTGCCTACCCACCAATTCTGCACAAGATTAAATGCTTCCAAGTATAGCTCCTCCCTTTTGCAACCAAGACCTTTAGAAAAATGGTGTACAACAAGCCAGCTTGCCTTTTAGACTTCTTAGATCTTACTCTGCATCTGACTCTTATATGTTACTCTTTTCCTACAAAGATCTCCTACAAACATACTACTATTTAGTTTCCTTCCACTTCTTTAGAAAAACATAGTAAAAAATACTATTTTTTACTATTTTTTTCCCATACTTAATTATCTTAAGTGAATAGACCTTTATCCTTATAGGAATTCAGCACATTACAAAGTGTTGGAGATGATCCAGATTTTGATCTGTGAAGTGTTTGCAGTAATGATTCACTGTATATCTAAAAAAATTTAGTGAGAAACAAAAGCTAAGCTGCATTGTACAGCAAAGATAGGGCTGAAAATCCTGTTGACAACTAGCATTTCACTGTTAAAGTAAAAATTAGGGGGAAATATATGATCCAGCATATTTAAAATAGCATGATTACTTTTCTTTATCATAAAATTTGCTCCAAATCTTTTGCCCAAGTTAAACAGAGTTCCATAATGGTATCTGCTGAACTTGTCAAAAGGCAGGAAGGCAGGAAGGAAGGAAGGAACTGAATTAGGCTAGGACAAGAGTGAAGGTTAGTTTACTTGATTTTTTTATGGACAAAATATAGCTTGAAGGCATGGTTGCTATGAAATGGAAGGATGGAAGCACTTTCTCTAATTTCTCTCCTGGTAAGGACCAATTCTTTATTTGCTTGCATTCAGTGCTATGTGAACAGAAGCTGAGAGTAAAGTTGTTTATAATTATTAACATAACAACCTATTTCATACTGAAATAAATCACCTAACTTTACAGAAAACATTATGTTCAAAACCTCTGCTGATTATCATATCCCTGTATTATGTGGTCATGCTACCAACATTAAGGTTTACATTTTTATTCTTATTTCTTATTCCTTAGCTGAAACACTTGTTATTGAAGCATACACTAATCTACCTTTGTTTTTTGAGAGTCTTACATACAAGAAACTCCCTTTTTACATCACTATAAAGGATAATGTGTACCTTACTTCCCAATAGTTGGATATTGCTGGATAAATAATATCTGGTTATAAAGACAAACTCTAAGACTGATTTTTAGTCAGGAATCTTGCGTGAGTGTAGAGAGAAGTCAAACATAAAAACAAACAAGC
The DNA here is from genome assembly GCA_020466415.1 of Ammodramus savannarum pratensis. NCBI lineage: Eukaryota > Metazoa > Chordata > Aves > Passeriformes > Passerellidae > Ammodramus > Ammodramus savannarum. Next base: position 63,340,594 of record JAHXMQ010000807.1, read on the forward strand.
AAACAAACACAAAAAAACCCTAAATCCTGAAACTCACTGTTCTCTCATCTATTTTGCTAAGGTGGAAACCACACCAGATTACATGGGACTCAGACATGTGCATCAGCAAAAAGTAGGAAAGACTGTTCTTATCCAAGTTCTCATCCTACTTTAGAAAGGAATGAATTTCATTGAAGTCAATTAAATTTTTGACATGAAAATTAGCTTTGGAAGTATTATGGATTTTTTTGTAATATTTAAGATGTACCAAGGGAAAATGTTGCATCCCTGTTGATGACCCTAGTTAAAATATTCTAACCAGTAACTTTTTATCTATATTGATTACAGTTCAAACATGCTGTAAAGGTTAACACTGTTCACAGTACCCATGGCATTTCCTCACTGTAAATGCACAAAATTGAGAATATTGGTTGAAGTGGTAGTAATTATAAATTTGAATGAACTGCTAAAGCGGATTTATTGCATAGATCATTGAAATGTTAAAGCAATTAGAACAACTTTTTTCAGCAGATTAATTCAGGAAAAATTCCAAGCAATGGTAAAGTAGCTCTTGGAAAATAATTACTAATACAGTAAATGGAGTTCATAATCAATAAAGATGCTAACTTTAAATGAAGCACAGTTTCCTCCTGCATAGATGGCATGTCATGTCACCTGTTTTGGTTAGTTCAGTTTTGCTCAGCCTGGTTTGGGGGGGAGGGCACAGAGATGGCTTCAGTGAGAAGCTGCTGGAAGCTTCCAGCGTGTCCAGCAGAGCCAGTCCCTGATGGCTCTGAAGATGGACATGCTGCTGGTCAGGGCTGGGCCAATTAGAGATGATGGTAACGCCTCTGTGATAACAAATTTAGAAGAAAATAAAAACAAAAGCACACACAGTTTTCCTAGAGAGGAGGAGTAGGTGAGAAAATGTGAGAGAAACAACATGAAGACACCAAGGTCATTCAGGAAGGAGGGGCAGGAGGTGCTGAGGTTCCTCCGCAGGCTGTGGTGAGACCACGGTGAAGCAGCTGTGCACCTGCAGCCCGTGGGGATCCACAGGGGATGCAGAGATCCACCCACAGCCCCTGGGGATCCATGGGGGATGCAGAGATCCACCCACAGCCCATGGGGATCCACAGGGGATGCAGAGATCCACCCTCAGCCCGTGGAGATCCACAGGGGATGCAGAGATCCACCCACAGCCTGTGGGGGAGGTGCCCATGCTGGAGTGGATGGATGCCTGGAGGAGGCTGTGATCCAGTGGGAGATCCATTAGAGAGAGGGGACCCTGCTTCCAGGCTGGAGCAGCCTGGCCTTGGAGGACTGCAATCCATGGAAACAGAGTCACGACAGTTTTGGGAGGACTCTGCCCATGGAAGGGACTCACATTGCAGCAGTTTCGAGAGGATGGCTGCTCATGAGAGTGGACCCATACTGGAGAAGTTCACTGAAAACTGTCTCCCATGGGAGGGACCCCACAGTGTCACAGGGGAAGGACTCCTCTCCCTGGGCAGTGAAAGAAAACCTTGGGTGATGAACTGTCCAAAACCCTCATGCCATTGTCTCCCTGCACTGTCGGTGGGAAGGAGGGAGGGGTTGGGGGGAAAAAGGTATTTTAAGGGCTTTATTTTACTTCTCATTCTCCTGCTCTGATTTAGTTGGTAATAAATTCAGTTTGTACCTTTAAGTTGAGCCTGTTTTACCCTTGAAATATTTTCTCCCAATCCTTATCTCAACTCATGAATCCTTTGTTAATTTTTTTTTCTCTCCACTGCCCAGCTGTGGCAGGGGAGGGTGAGTGAGCAACTTTTCTGTGTGCCTAGCACTTGGCCAGTGTCAAACCACAACATCATCCTAACCAAACTACATGCAGGTCACTTGAAATCATATTTTGAGGAAAGAAAATAAACTATTACAGGAATGTTGGCTAACACATCACATTTCTGCTGGACCTGCTTTAATTTAGAGAAATTATAGCTACTCATCACTGAAATGTAGCTTCAACACAATAAAGGACATAGAAGTAAGAGGAAGGAAGAAAGAGGAGACAATGTTTTAGTCATGTAGTATCATGATAGCTATGAGGAAACTATTTCACTAACTACTTCCAAATGTTCATCTAAGTAAATGCTCAGACAAACTTTGACAGCAAAAATTTGGGGCTATTTGGTAGCAAGAAGACAAGATACATGGCAGATCATATTAGCCTTCTGAGGAAAACTAGAATTTTTGGAGCCATTTTGTGGTACATTTAAAATCTATTTTGTTACAGAACACAGATTGCCATACTGTTTATAATCTGTAGTGGCATTTTTTTGTTACATTTTAAATATATCTTGGATGCTGCCTTTCAGAACTGCAGAGAGTTTTGAATCTCTTCATATGTCCAAAAAAGGGCAGCCCAAAGTGCCAAGGCAAAAATGCCACACCTGAAAGGCACGTTGCAGTATCTGATTCAATAATACTGTGAGGACTAGGGGATATTGAACAGGCAGCAAGTTTATCACTTTCCAGTTGAGAGAGGTTCTGACAGCCAGATCCAGGTTGCAGTGGGAATCTGTATCAGAAGGCAGGGCAACTCCAACGAGGGGGAGAGAAATTATTCATCTGACTCCATTGATATCAGAAGGCTAATTAATTACTTTATTATACTATATTATTCTATACCATATTACACTGCATCTAAACTGAATCTGCACAAGGGCACCCAACTCAACTGAACTGCTCAGAATCTCATGACTGTCAGCTGACAGTCCCGACACACGCACACACAGGCTTGGTCCTGACAGGCCAAGGAAACAAAACACCATCACTTTGGGTAAACAATCTCCATATTGCATTCTACTGTTGCAGAACACAGGAGCAGCAAATGAGATAAGAATTGTTTTGATCATTCTCTTCTCTGCTTCTCTCAGGTTCAGAGGATGTTAATCCCACAATCTGCTCTAGTGCCAACCCTTCTTTATCTCAGCTGGACATGCTACAGCACAGGAGCTACACTCAAGTCTATTTGGTGATTTAAAAGCCCAAAGAGGCCAAGGCAGGAGAGTCACAGGCATGTGGCCACCAGACAGCTGCTGCCCCTGCTAAACCTAGCTCTCACCAAGGCAAGGCCAGAGACCTCGAGACACTGTCAGGTCTGCACCAAGCCTGTGGCCTCCTACTGTCAAAGCCAAAATTGTATTTACTGGATTTCAGAGTGGGAGGGATGATGGAGAAATTAGCACCAGCTCCTGTAACATCTGCTTTTGGTCTATTTAGCCAAAACAAGACTTGAAATCTTGTGCAAAACAGAAAAAGCATTAGTCTGATTAGTGGTTTTAATTTGAAGAGAATGCCTGGCAGAAAGTCTGCTCCCATAGCACATTGGCTGCTGAGCCAAGTTCTTAACAGGGGCAAGGACTACAACAGCTGACTACAACCTCTGAAGGGGAATATTTTTCTGGAGGAGCCACTTAAAGGACGTCCTAGGAAGACTGCCCAACGGGATGTGGAACAATTCAGACCTGAGTGCAAGTAACAGGGTAGGCACTGGGCTGGGGTTTTTCCTGGCCAGAGGCATATGTCATTCCTTCATGGACAGCTCTTCCATGGCATCTCTGTCAACATTCCTTCTCCCTGGAGTAGCAACACATGCTTAGATGGAGGCTGTAGCTGCTACAGGGGAGGCTTCAGAATGTAGAGGCCACCTAGGCCCTGGCAGATGACAGGAGCCACAAAGAACATATTCTATCATGCCAGACTGCACAAAGGCTGCCCAACAGTGACAGAAACTGGACACCCATTCTGCATTTCTGGGATCTGTATGCGTCAGTCAGTTCCAGTTAAGAACAAATTGTTAGGTTGTTTGGGGCTTTTTGTTTTTCTGTTTGGTTTTTTTTTTTTTTTTTTTTTGGTTTGGTTCCTTTCTTTTTTTTTTTTTTTCTAACTCAATGGCTCCAGTATGATTTAGCCAAGTGAATTCCAGCAAGGCATTCCTATTATCCAAATATAATATATTACAATATGGAGAAAAGAAAAAATGATTTGGAAACTCTGGAAAATTTGGCTTCTTTCTTTTGTCATATACAAACATTCAAGGGGTTAAATCTTGTCATTTAATCTTTCTCTTTCCTCTAGGAGAAAACCAGAAGTAAAAAACGCCATAGATTTGGATGAATAAGTGCTTTGGATGCTCTTCTCTATAATAGGAAAACCTTCATTAATAATTAAATCAAGAGATGAATCAATGAAACTCAGTAGAGAAAACCTGATTAATAGAATATGGAAGTCTGACAGATTTTGAAAAACCAGAAACAGGATACACATAAAGTACCACTTCACCTAGAATGTAACCTATTTTGGTTTTACTTAGTTTCTTTCCCAGTATCAAATATGAGTATTATTTTTTTGGAACAAAATGTCTGCAGTGAGATTATCCAAAAAAAGTCCTGCTGATTTCATGAAACTTTAATTGGAACAGTATTTGCAAAGACTTATCATATTTTAAAAGACTATTTTACTGATCCATTTATGCAGAAATTAGAAAGTTCATCCTGAATTGTTGTAATAACTATTACTTACCTCTGAATCAAAACCAGGAATAAAGAGCAAGAAATATGGAAATAACTGTAGCTTAATCCATCCCTTTGAAATGGTGAATGAAAAGGTTGAGGTTTTTTAATGAACTGTTATGCCAGGATAAGATGGCACCTGTATGTTCAGCTTTCTGAATGGGTGGAAGGATTATTCATGTTTATTTAAGAAAAGACTCTGTCATCTTCATTTATCAAAGTAATTGCTTTTCTAGGCAAGTAGTCCAACTCTCTCAGCTAGGGCTTTCATGTGGAATAAAGTATAAGACACTGTGAATAAAGATGGTAGGAATTGGCACAAAGTCAGCATTTTCATTTCTTTTTGTGAGGAGCCAGTTCGTTTACCATATAAATTATCAACCACTTTTTTAATATGCTTAGAAATTCATCAGTTATTTTTTTCTTTTAAAATCAATTGCAGCTGAACAGTAATGACCGCAATAAAACTAATTTTAAGTAGAAAAGAACTTCATTGACATTTTTGAGTAAAATCTTCACAAAAACACAGTTTTACTGCAGAATACATGTTCTGTGAAACCTAATGACCTTCTAGCATAATAAGAAGAAAACTTAATATTCATAAATTTGGAATCAACTTTTAGCACAGAATTCTTTCTCATTCTTCTAACTGAAGTTTTTCAAAGATATAATCTAATGATCAAACACATTCCATAATCTAAATTCATTAGAGGTTTTCATTAATATTCATTCATTACATTTGAAGCACTCAGGTAGAGAACTGCAAGGACACTCAATTAGCAAGTGATCAGAAAGCAAAGAAGTTTCACTTGTGCCAGATTTCAAACAGGCCAGATATTCTTAAAATGCATAAAATACATTAGCTCGAATTAACCCCTATCAGCCACTCAGGAACTGGCATACCTGGGCTTATGGATGTGGGAGGCTGCTGGAGTAGTATTCAGAGATACAGACTGCAATTTAGGGGGCAACCAAAAAGGCAAAATCACAAATGATTACTGTACTTTGAGCATTATCTTCAAAGCTGAGAGGGAAAAGTAGGAATCTTATTTCTGTTTCAACACTTGTAAAGTACTTTTCACTCAAGTATCAACTTCATTCTTCTTTAGAAAAGATGGTTGGTATTCACTACTTCCAAGGTACAATCAACATATAAGAAGTTCTGTTTAAAAGACTTTCAATGTTAGGTTGCACCTTGGGATATTGAAACTCTTAAGTCACTTCACCAAATATTATGTGAGAGAGTATTATTTTTGCCATTCTCTTGCTAGGTAACAAGCCCTAAATAACTGAGGAAATGCCTAATCCTAGCCTGGTGTATGAGCTTTCCAGATTACATATTAGCTTGTGTGCTATTTCACACATGCACATGTATGTTATACATGTACAAAAATGATTTCAACATGTCAGTTGTCACAGCTGAAGTACTGCAATTTCTGAAAATCTGAAATAGTAATCCAAATACATAGATTTATTACCCCTTGCTGTAAGGTCAGTTTACTTCGCAAGTGCATCTGAACAGCCCCCCAAAAAACAGAGAAAGACAACAGACTGTACAGATACATCATTTTTCTTGAAATTACTTTCTCAGCAACAGCAACCACTTCTTACTCAAGTAAAGTTATCGGTTATCCTTGCTACAAGATGGCAAGAAGCACGGTATATAATTACCAAAGTAAAAACACAAGTTGCTAGGCAGGAAGCCACTTTCCATGAGCCTCCACTCCTCAGGAAATAAAGGTAAATAAATGCTGGTTACTTTTGGACTTCGGCTTGTATTGCTGAGCCTCATAGCTGAACTGCAGAGAAGGGAAGAATTTAAGTTGCTTTTGTGACGTTTTGTTCAGATCAGAGAAACTTTCAAGCATCCAGTCTGCCTCTATTCCTTTAGTCTTCATTGCAGGAAAGAATTTGAGCACATAGTTAGTTTCAATTTGCTTTATTAGGATTTAAGGGTATGTTAAACTACTTCTGATTGTATTCTGACTTGGCATCTCAATGATTAACACACCAAGAATGTTGTCTGTTGCCATTACTGGGAACCCAAGTGAGTTTTGGACAATAGAGGGGCCTGTCATGAGGTGAGAAACTGCTTCTCAACACACTGAAAGACATTTCAGGCATGTTAAATTTTTAATCCCATCGCTTTAGAGGTCGATCATATGTCCCAAGAAAGCAGCAAACATGGCACTAGTTCCACAGGCTTTTGAAATACCTTTTATGGTACAATTCCTTTTAAAATCAAATTAGAAAATATGTTGTTGAAAACACTACTCACTAATTTTATCCCCCTCCAAGTTAATTACTGCCATGCTCCTGCAATTTATGTGATCTTGTGTAAGAGAGAAATCGCTAGGTTTGTATTTGAAAAATATGTATTTTATAATTAAAAGCAACAGCTGAGATAATTCCAACTAAAAGGGATTTGGGAAAGACTAATTACACACAGGTATCTAGTGACTTTACATCTTACAGCTTTTTCCCACCAGGAAGATGAGCCCTCACAATCTATGCTGAAGCTTTTTTATGGAAACAGAAAGAAAAATAGAGTTGTTTTTTTTTTAATTTAAAGAAATCAAAATATAACCACGAAGGAATCCTATTTCAGGTAAGGACTAGTGAAATCTATGGCTCAAGGCCAACTAACAGTATGAAACTCAAAATCACTATTATATAAACTAAAAGTGTTTAAGAAAGGCATTCAGGGAGGAAATTTCCTGTTTCATTTTCACAAGATGCTCCAATGAAACAAATTCCCCACAAATACAAACTCATAACATTTGAAATTATTTCTTACTGCCCAGGAAAGAAAAAGTCTTTGTGACTGACAGGTAACTGATGTCTTACTGAAGTAGTCAGGCTGTTCATTAACCTGAGGCCTGTCACAGCAGTGCTACATTTCAGTCTGAGACTGCTAAATTTTAAGATCCTTGCTGTGGCTCCTCAGGTAAGATTACCCAGTATAGCAGTGGATGGTCCAAAGCAGCCCTGTCTTTGCTCCTTGCTCCTGTAACAGGTGTGACTTTTTTATTATAACATTAACTTATTTTTAGACATTATTGAAATCTCCACTTGTAACACCTGCAGGTGTAAACTTAGAATCCAGATTTTCAGGGATAGCTTGCAAGGCTCAGATTCAAAAAGCACTTAAGTAAATATTTAACATGTGGTTGGAGCTCCAAAGCATTCCTGCAATTGTTAATGGGCTCTGGAGCAGATTTCAAAAACATCTTCTTTACTAAATGAAAAAAACCCCACCATGTGGACATTAGCTAGCAGAAAATAGAGTGCCCCTGTGGAGTGAGAACTGCTCTTATATTAAGCCCAGCAGGAAAACTCTCAAGTTCCCTGGATTGCTGGTACATTTCTCACTTTTTGCCAATAAACTTCCATACATTTGAAAAACCAGATAAAAATAGATCAACATTTCTAAAATAAAACATGCTAAACTGATTCCCATCACAAAAGCCCTATGACAAAGCAAGCAGTTAGGTAAATTTTGACAAATTCTTGAAATAGTGGCCTTGGTTGCAAGAACCACTCTGTGCAAGGAAAATTACTGCAATGAGCTATTTCTTCCTGACTACTGACAAAAAATCACTGATTTCAGCCATCTTGATATTCAGCAGCTGCCAAAGTTTTCCATGTAACTAAAAATCAGTTATTTAAGTATCCACACTGAGGCTGAAGTAAAGAGAAACCTTTTCTTATTTAAATGCTGGCAGTGTTCTTGTACAACACATTTCCAACAAGGACTAGAAGTTTTGAAAAGAAAGTTAGTTGTATGGATATAATTTCATGGAACATCCTCAATGCTCACATAACAATGGGTTGCAATGACATGGAACTAAACAGGGCTTATCTGTTGGGCAAGCTGAGCAGGGCCTCTGCTGGAGCACTGGTGAGTGACTTCAAGCCAGAGTCTTTAGCTCAGCTCAAGCAATACACATTTGCAACTTCTATTCACTTGCAAGCTTGTCATACTGGTCCTGCTTGTTACTTCTGAATGACCTCTTGCACATCTGAGTTGTGCATCAATGTCTGCTAACTTTAGCAACCACTCATACCCAAGATGGCTCCATTTTTCTGAGCCATTGTCATCCTACTGCCTCCTACCTGCTCCAGAGGTCCACTTCACTATATAAGAGACTTATAAGCAAAATAGAGAGAAGCTTTTTACCCAGGCCTGTAGTGACAGGATAAGGGGCAAAAGTTTTAAACTGAAAGAGGGTAAATTTGGATCAGATAAAAGAAACTTTTTTTTTTTTTTTTTTGGGTTCTTTAAAGATGAGAACATAAAATATGTTATGTGGACCAGATTGTCCAGAGAGGCTGTAGATATCCTGTCCTTGGAAGTTCAGGGCCAGGCTGGATGGGGCTTTGAGTGACGTGGATCATTGAAACATGTCCCTGCCCATGGCAGGGGGGTTAGACTGTGTGATCTTTAGAGGTCTCTTCCAGCTGAAATGAAACTATGGTTCTAAAATTTTATTTCTGTCTCCAAGGTATCTATAACTGTAGGTCCTTCACAGATGAAGGTTTTTAACAACACATTTATTAGCTAAAGAAGGATAGAAATTCTGGCCTCAAAATGTTTTATTTTCAATTAATGAAAAGAAAAGCACATGTGTCCAATTAATTACTGTTGTGGTGGGTTTTAAATGTCTTTTAGACCTGGTCAGTCCCTTTTCTGTGTGTACCTGGAATGATGCTGAAGCCAACTGGGTGCTGTCTACTCATCCAGCCTTTTTATTTCTTCAGGATCTTTAAGCAAGGGGTCAGTATCAGCTACACCTATTCATACCAATCTTAGTTTTGGTTCTCCCTTGGCAGTGATAGTAATAAAGTTCAATCAAATTCTTCTCTAAAAAACATATTTGGAAATAAATACTGTAATTACATTTTTCTGAAATACAGCAAAATAATTTAGTTTCTTGCCTCAGGCAAGAGCTAATAATTTTCTAAAATCAAAATTGGTACTGATGGAAAAAGCTATCTTCCTCTCTAATATTCCTAAAGACTTTCTCTATTAAAAAATAAAAATCCTCTTATTTTCCAAAGGCTCCCTAAAGGCAAATTGTCTTCTAAATTTCAAGAGTTTCTTTTATAACGCAAAGATTACATTCTCAATAAAATCTTCCTTTTACACTGAGTTTCTATTCAAATAGACATATTCCATCAAGCAGTCTCCAAAAATTGACTGGAGAAGAGGCCCTCTCACCTGACTGAAGTTTTCCAGCTCACCAATTTCATTGCTAAAACTCATCAGGTATAACCATTTTTCTTATTTATAAAGAAAGGAAAAATACCCGCACTTTTTACTGCTTCATCCTTGAAGAGAGCTTTACTGTTTAAGCTTTAGTGTCTCATCCCCATCGGCTGCCATCATCAACCCATGTAGAAAACAACAATAAAATGAATTCACCCATAGAGGTCATTCCTTTTGTCCTGTGATAATATGAAGACCCAGAAGCCTAGCAATGAATTCCAGAACTTTAACAACCTGAATAAATTGTGAAGTAAAAACCAGAATGAATATAAGATATAACAGTCATTTTACATGAGTCAGTGCACAGAGGTGCAGTCTGAAATTGCAAAAATTTCCTCTTGTTTTTACAGAGGAAAAATGACAATGAAAGGAAATGATTGCTTTTTATATACGTCTTTCTCAGTAAGGCAAAATCATTTTTTAAAGATTTAAAAAAAGTGTGAAAGTGTAAATGCAAGTACTCCAAAATTGAAACTGAGGACAAGTGACTGACCTAAGTCTTCTGATTATTCCAGTTCCTTTCTCTCCCTCTGTCTCTCCCCCACTTCTTTTCTCTTTCTTTGTTCTGTTCTCTCTTTCCCTCTTTTCCTTCTTTCCTCCCTGCCTCCCTTTTACTTCCTTGTGCAGTTTGTGACAAATAAAACTAACAAAGCCAAATCAAATCCCAAAATCCATACCTAAAACTTGTTACTAAGCAAATTCCTGAAATAGACTTGTAATGACTCAAGCTGGATGATTACAACACAAATGCTTATTTAACAGCACCATCTTTTGATTGAAAAAAGCTTCAGTCAAGCCTGATCATCAAAATGATGATCTGACAATTTTCATTCATGGAGTTTTATCACTCTAAAATACTAGCATTACCTATGTGATAGCACAGAACTCAACATTAAAGAAACATAGAAACAATCAAATTTTCCAAGCCCCCAAGATGATCTCTTGATGACTCAGCTTGAAGAACCCAAGCATGATTGTCACCTTAAGGTTTTGAGATTCATATAAAGAAATAAAAACAATACATTTTGTAGATTCAGTAACTACAGCACGTTTGATATGACACCATCTTTCAAGTTGCTTTCAACTTGCTATTTCTTCCTCACAATATGACCCTACATCTGTTTTTCTTTTTTTCAAAGATCTACAATTGACACCTATGATTTATGTCTATTTCAGAAATACACATTGCTTTCTGTCTGTTCATTGTTGCCAATTTGTAATTTTAAGACTGTTTGGCTGCCCCAGGGAAAAATCCATAGCAAATATGCCTCAAAGCAAGGGAATACAGTAAATATAAGCAGTCATAATTCTAACATATATCTGAGTAGTTGTATGCTTACTACAGAATTTTTTTCCAGAAAAAAATACTTTATGGCTTTTGATTCCTTTGTTTATTTATTAATTCAGTTCCTGCATTTAATAAATCAGGTGATATATATGACACGTAAATGAAAAAAAAGTCATGCCTTGTTTAGCCTGTTATATATTGCAGTAAAATGATATTTGGCAGGAAACAATCTCTCTCATGACAGAACTCACTCAATAGAGAGACAAAGACCAATTTAAATTGGACAGATAAAGATTTTACAACAAAAGACATAAATTAGGTGACATTCAAGGAATAAGTATGACTTAATCTCTGAAGCTTGAAGGAGAAGTGATCTCTTTGTTTATACTGCCAAATCCAATGTTAACCACAAGCTACAATCACACAAAATGAAGCTTCTAAATAACTAAAACCCCCACTTTGGTTTACATGTTTATATTTCCTGCTCATCCTGTGCTGACATAACAACAGCAGTGTGATACAACACTTTTATTCTATGAGTTCCAAGGGGCTTCAGTTAAAATCACAGTTCGTGTTTACCAGATTCACTTTAAAGACATGAGATTCTTTTTTCTTCCAGATGTTGCACTCCAATCAGACAAAATCTACAGACTTACTGGAAGGGATAATCATAAGAAAGATACAAGATTTCAATCAAGTTAAGCAGAAAGATTTTAACCAAATTAATAACAATAAAAATACTGCACTCTTCCTGACAGGCCTAAACTTCAGAAAGGAAGATGATGGTGTTATAGCCAGTAAGTTTTTCTTTGGAAATAAGAAACAGCAGCACACCCTTATTATAGAAACTGAAAGTGATTACATCACATTACCATGGGACCACTTATGCAAAGTGTGCAGGAATAACAAGAGAAACAGTAATCAGAAAATGTGTCATTGACTTTATAAAACCCAATGTTTCCATTTCCTCTCTCCGCAACATGCAGAAAAGCTTGCTATCAGCAGTGATTGTATGGCTCTTTCTAACTTTAGAATTTTAATACTATGCACTTCAAAACTGTATCACATTATGCTTTGAAACAGAATGCTGTATAAATTAAGTATAATAAAAGGTCATGTTGCAGGAACCTCAGAATGACAGTGCAAAATAAGGAGACACCTTTGTCTGTAATTGCTCAGTCTCAGTTCCCCATCACTGAAAGATGGAATCTGTATTCTTCCACTGTAATAAAATCAGTGCTATTAGAAACTGTTGTGGAAAAGCCAATGAGGAATTTAAAAAATCTATCTTAAATCACAAGGCAAGTGGTAATAATTAACAGGACTCGAGGCTGAAAGAAGGTAAAACAAATTGCTAAACAGCCAAGTGAATACTAAACCCTTTATACAGTAAAGAAGGCAAATGCTGTGGAAAATTATGTTGTGATCATGTAATAGGAGATTTTCTGAGTGTGAACATAAATAGTTTCCAGACAAAGCTTAATCTCAATGACTCAAGTTTTGAGCTACTGGTTATTAAACTTAGGTTTAATAACCCTAAGTCACTTCTGCTGTCTTTCTGCAGTCATTTCAAAAATTAACAATATCATATTGGTCCTAAGTTTCATAAAACAGAATGACCAGGAGAATGTCATTCAACTTCTCTGAAATTCACAAAGCATTTCCTCGCTTTCAAATGTTTTACCAGCATCTTCATTTATTTCCACCTCCAGAGTTTTTTCCCGCAGGCATTTATCTCTGATGTGAAAGCCTGTCAAATTCTTTTTGAAATGTGAGGATGCTACATCCTCTAAATTTTCCTTATCTTTCTTACCACTAGTATCTTCAAAGAACTCAAACAGATTAGCTCAGCATGACCTCTTCTGCCTGAATTCATGCTGGATATCCTTTATCAAACTGTTTTACTAGGTGTTATTCTGCCACATCTTTCTCAAAATAGGGGCTTTGGGATATTGTTTTTATCATTTTACTCTCTCTTCAGACAACTATTGTGCCATCTAAAAAATCTCAAGCATTGTATAGAATATTTAATTAATCTTCATAACAAGTGAGAGTTGTGCTGAGTTTTTTTTTAACATTATATACTTTGCATATATTTAATAAAGGCTGTATCTATTCTCACTGTACTGTACCTCAGGTCTCTGCACAGAATTTCTGTACCTGTTTCTTGCCTGTTTTGCCAGCACCATCTACTTTCAGGTGGTAAGGAAGGTGGCCTATGTTTTTGATAAATATCCAGGCCCTCTGACACAGAATTTCTCCACATGCACTTTTCAAGCAGACAAGGCTATTTGAGTTAGTGTCAGAATTGAAAAGATCCATACCCAGACCATCTCACAGTACTTGAGATTTTTTGGAAACTCTTCTCCTGAGCTGCATTTCAGTACAATTATACTGGATTAATAACTATTCTTAGCTATTTCTAGCAATAATTTCAGGGCAGAAAAACTTCCTTGACATACCTCCCACCAGATGGAGAAGCACATCAGCACAAAACTGCACACAAGCAGAGAAGGTAGGATAAGCAGGACCACAGACAATGAAAAGAAGCAAAACCTCTGATCTTACAGAGAAGGGAGAGTGTTCCTGTGGAAAGCCAAACCACAGCAACAGATGTGGTTGGTATTATAAACAACTATAGTTCTAGTTTTCTCTCATTGTGTGGCTTTTCTTACATAATTTAGCCTCTTGCCTGTCAAAAATCCCTCTACTTATAATTATCTTCTATAAGGAACAAGCATCTCACACCTTATTTTCAGCCATAATACTATACATTTAAGTCTTTTTCTGTGGTGATTAGGTTCTGTTTTTCTTTGCTTCTCTTTCCAATTAGAATATTTTTCCTGGTTGCTGTCACCAGTTTACAGGTTCTCTCTATTTCATTCTTTATGCTACTACTAATTCTAATTCTCTTGCATTACTAGTAAATGATAGTGTTCAGTCTTTTTCTTTACTCTGCATTTTAATATTCTCAGTGTGTTCTTAATTATAATAAGCTACAATTGCTTATGTTCCTTTCTCACATATTTTAGGTTTCCAGTATGACTTTTGGGTATGGGTTACTCCACACTTACATATCTCTTTACTTTCCAGTACAGACCTTTCAGATGCTACAGAGTTTTCCTCAAATCATTCGATTTTCCCTCAGAGTCTGCTTTACAGAAGTCAAATATTTTCCTACTACTGCTTGCAGAACCCATTTTTGGCGCAGTAAATTCTAGGTGCTCTCCCAGATGAATGCATTTATCATACTTGACTCATAGCCAGTAATTTTCCATGTCCAGTATAGCTTTTGACTGTATTGATTGCTCAGCATTCTACATCTGACTGAAATTGCATTTGCAGCTTAGGTTACACTGTCAAGATGTCTGGTTGCCATTTCTGAGAGGGAATTTCCCTGCATAAGAGGAAGTGCTTCTGGCCTTTTGTGCTCCCCAGTATCTGACTGCCAGAGAATTCTGCCAGCTTTGATTAGCATAGAGTCAGGCAAGGACATTCACTGGCATAGCTGGAGTTGAATTCCAGACCAAATGGCAAAGCCTGTTTATTCTCCCCTCATGTTATTCTCTCCCATCTCTCTCTCTCTCAATCCTCTCACTTTCTTTTCATTGCACTGTTCCTTTTGTGCACTTCCATCTCTTAACTTCCTACTTCCTTTTTATCTATTTAAAACCAAGGAAACACTCTTTCCAGCTCTTTCATTCTGTTGGAAGAGGATGCTATCCAGCATCCAACACTGCCATAAGCTTTTTCTCAGTGTCCCACCTTGGGGTTTACCCAGGACATCTCACAGGGAAGCGGAGGAGGCTGACAATGCCCTCGCACAACCCTTGGGCAGCATATTCTTGGTACCAGCTACATCCTGCTGTGCGTACTGAGAAGCTCCTGCTAAGCTGTTGTGCTAGTGAGATCATTTGTGGGAACACAGTGAACAAGAGTTGCTTGTCTTTGTCCCTATTCTGTATTTAGCTGTCACCAATAACCTTTTTTTGTGCCAACTGTTCAGTGTTTGAAACCATTGTTCTTTTTTCTGCATTTGCTTCCTGCCAGATTTTTTTATTACCCTTATAATTACCTACTTGAATGAATTTTTTTACTACCAATGTAAAATGGACTGGTTTAAATGAGTAAGTCATTACACAGTCCAAAGATATGGGCTAAAGCTAGATTTTATAATACCAGTAGTTACATTTGTTGATGATTATGCTTATGTTTCATAACATGAAAAAAAAAAAACAACTGTAAGAACCTCATAATAGTATCTAATACTGAAGAATGGAAGTATTATATTATTTTCCAATCAACTTTACCTAAATCAAATGAATCTGAGCAACTAACCTGAATATAATGATGTGTTTTACTTGCAGGTAAAATAGGCCTTTTGGCATTATTCTCTATCCCTCTGTTTGGAAAAAGGTACAATAGTAATGCATTCCTTCATTACTTGCCTTTATCAGGCACAAGCTCATACATTTGTAACTGGTGACACTGTCCCACCCCCTCATGTCCAAGCCCCCTAAATCCACCTTCTTTACCCATTTAATATGATGACACAGGCTTCATACCACTAGCATAGTGTTTTCTTCAATCAATTTTTTTTGTTTGCATTTCTGGGTTGGTATGCTGCACACAAACAGCTGAACTAAACTGAATTTATATTCTAGGGAAAAATCCAAAATTGGATCTCCAGTGGGGTCAGCCTGATTAAAGGAACAATTATACTCTGATTTCAATGGAAAGCATCAGCTTTCAGTTCCACAGAAGTCAAAAGTGTTAAAAAGCAAGCTCCCTACTGTACATGTAGATTAAATTCCTTTCCTTGCCATATTTTTGCTTTTATTGAGGAATTTGAGATATCTAAACTCCCAAATTAGAAAAAAAACCAACAAACCACTAAACAGAAAACAAAAGCCATCCAACCAACCAAAGCAAAAGTTAAAAAAAAAAAAAACAAAACGACCAAACAACCAAAAAAACCCCTTAAGCCATCTACTTTGGCTTCCAAAACAAAATCTGAAAAAATCTTTTTCAGAGTCTATTAAAATTTCTTGTTTGGTAATCATATGAGAGGTAGGATTGCAAAAGACAGCAAATCTTTTTAAAAAGTACTTTCCTCCTTTCTAAACATTTAAAATCTTTTTATATGGAGAGAAGCACCCTGGCAATCAGATAAGTCTGTGTAAAATGGGAGTTGAAATGTCCCTTTTAACAAGATTTACTGTTTCTCTCGTAATTTATCACATTCAGATGTAAAATTCCCAAAGTTCTCACTGGCTCAAAACCCAACAGTGGTTATTTATTTATTTATTTTTCTTGTACAGGCTTGCTTGGATTTCAGTGAATACCTGCAGCAGTTTCTGAATCATGCATGTAAAAAGCAAAAAAAATCCTATACTCAGTGAGCAACCACACATACACAAAAAACTCTCCAACAAACTAAAACACCCTACACACCAGGCTTATCACTTCTCTACCATTTGCTGTGGAATAAAAAGATAAAATGTTCACTTCTGTCTCAGCCAAGATTAGCAATTCAGCTTATGAAATCTATAAACAAACTCATGTTTATTTGAAGTTTTAAAGAATTATTTAAACTGTCCGTTAAATGTTCCACATCTTTTAAACACCTTCTTGCATAAATATTGATTATAGTATATAAAGATGCTTTTTGTTCTTGTTCATGGTTCTTTGATTTAAATCAAAATGAAATTAAGTCACTAAGTTTTAAAAGTCTTTTTCTGTTTTTGCTATCCTTCAAAAAAATTTACTTCCTTCAGTCAGTAATCATTAAGACATATTTAATTTCACTTTTAAATGGCTGAATATGGATACAACCACTAACTACACAAATGAACAAGGAAGGTCTTAGTGAGGTTGGGGACCAAATTAAAGGCTATCAATATATGGGTCAAGAAGTAAATGAACAATTCACTCAATTTTTAGAAAGGAAAACTGTTTAAGAAGAAGCAAAGGAGAATGACAAGGGGAATGGAAACAAACAGCAATGTCCAAATCGGAAAAAGTATTGAAGAAAAAATCATGGACCTTATAATGTTCAAATCAAGACATGATAAAAGTTAATTATTGAATTCTAATGCAGCTAATATAATATTGCTCACTGAATAGCAGCCAGTGCATGGAGTGACTGTAAAACATTGTAACTGAATTTCAGAAAGGGAAAAACATCTTATATATATCTAGAGATACATAAAACACTTGTGTTCAGTCACAGGCCAAGAGGTATTTTGTGCTTTTGATGTCTTGCTGTTTGAATGGCCTAAAGAGCCCTTCAGCTGTGCTGTGGTCCCTTTGCTCAAGCTGTGATGGGAGTGCCTTCTAGAGCCTCAGTGGCAGCATTTTCTCTGCTGTTCTCATGCACTCACTCTCGTGGTGTTCTTCCTACGGCCTTTTACCTGCTGCAGACCCCAACAGTGTTCTCCTGGTGGTTATTAAGGGAAAGAACTGTCACTGGTCACTCCTTCCTTCCCCCTTTTCATTGTAGCTCTTGGTTTCCATTTGGGCAATCAATATATGCATGCAGAGAGCTTAACAGGATGGGGTCCCCTGGCACTTCTCCTCCTCCTGCCTAAGGGGAGTTTATCCTTTCTCTCTTGTTCCTCTCCTCCTCTTTTTCCATTTCCTCCAGAAGTTTCCATTTCCCACCATTCGAGGCAATATGTGGCTCATTAGCCACAGATCTCTACATCAGTGTATATGAACTCTCTTGTATTCCTTTTTCTACACACATTCTTATGACTGAACACAGGACACTCGGGTGGGTGGATTTTTGCGCTGGCTTGGTGTAACATTGATTATATCAAGTACAAATTGAACTGCTATAAATCAGTGAACCCACACCTTTTGTATTATGAAGGATTACTGAGTAATAAAATTGTTCTTAACATTAAAATTTGAGTCATTATATATTACTTCTCAAGGGCTGGTAAAAATATTTTGTGGTAATTACATCTACTTTGGCTTCCAAAACAAAAAGAACTTGCAATTTCTTTCTGAATTAAGCATTCATAAGGTGTCTCTGAACTAAGCATTCACACACAATAGAATAATCTTGATGGCATATATGTGATAATTCTTATAACAGTTTATCAACAGTTAATCAAAATTACATCTCACTTAATTTTATCACCAACAATTTATTACCTGAGTCTGAATTTTCATAGCTTCAATTTCCAGAATTTGGATGATTTACTTCTGGTGCACTACAGATTAACCCTGTTATCAGATATCTTTTTTCTAGGCAGGTACCTCTTATCATAGCCTTGATAAACTAATTAGATCAAGTTCTGTGAATCTTTCACCACAGAGAAAGTTTTCTTGATCTTTGGTCACTCTCATTCTGTAAATACTCTTAAGTTTATCAGCATCTTTCTGGAACTATTGACAAAGAAGAACTAGTTAGTAAACTTCTGTAGGACTTGAATTAAAAATGAAGACGCTCATAAAATAATCACTCCACTCCAACTAAATAATATGCTTGGCTTTAAAGTCACACTTGGAACCGTCCCATCCTGGCTTCCAATCATTTGCCCAACAAAGCTGACCATACTTTAAGTATGGTCCGAAATCATTGTGCATACAAGATTCAAAGATATATCTCCATAATTATATCTATCTATCTATCTTGCATGGCATCTTCTTTGACCCTTCTGAGACAATATTGATTAACCTGTCTGTAAATTTGCTAGCCATGACTTGCTCCTTTACCAACAATAAGCCTTTTCTAACCGTAGCATTCATCCTTAAGATACATGCAATATCTAGCAGGTAAGCAACAATCTTGTTTTGTCAAGTGGGACACTACAAAAAAAGACTTACAGTAAAAAGAGAACGCTTTTTGCTGTTGACTACACATAGCTGCATTTGAAGGCTTTTTCCTGATACATCTGAAATTCATCAAACCCCTGGTTTTTATAATTATTTAATGCATGCTATTTTAATTTCTTAGGACAGAGGTAATATTAAATCAAGCCTATTATGAAAGCCTATTCTACTACTTCTGTCATGTTTATTAATGCAATTTGAATTTAATTAAGAAAAGGTATAATCATCTTGTTTCTTCAGTTCTTAATTAAACAGCAATGATTCTGTTTCCTCTTTGAACACTGTAGTAATAATACTAATAACAACAATAAACCCCCCATTAATTAAAATAACTTTTTGACTTCCAGTATGCCGTGTAATATCAACTCCTGTTATACTTCAAAAACCACTCTTTTATTGCCTCTACTTTCCTTATTACACTTCTGTTTATAGTTCTCACCAACTATTTTCTAAAGGTTCCAGATCCCTCAGATTGTGTTTACATCCAATGGCTTGAATTTTTAATCTATTTGTGTGTATTCACATGCAAATATATACACATTTTTAAACTGACTTAGACTGCGTTTTTCTTCATGCTGCTCTTTTCTACCCAGTTTATTCCTAACTGGCATTATGTTCTAGCTATTTTGAAAATTAATTGCTTTCCAAATATTATTTCTTCTTATTTCTTAAATACTTCCTTCCAAATAATATTACTTATGATGGTGAAAACCTTTATAAAATCAGCTATTTAGAAACAGCATCTATAATTCCTATTAACTTAGATTTTAATCCATTTCAGTGCAATAAATAATAATCTGATATTTTATAGAGGTCATTTCATTAACCTTTATTTAACAGGTCAGAAACAGAAAGGATCTTTCTATTATTAACTTAAGCTTAAAAAGTAACCTCTCCACACTTATGATCTGAGAACTCTAAGAATACTCTCTCTTCCTTTTGCCAGTCACGATTTGCTGTGGCAGGATGGGTTTTCTCAGTTTTGATTTTCTAAGCTACTTCTAACTCTGGAATATGACCACAGATGAAAGAAACCTTAACATACATCTCACTCACTGATATTCCAAGTCTTTGCATTTCTTCTGTGTTATCCATTTGTCTTTCACATTTTTTCTCCAGTATCACAAAACACTGCCCTTGTTTTGTGCCATGGAATTCTGATGTATCCCACTGCACAGACCAACAGGTTTTCATGTAAGCAGGTTACAAATTATTCACAAGAACCAGGACGGCATAATTTGGAATTTCCCTTCTAGTACACATAGTTGATACAACATGCTCCCCCAT
Organism: Ammodramus savannarum pratensis; assembly: GCA_020466415.1. Lineage (NCBI taxonomy): Eukaryota > Metazoa > Chordata > Aves > Passeriformes > Passerellidae > Ammodramus > Ammodramus savannarum. Next base: position 63,360,812 of record JAHXMQ010000807.1, read on the forward strand.
TCTGGGGAATCTACCATTACAACAAACCCAGCTCCTGGTGAATTACTTTGACAAGGAATATGCTGAGTTAGGAACACCAAATGTAGAACACATCTTGCAAACAGGTTTGTCTAAAGCCTAAATATGGAAGATGTATCACAGAGATTTTAATAAGAGTCACAGTCAATGGCAAATCACCCTTATAACTCTATGAAAAAGAACCTCATGAAACAGTGTTAATTTTTTTATTTAATAAAAAAATAGTAATAAGCAAGCAAAGAATGTTGCTAAGGACACCATGATGGATATTATTAAGCCAACATTTTAAGGACTACTGCAACAAGAAAAATTAAAAAACATAGTACAGAAGAGATAGAAATATTTCTTACAAATTTATTTCTGCTGTAGAGTGTTACATCCAAAATATAGAACTGACCAGTTATTCTTCGTGTGACAAATAAAAAGGACTAGGACTGTTTCACTCCCATTTTACCACTGAAAAGAACAAAACATCTGAGGTGGTTTTTGCACTTCTCTCAAATATACTGATAAGCTATTGCAATTGTTGTATTTCACTTCAGTTGATCATCATTATTTAATCTATATAGCTTAATAAGTATGCTTATTTTGAATTTCTGAAATAAATTAGTAGCTGAAATAAATAAGTAGCTGAAATACTGTAAAAATCTTCCAAATCTGTAGGTTGCTTGAGGAGAGGAAGGGGAAGCTAAAATAGGTTTAAGCAATTTTACATTTATTCCTATCTTCTAAAGGGATTTGAGATGAAAAAGAGTTAGAAAACACAATGTGGGATGAAAGAAGATCAATGAAGGCTGGAAAAATTGATTATCATTACAAGCTGTAGTAAAATAGAGGTCAATTAAATGAATGAGTTGCAAAGAAATATATTTGCAATATTAATATAAATAATTTATTTAACACTTATCAGAGAAGTGCTTTGCAAACAATGAATAAGTCTTTACAAAGAACAAATTACATTGACTGGGGGAGAGCAAGGTTAAGAAGGCCAGAAAGTTGATTTCATTCTATCTTTTCTTTTGTCTTTGTTTTGAGCAAAATTCATTCTTTGTATTACAAAACAAGTTACCTTAGAATAGGGAGTTAGGAATACAAGAAGAATTGACTATGGCTCAACAGGTTTGAACCACTATCACATTTAAAAACACTTTTTGTCTCTTGATTACTAGCTTACACACAGCTGATACTGTTTTATTTTAAAAAAAAGGAGAAATTCAAGTGTCAGAACAAAGATGTCACATATAAATGAAGTAACCTTTTGAGCTTGCAAAGAAATACCTCATGTTTGTACTGTAAACTGTTAAGATTAAAAAGACAAATTTATGTAAATGGAGATTTTTCGTCAAGCATATTATGATCTGAGCCTGTAATTCAAAACTAATTGGAAGCTGTGTAAACCCATTAAACAGCTTAGACTGCTGGAAACAATGCACTGCATGGAAGTGTAAAGGAAGTAAAAGCAAGGGTGTTGGAAGTCCAATGCTTGAACATGTAGTTCAGAAAAATTATATCTGGAAAACCTAATTAAACAGAGATGTTTTGGGCTTGTTGGGTGTTTGGGTTCTTTTATTGGGTTTTTTGGGTACTTTTTTTTTTTACAGGAAATGGTAATTCCTCCATTCTTTTGGTCGAATACAAGCATGCAAGCAGAATATGCTTCTTTTGCAAGTTTTTTCCCCTTTTTTCAGAGAGGCTGTGAGTACATTAACAATCCCATTTAGACAAACACTCCCATCCAAATTCTCTGGTTCGCTTCACTGCGTTTCCTGTGTGCTTGCTCAGTTCTCAGAGCAGTTTTGAGAACAAATTAGATTTTAGAAAAATCAACTCGAAGCACTGCACCAAAGTGCTCTACAACTCTGATGGGGATAATTAGGTCCAAACTCCTACAGAGCTGACACTGCCACATGCAACTTTCAGCACCACTAAAAGTTTGTAAAGCACAGCAAACATGAGGAAGCTCCTCCACTACACCAAGTGGCTAATAGTTCTCGAACTATTCTTCAATTCTGCTGTTCTTTCTTCAGTCACACACATTTTCTGCTCTGCAAGGCTTTCTTTTCTTTACCTGCACTTTCTTCTTTTGCAATCACCCCTGGTTAAGTTAATTTTTGCTACTATTATGTAATAGTTTTCCATATTTAACCATCTTCTGTCTTATCACTCAATGGCTACCTCTTGCCACTCTTGAAAAAAGAGAAATAATTTCATGAATATGACAATACCTTACGCATCTTAACCTCTAAAAGAGGACTACAAGTGTCTTGGGCAGTGGTTCAGCAGTATCAGCAGGTTTGTAACTTACAACTGCAGTCCAGTGTGAGAAGAATATTCCATTAAACCAAAAAAGGTGAAGTCAAGTTTCTTGGAAACAAGGAATAATAATCATAATACAAGTAAAACTACTTTAAGTAAGACATTAATCTATTAAAAAGGGGGTTCAGATAGGACCACATCACTGAACCCTCCATTTTATAAGGGATGAGCTGATCTCTGCAGTTATTTGAACCCAAACTTCTAGGCTTGCTGTGAAGGAGAACCTGAGAAGACCACACCATCCATCACTGAAGTATTACTCCCACATGCATTCCTTACATCCTTATCCTTGGGGTTTGGGGACAATGTGGGTGGCACAGGAAGGACAGACGCAGATGCATCAATGGCTCATCATGATTTGGAAGTGCAGGGACACTCAATGAATTGCTCCCTTTAACCTGGTGGTAGGTACACCAGGGCACTTGGTCAGTAGCTGCTCCTTGTGCGGAACAGACTTTGGAGAACAGAAAAGGTTTCTGTGAGACATCTGAGGTTCCTCAGACCTTCTGCATGGTGATCATCCATCTGAAGGTAGAAGACCCATATCCACTCATAGCAAAGAGAGGTGATATCTCCTGAGTGTTGAATATAGTATGGAAAATAAGATGGAGGTTCTTCTCTCTCTGGGCAAAGAGAGACAAAAATACTTCCTTATTGAGAGGGTTCTCTTCCACAGGCACAATTAACTACTTCTGCCCTTGGTTCAACTCTCACCAGAAAGTTGCCCTCTCTCCCAAGCCATGGACTCTACATTCACACCCTTTTCAATTCCCCCTTCCATTCTGTCTCACAGCACCTACATGCAGCACCTCTGAGCAAAGAGCAAAGCCTCTCTCCCTTGCTCCTGAACAGGGACTGCTGCTCCCACCCACAGTTCCTTAGCTCACTTTACACTCCCACCTCCTTTCCTTGGGCAGTGATTTGCAGAGCTCTAAGCTGGTAACTAGCTACCATCCTCTACTGATATGCAGAAAGTGTAAACACCGAAAGTGTGGGACTGTGCCAATGGCTACTGCTGAGGCTTCAGGACCTCTGCAATAAGAGGTAGGGTTCAAGGAGGCAAGGACCTGCCATCAGGTAAGGGATTACTCATGAGAGCTCAGCAAGTCTGTAGGATCTGCTGCACCTCACCATCCAAGGCTGCTGCAGAGCTGGCTGAAGTCGTAAGAAAGCCAGTCAGCCTCACTTCAACCCAAGGGAAAATCATGGAGCAAGTTCTCTTGGAGCAAGTTTCTGAGACGTGAAGGACAAAGACCTATTTCAGTAGGAGGTTGGCATAAATTCCTACTGAGGTGCCTTTCAGCCTGAATATCATCTGGAAAATTTACAGAGATTTATGCTACTGACAGTGCTTCTTGTATAGGAAAATAAAAAGGCACTGGAGCAAGTGTCCAGAGAATGGAAGCATGACCTAACATTATAGGAAAGATTTAAATACACAAGATATATGGAGTGCACTGATGACTATAATTGATAAAAAATATTCCAAGTATAAGGTCATTTTCTGCAATCTTACTAGCAATGTGCATAAACCAAATCACAACTGGAAAGAGCACATCTGCATGTATAATGTTGGCAGGTAATATGTATGTATTGCCAAGTAATATAAAAGCTTAAAATTTAAAAAGACTCCCAAGAGTTACAGCTTTTTATTCTTATCTTACCAATATCAGATACTGTTCTTCATAAGCACAAATAAACCTTTTTCAGTTGAAATTTTCATTAATAGAAATTATAAGCACTGAAAATTCTGTATAGATGAGACCAGATGACAGTAGCAAAGGAACACTGAGCACTTGTATAAAGCTAATATCAAGATGCCTTAAGGCTCCTGGAGACTGTGATATGACAGAATGCCACTCCTAATGTGTGCACAGGCAGCTGGAGTACAGTGACAGCAGTCTCTAGAAACACAATTTGCACCACTGACTCTGGATGTCTGAAACAAAACATGGAACAAAAATAATGAAGGAAGGAGAAATAGGTAGGGGGGACAAATCCAGTAAATGTCAAACCCCTTTTTATGATACCCAAAACAATGAAATCCTGCATATTAGCAGGCTTCCCATTATCACTTCCACACAGTACTTGAAGTGGAATTACATGAAGATAAAACTGAAAAAGAAATTTTCAGCTCCTTCCTTCTCCTTTCACCAACAGAGCTACTTCATTGTTTAGGTTCCCTGTGATACCATGACCTAAGACAAGAGAAAAACTCTTCTACTTTTCAGGGAGATTCCTCCTTGAATCAACACATAAAGCTCTCTGTTTTAGCAGCTTATATGCTTCATTTAGCAGCCCCACTCAAGAGCTTCTTATACTAACAACTCTTTTGAAAATATAAAAACTTCAGCATGTCAAATGTGCTTGCTTCTAAATTTCTCATTTGACAGTCTCTCATGTAATATAGTTTTCCATGTACAACTAACATGTTTCCCCTGTTGAGTTTTTGGGGGCTTTCATTGGGCTTTGGGAAGTTTCAGTTTTTTCACTTTGTTTTGGGTTTTTCTTGTATGTATTATCATGCCTCTCAATCTCTCTTTCTGAAACCAGTTATTGGGGTTTTTTAAAATATCTTATGTTAAAAATACTACACTTTTCTCCCTAGCAACACCACCTTCCTTTTTTCCCTTTCTTCATTTGCTATATTCATAATTGTTTTGTTTGCCTCAAGTCAATTTACAGCATTTGGGGAGACATCAAGGTATGGGGTTTTCTTAGTATTTTATGAAGGGTTGGGAACAGAGTACCACTGAAACAATGGTTATTATAAGAAGCCCTGACTACTTAATTATTATGTTTTCAGTAGTATTAATATTAGCATTAACATTAGTATTATTAAGAGCAGAACAGAAAAGCTTAGGTTTGGCCAAGCATTAAAAATATGAATGCTCAGATGAATTCTGTGCTACTCTAATAATTTATTGGAAGATAGAAAGTGAGATTGTATCATTCAGTGTGCTAGATGAAAACACAGTTGAGGCAGAATGATCCAAAACTGCAGTACTGCCAACACTTTTACATGTGAGAAAGAACATGCAAACTGCTTATGATTAAGTTAATCAAACATTTGAAGCAGGGAAAGTTTGAACTGAAAAATGACATTTTATTTAATGGTAATAATAATTTAGTGGTAGAGCTATTTCCAACTTTGGACTCCAGGGATGAATAAGATGACCTCATAGGTTTTCTCTAGCTGAAATTTTTTAATGGTTCCATGAAACAAGCCAGATGAAACAATGTGAAATGACAGATTATACTAATCTTTCAATGAACAATATGAACTGTTTCCAATACTGTATGGAATTATGTTAATGCAGAAAAAGACATACAAACTAAATGCACTGTGAAAGCTTATAATATTAAACCTTTGCCAAGAGCAGCCTCCCTTACTAAAAGGAGCTGTTGGGATTTCTGATAATATGTCTGGCTATAGCATATCTTTAGGAAGGGTTAAAGGAAAAATAATGACCTTCTTTTGAGAACAAGCTATCATACTGCATCATCTTACTTGGATATTGCAAATGAGTGTTGATGTTGGGTTCCCTAAAGCAATCCAACAGAAATAATCAAGCCTAATTCTGTGGAAATGCAAGACAAAAAAAGTTTCAAGAAAGACTGTGACCATCTGCAGCAGCTTGGGGGAAGCATTTTGGCGACGGGGGAAAAAAAGTAAGAAGAATAAGCTTTGTTTTAAATCAATCATTTTCCATCATTTGAAAAGCTTCTTCCATTTAAAGTCATTAGCCACAGCTAACAAGGCATCCAACTGATCATCCTCTCTCAGCTTTTATGCCTTAAATTGTGATTTTCAAGACAATAAAGTAAAAGAAAAGACTTTTAATCTACAGTAAAACATTAGTCACTTTTACTCCAGTAAAATAAAATGCATGAACAAGTACTATATGCATCTGTTTGGCTCAATGTATTATGCAGAATGAGGAATTTGGGACATGTGCTTAATAATAAATTCATACTTAAACTATATAATCAAATGTGTGAGTGACATTTCTGAGTAAAGAATAAAAAGAATATGAGCAGTCTTCTACTGTCAGATGTTGTTTACAAAAACAGTTTCAAACAACAATAAATTATTTAAAGAGATAAAATTTGGGTGCACCTGTTGACATTGAACAGGACTGTGTAATTCTGCTACTTGAATGAACTTGAGGGAATATGGGACAAAAGATATTCACCAGGAGAGACAGAACTGCACAGAAAGTCAATAAGAACTACTGAGTGATAAGGCTTTCTGCTGTTTTCCAGCATGGAAAACATCCTGAAATGCACCTTGGGGAGTTTGTTCTCTCATAGACATCTTACAAACAGGTAGTTGAACTGTTAAAAAGAAAATGAGTTTGTGTAATTCATTTCTACCTAAATGTTGAGATCAAATGGATTAAAATTATAAGACACAGTCATGAAAATACATTTTTAAATTATGTAATCTTCCCAGATAATTGCCTAGGTGTTATTTTTTATTAAAAAAATCCATTGCTTTCTTACTCAATTATAAATTGGGTATGGATAATTAAGGTCTCTGCTATAGTAACTGTAGACTGCTTCATACTCATTTGATCCTTCTTCTGATGAATTTGTAAGTGAAGTGCTTATCTATATGGCAGTTAGACTATAAATACAAAAGCATGAGAATTCATGAGAATGCAACAAAGATGATGAAAAGGACAAAAATTCATTTAGTCTGTTAGAAACTTGAGCTAGATTCTAGCAAAGCATGTTCTGCAATTTTTTTTTTTCCTGCAAGAAACTCCTTGTTGTAAGGTGCTACATACATGGCTATGATCTCCCATGCATAATGTTAATTTTGACTGTAGCTATTTACTGTCTGGAATTCTTAGTTTTAAAGTAGAAATTTGGAGAATTCCCTTAACAAACTTATTTTAATCTAACCCAGTGTGCAAAGGGTTTCTTTTTCTCAGTTGCCTTCTGATAATGAGCAAATGAACAAAAAATTACGTTTAGTGTGCAAAACAGCAAGGCTGCCTCTCAGACAAGTAGGTCTGAACAGCTTGCTGTCCCCTGTGCAGGTAAATGCCATAATTATTGTCCTGGCCTTCAGACTGTTACTGAGTAATTCAATAATAGAGCATCTGCAGCTCACTGCTAGTGAATCATCTTGCATCCTAACACATTTTTTGAATTATCTTCATACTACTTAGTAGATGTGATGCAAACATTATAGGCAAAATATTTAAATAAGCTGGCTGTGTATCTGAGTAGCTGCTCCTTATGCTCCTAAAGGAGGATTTATAAAATAATCTAAGCCAATTCATTTAGTGGAAGTATGGTTCAAGAGAGAATGCTTCTACATAGCCATATGCATGACTTGCTATTAATAAAACTGATGGCAATGAGATGATATTGCACTTCCCCTACATCACCTGGAACTTCAGAGATGTCCTTGCAAGGGAAATATAAAACAGCAACAAGACAGCCAGTTAAGTTCTCAAAGCAGCCCTTGCCTTGGTATCTATATCAGATGCCAATCTTAAACCATGCAGTCAAAAGCACCACAACAGTGTAATTTTTTCTTCAGATACCATTCTGGGGCAAAAGGTGAAAGGAAAAGGGAGGGAAAAAAGGCCCCACAAAACCAACAAAAAATAGAGAATTCAGAAGTTCCTGTCACAAACTTAAGCCACTAGAAACAAGATTTTAAACAGTCTTTTTCCAAAACTTAATAACATCCTTAAGAAAATGTAAACACACTACAAAAAGCTGAATTTTTCAGGCCTACAGCTTGTTTTCAAATTCTGCTTGGGATTTTGATCTCTATTCTTATTTCATCCAAGTTTATAGTCTTATTTTCTATTCAACTCAGCTACCCTCCCTGCCACATTATGCATTCGTGTAACTTGGTAATCTTGTCCTCTGTTCTTTATTTTTAGGCATTTCTTTCCTTCAGAGAATTGTGTAAGTGGAGGGACCAGCCAACAGTTGAAATACATACGTATAAACATACCCATTTATATGAAATACATACATATACACATATAGATATATATATTTCTCAGCAAATGCTGAAGAAAAAACCCCAAACTTTAACCCCAGAAATGCCCATAAACAAGAGACTAATAAGGCCAAGGTTAGAATATTTAATTTCCTCCCTTTTTTTAATCTACAAAGATAAGCTTTCAGGCACATGCATATCTTAAAACTGTTTTGAGAGTTTTTTGTTTGTTTGTTTGTGCTTGGGTTGTTTGGGTTTTTTTTGCTCTAGGTTATTTGGAGAGGTTAGTGGCTCTTTTTCAGCAGTCCTCATAAATACATTAAAATCTGCAGAATAATAAGAGCATAAATCATTTTCCCTTAATGATAATACATATTGCTATACCAAGGAAACACCACAGTCCAATGGACCCACAGTACTTTGGAGAAGCAACACCTGTGAAATATAACATGGTAAGAGAGTAAGAGAAAGGACTCTTTTGCTAGAGGCTGAAAATATTCAATTTGTATCCTACTCTACCTAGCTGAACTCAGGGAGCAACTTTGCACTCACACAGGGCACACAGCTCCTCTTTCCTTAACTTTTGTTGTACCATTCTGACCCTTCCCAGGGTCACAATTCCTGTGTGATTTAGGAAATCTAAAGAAGTCTGGATGATGCGAATTACCCTGAAAAGTCAGTCTTGTATTCCATGTATCTCTTGTGCTTCCTATTCTGTTTCATATGCTGTAGGGATCAGCAGGACAAAGCACTTTTGTCTGCCTCAGCTGTTTTTCTTCACTTCCAAGAACAAAAGGCCTCCTGACATTCATTGGAAACCTCAAAAAAGTAACCTGAAACTTTCCAGGCTTCACTGGCTAGGGAGCAGATAGAAGAGTAAAACCCCAGGGAACACGTGTTAGTCCCTTCTGCTCCAGTAAATATCAGCTTTTTTGTAATTTGTAGAGGTGGCAACAGCAAATGACCAAGGGGGAAGGGAAGGCTGTATAAGGGTAATAACACTGCAGAGAAACTCCTGAAACAGAAGCAATAACCAAAAGGACACCAAGCTCTGGAGAAGTCCGTGTGATACCAGGAAATAACATGGCTTCAAGGCTTCTTGTGGAGGCCACACTGACCACTTACTGAGACACTGAAGCTTCCACTGGAAAGACTAGTGGAAGTTAGTGGAAAGGCTAGTAAGTGTCTTCAGCAGCAGCCCAGATTCAAAACAGTCTTCACTTGGTGGAAGTCAGTGAAGACAAAAGCTCTTCAGATGCACCTTCAGCTCCAGCAGCTTTCCCACTCAGGCACTTCATGCCATATCCTTCAGCAATGGAGGCCAGCAGAAGGCCATGGGTGACAGCAACTCCCAGAGACAGGGCTCAGAACCATCAAAAACTGGGAAAAGTGAATCTCCCTGAAGTAGCCATGACCTGGTATTCCACTGAGGCCAGATTTGCCTCTTGTGTGATGCAGCTCAGTGTCACTGTCAGCAGCAGGACTGAACCTCCCTGTCTCTGTTGGAAACTGCTGCAGAATTAGCTGACAAACTGGTACCTTCTCTGTCTCAAGCTTCTGCAGCACATGCCTTCCCTGGAGTCATACTCAGGCACATCAGGCACTTGAAGGAACAGAACAGCAAACTGGGCAGTGAGAGCAGCTGCAGGCATACTTGAGTTAGCTCACCCATCAGTTCTAATCTTCATACTTTTTAAATGGCACTTTTTAAAATTGGTATTGAACCACATTACTTGAGACTTAAAAATCAAAGGTTTTTTCCCACCAGATTAAAAGAACTTTGCATCAGTATAGAAATAAAGCAGTTTTCTTATGCAATTTGGCCACAGAATTAAGATACAGACCCTTAAATTTACTGCTTCTTCTCATTATGAATTGAGGAATTAAAATATCATTCTTATCCATACTGAGTTATTATTGGATTGAGTTATAAAAGGAAAAGCAGTTTCCCATAAATTTTGCAAAGTTTTAAAAAGCTTGGGGTTCTTTTTAAACAAAAAAGACCCCACCCAGCAGATTTACCACTCAACAACATGCAGGGTGCAACCTGAAATATTTTGCTTTTAATCTGGCAGAGTGAATATACAAACCACCTACTCCTGGCTTATTTCTCTTTTCTTAAATATGGATCTCAAACAGTAGCAGTTTCTCAAAGCCCTGCTAAGATGACACCAAAAAAATTACAGTCAGTTTAATGCAGAATTTCTGAAAGGTTTAATAAATTTCACCACATCTAACCTACTTTATGATTACACATATGAGGGCTAAACCCAGGTTTTCTTTTTTTTTTTAGTCATTTTATCAAGCCTTTCTCTTCTAAAGCTGAAATTTAAGCCACCTATGAAGTCACCCACCAAATCTTTTTATTTGCATATTTAGAGAATTAAGATTTTCAAGATTGCATAATATAAGTAGATTTTAATAAATCTGTGGTTCTGAGATATTTTACCTCCCACTTTGATTTGACATTTTGCTTAGAGATGATCTGAAAAGGTATGATTTTCTCTATTCTGAAGCCTTTTTATTACCTTGTTCTATCAGTCTCCTTTATTATTTGCAATTGTATTCAGCTCTCTCCTGAATGCGTTAAAATTCTTCGATGACACATGTTCCTAGTATCTTTATTAAAATCAACACACCCTATTTCTCACCTTACTACTATGTCAGGTTTTTCCAATAATTTTCATGCATAAAAGGCTTTGATAACTTCTCACAATGTCCCTATTTATGATTCCCATTGTTGCTCACAAGTCAAAGGTTGACTTCAGTGTTTATAATCTGTATTTCATCTGAAGCACTTATACTTGCAAGGGGAAGCTATATATTAAATCATTTCTATGTGTTTAGGAATATAATTAGTACCTAGGACAATTGCTTCTGGCAAATTATGTAAGCCTAACCCAAGAACAGGCATCACAATGCCTTGAACATCTGTGTCAACTGATGCTCAGAAAATTTGAGGATAATGTTTAAGAAGAAGGTTGTATGGAGTGAGATTTTGGAAGATATGCTGAGACTGAGCTATGCAAAATGTGTAAGACAAATGTATACAATATGAGGTATCTAAGCCAAGGTCAAAGAGTATTACCTGATCAGAAGAGGAAAAATGGAAGAAAATTATGAACAGCAGACCTAAGTTGGACAATATAGTCTATCAAACATCTCCAAGACCTAATCTGGTTGATGCTAATAAAAAGACTAAAAGAGAAAAAAAGGTTATGAAAAGCAGAACAAAAAAACAAGAATGCAACAGAAAGCTGCCTAATGAAGATGCAAAATAAGGAAAACCTTTAGTAAAATAAAAGTTTTTTCCCCCTTTTTTTTAAAACAACTATCAGCAAATTCTACCTACATGAGGTTTGGGGGAGAAAAAATAAATCACAGATCACCTAAAAACATAGTGCTTTGCATTTCTGAGAATAAAATTCTATGATCTCTGAGAAAAACATGTTGATGTGTATCAGATCATTGGAGTGTTAAAATTAAAGCACATCTTTCAAAAGAAAGGTAGCAAAAAAACCAATTGTCCCTAAAAACCTCCCTCACTGTTTCTTCACATTAAATATTTTAATTTAAATGGAACAGATGAAGTAGATTTTTCAGTGCTGTTTTTTCCATTCTTCTCCAGGACCAGCACTACAGTTATGTAAATTCTCTACCTGTTACAAAATAAGCTTAAGGCAGATAGAAATTTTGTATTTTTCTTTATTATTTACTATTTTTTTAACTCCATATTCTATGGATAATTGCTGGCACTTAGGTTTCTATTCTTCTTTACCTTTCATTACAAACAAAATCAATCTACGTTCCATAATTCCCCAGTACAATGCCATCTGTGTGGGCTACAAAATAGGACTGCAGCAATCTGCAGTTGGAAGACTTCAAGTATGTTCAACAGACCTTTTATTTTGTTACAGGGGTTAAATGTATCTCTTACTTTCCCAAGGTATTTCACTGGACTGCTACTGGGCAAAATAGTGACAAAATACAGAGCCCTACACAACCAAGGGTTCTCTCCATAGGTTGTTACAGCGATTTTTGTTTGTTTGCTCCCTGAGTGCCCTTTTTTAAGACACAGAATGGCCAAGAGCAATCCCTTCTTGTAGGGGGAGAGACATGACGTGGCTGCACTGAACATGGCAGCCTAACAAAGGATCCCCGTCTGGAGAAGCTCCCTCTGAACTTCTGTGTGAAGCCTGCCAGCGGCCTTACAGCATAGTCAGATAAAAGGGAAGTTTTTCTGTGGGAAGCAACTATGCTGTGAGAATGGCATCTTCCTTTTTAACTAGTTCTGGAAGCAAAAATAGTACCAGTAAAAAATGCAAGCTATTTAGAGTATTGCTATAGAAGTGACAACAAACAGACCATGAAGAAATTTCATTGAAATCAGTCATGAGCAAGATACTTATGCACAGCATTTGTAACTTGAAAAAATTGTCTATTCCAATGACTTTGACCTATTCTTGTTGTGACAAGTTCAAACACTGTAACTGAAAAGGGGTTTGGAGAGGGAGGGATTTATTTTTTAGAAATGCACTCTCTCCTGTACAATCCTGCAAATAAAGAGAGTACTTTAGGCTATGCAGATGTCTGTACCACACATAAGGAATCCCTTAAAGTGAATCAAACCCTGACAGGAGTCCTACAGGTTGTGTCTTTTGTTTGTTTTTTCCAGATCAATTTTTCTTCATTAATTTAATATCATCAAGTGAGAATAAAAACAGTTGGTATATTAGGCAGCTTTGACAATGAGAATTAACACTTAGCTTAAATCAGCTCATTAGTGGAGAAGACACACAAAATATAGGGATGTACATCATGTCCTTTTAGTTAATTAATAAATAGAAAGAAAATCATGTTTCCTTCCTAAAACAAGTTTCAAAGTTTATTTTATTTATTATGCTATGCCATAGGATACTGGCCTTTTTAATTCACAGCTATTTGACAAAGACAGAGTTCAAGTTATAGTAGATTCTCTTCTGTGTTTTTGGCTGGTAAGTAGTCAACCTAATCTTGTTACATTCTCCCCTAACTTTGAGCTCTTCTATGATTAACTACTCTGGACACATATTCGAATTGTGTAGCAGCAGAAGTAAACATGACTCATAATCCAGCATGTATTAGTGTATAGTGTTATAATTCAGTCACTCTAATACATTTGCTGAAGCACTTGCTTCGAGTGTGCACACCTCTGGCACGTACACAAGAAAGGGGACCTGTAACAAAGACCATTCAGAAAGCTTTGGGGACAAAGCCATTCTTTCTTTCCACTGCCTTTTACTCTTTCTTATTTAAGAGAAGATTCAGACCAAACACTAATTTTTAGGATGCCCGAAAGCAGAAGGAAAAACTTTACCAAATTATTGAAATATTTTGCAATGCACATAGTTTACAAGATGAAGATTGGTCTCTTGCTGCTTCAGATGTGGAGTTGTACTTTGTAAGAATCCTGAGTAGAAGGAGGTGAAAGATGAACCACTGACAGCTGATAAATTCTCTTTCATGGGATTCAAATTGATATATTAAAGGAACGGAAAAACTTATCTTCATTCACAATGAGCCTCTCACATGGAAAGATGCAGCTTCCATTTATAGGATGGTACAGTGGCACAGAGATGAGACTCTACCAGATGATGCAAGAGCATCTGCCACACCAAACAGTGCAAAGAAAAGGCAAAGTCACTGTAGCTCGTGTGGTAAACCTGTGTCTGTCTCACACCTGTTGTACCATGCTCTTGGACCTCAAACTCCCAGTCATTATTTAGAAAATTATGTTATCTTATACTTAAATAGAAATATGTCATAATCTTCTTCATCAAAAGCTATCAAAATAAAGAGGCAAGAATTTTCTGAAATCATTGAGATGAATCTGCTTCCAAATGCTTGAAGTGTCTGGCATTCTTCCTTAAAACAGAAAGTCTCTCAGGAAAATAGTATTCACCATGATTACATCATTACAGGCAAAGAGTGACAGCAACTAAAACCCACAACAGAAAAAAACAGAAAAATTAAGAAAGACACTCCTATGCAAATTTTCAAAGTTCAAAAAGTTGCATCTTTTCAAACCTAGGACACCAAGAAACCATTTCTAAGATAAGTGAACAAAGCAATGGAAATTACTTTTTCAATCAAGCTTTAAAACTAATTGGATTTCAGCTTACTGGCAGAAATTCTGAATGCTTAGAAAAATACTAAGGCTATTAATTTATCTAGGGAAAACTGACCAAAACAATTTCTGATCAATCCAAGATGTACAATTAATTTAGAAATCATTCTTAGGTAGCAAAACAAAGCCCAGTTCAGCTACAATAAACTTTATATAGCTAGATACTGTGATGACAAAACTTGATGTAATATCAACTTCAATGTGGTCTTAAGTACAGCATTACTGCTGTTAGTTCATAAAATGAAATCTAAATAATATTGAGTGGGTATTCAGTGAGGCTTCTAAACAAATTCATTAACAAAGAAATAAGATTATATGCCTAACCAAAATACAAAGAGGAAAATATAGATATATTATTTCATTTCTTGGTTCAGTTAAACATATGTCTTTCATAAACAAAAAACCCTAAATAACCCTCATGTTTTCATTATTGCCAAGTTGAATACAAAAACTACCAGAAACCAGATAATACAAAACTATTTTAAATCTTTAACACAAAGACAGGTAAGACAATTCCCTTAAAAGCAACCCCTAGAGAAACATCCAGTATCATCATCACTGGACATGCTATTCTAGCTGCACATATATTATATCCATGGTTTACCTCAAATAACCTCAGTCTGGAACTCTATATATGAAGGAAATTTATCACATTCAAACAAAGGAACAGAAGAAGCATTCTGCCTCTCAGCATCATCAAGAACTGATGTCTCAGCCTTTAAAGACAATATGTTTTAGGAGCAACACAGAAGCAAAGGCCACTTAAACTTTGCAGCTGAGAGCACTGGAATCCCTTTGTGGCCAACAAAAGAAAAGATTCCTTCGTGGAAAGAGTTAAGTGATGAGGTAAATTAAACCATATAAAAAAACATAAAATAAAAAAATCATGACCACTGAGGAAAAAACACAATACACCAGATTAACACTTCCTCTTCATTACTGCTTATCTTGTTTCCTCACACTATGAAATCTGTCAGTCAGTGCTATAGAGGTAGGATTTACTCTTTAATCCCATTTTACTCCAAACAATTACTCAATGCCACTCTGGGGCATGTATTTCTTATCCTCCCTTGTCTCACAGAGAGTTGAAATATACTTGCTGAGATCCAAGCTGCTATCCACAATAAGGCTGCAAAAGAATTTACTTCGCATCCTCCAAAATGACTGTACTCCATCTTTCACAGATGGGTAAAGAGAGTGCTCTTTGCCAGATTTTAATGACATGGATCAAGATATGAAATGAAAACCTTCCATAAAAAATTTTATGTTACATCTTCTTAATAACAAACCTAATTGCTCTGTGAATACTTTCAAACATGTCTGTTGGAAACAGGAACCTGTATATAATTACTGTCAAAATAACAAATTGAATGAGTATGCCTTTCAAAATAAAAATTGTTTTCTTTGGTTTTTACCATCCTTTAGTAAGTTAATGACAAAATCTATATATAAAGTATAAATGTAGCCTTTTTTAGCTGATTTCCCCTATCAGAAGACTCAGTGACAGGGCAGGGATTCAGAAACTGGAAGAAAAGCCAGGAAATACCCCTACAAGAGGTATTTGTTTGTCTGGTGAATCAGCAGGGATCAGTGTGGGATTTGAAGAGTATGTTTTCTCAGAACGTTCCTGCAGGTACACAAAGACCATAAGACATGAAAAAAATCAATATTATCTTCAACCAGAACTTTCAGAGCTTGATGTCTGAATTTAGGCTTGTAGATCTTTCTTCATTCACCAAATGCATAGTTGTTTTTAAATGTGGAACGCTTGCTGTATCCACTAGCATCAATAACTTTAGAATGTTCACTAACTAAAAACAATATACCCCTTTCTGGATGCAAATATTAAATGTCTATACAGAGGCTTGGGGCTTTAGAAACCAAGTTTTGAAATTCTCTGTTTTCTTTCAGTGTTGGCAAAAATGTATGTTCTCAGTTACATGAATATTTCATTTTGCTTTTATTCATGTAATTATATGACTTTGAATATTCAGGCTACTTCTGACTATTATGGATAACAGTTGTGTTTCCTCACCCCTCATGCAAGCTTCACCTGTGTGTAGACTAGACATGAAGTTTTAGCAGAAATATGTAAAACATATGTAAAGTACGAATTTGGGTGTGTTAAGAGAGAAATGACCAATTTACAAGCCAACATTATAGTTCATGTACTGGGAATTTAAAAGGGAATCTTGTGAGGCTAGACCTGAGCTCTACATTCTCACAATATTACAATTAAAAATAGTCATGAATGAACTTTTAAAAATATCAGGGCAATAAATCTGGCTTCTTTTATATTTCAAAAAATAAGAATTATTTCCTTAAGCTTTTTAATGGTACAGAGCTTGACAGCACAGACATAAAGCGGTCTTGTTTCTCCATGATCTGACAGAGTTCAGATGAATCAATTATCAACTGGATTTAAGGTACTCTTACTCTACAGCTGACACATACAGATACTCACACTTCAAGAATATTGGCATATGCAGTGCAGCTCTAAAATTACTGCAAGTAACTCCAAAGGGAATAGCAAGGATCTACCTACACACTTCCTTGCTTTCATGCCCACTCCTGCAATTAATATTTGTAAAAATAGGCTGTGACATCCACTTGTCTGCTCAGCAGTGTAGCTGCTCAAGGCGATCAGCAGGGATGCTCAGGATTCTGGAACCATTTGGAGCCATGCTGCCACTCTTCAGGTCATCCATTTCCTCAAATTAACACCTGTGTGACATTTGAGAGGCACACCCCAACAAGCTCTTTACCCTTTCTTTTACAATGTCTATTCCATTACTGCTGTTCTCTGGTCACGTGTCCCAGATTGTGCAACACCTAGCTCTGATAGCTGCAGGTTGAAACTGCAATCAGGTTCCAAACCTGTATTTAAAAGCATAAAAGCAGGATACCTTTTAAGTAGTATGGATGTCAACGACTTACCAAAATGTTTTCAGTTATATAACAAGCAACTTCTAAGTCTGACATAAGCTTTGCTATGCAAAAATAGAATTATTTCTGTGTTCAAATATATTCTGCCCTGAAGACTTCAGTGAAATTGAAGTGTGCCTTTGGAAAGCAGCTGTGATAAAGCACTTAAGGTTGTGTGGGCATTGGTGATGGGGCTGTTGAAGTTACATGAGTGCCCTAAGTGTACACTTCCATATCACAATATGGCTCACCTAATTTTAGAAAAAGCATAAATAGCTGAAACTTCATGTATCTAAATAAGGTTTGTACCTTGCCATATGTAATGGGCTTGATCTGATTCACTGAATAACTCTTCTAAAAGACTACCTTATTTCATAACTCCCCTTAAATTGAATTTTGGAATATTCAGTAACACTTATTGTCCTCTCTATTTCATAACAGATAAGCAACATACTGTCTCTGTTGTGAGTGGGTAGTAACAAGACACTATCAAAAGAAAACATTTGATCATCATGTGGATTATAATGGTAATCATATTGAATATCACAAGATAGCAATTGAACATTGCTTAGATTATTATAGTAAAAATTTGGAACAGAATAACTGGTGATTCTTTCAGATAAATCTGTTACTACAGTGGTAAGCAGAGACATACTAGATAAATAACTAAGCAAAACAACTACAGATGCACAAAACTGAGTTTTTTTCCTTTTTAGCATAGTCTATATTTAAGATTCAGTAATCATACAACATGTAAAAGACTTGAGGCTCAGTTAAAATTTGTTTAAAAAATCATATTTTCCATACAGGTTTTCTAAACTATCTCTCCTTCTGAAATCTCTTTATTTTATGTAAAATTTCCAAATAAATATCAATATCTAAATCATTAACTGGAGAAATCATATTTAAAAAATTCACTTGACCTCAAGTCCTCAACTTTCCTCCCCAATAATACAATACACATATATAGAAGTTTTGAAAATACAATCCAGAGAAAGACATCTTTTACTCCAAGATACTTATCAGTAGAGAGTTCCAGAGGAATAGAACTATGATTCTGAATATTTTTATTACTGCTAAAAGCACTAGTCAAATGCAACTTTTTTGTATTGAACTATAAAATAAACTGGGCCAAATTGCAGTCACTCCAGTGGTGCTGAGGATAAATGAGAACAGAAAGCAAAGCTTTCACATTGTGTATATCACATCATTCCTACAGAAGCATTTAATAATGTTTCCCCACCAAGTGACTGTTATGCACAAACTGATGAGAGAAAGCCCACGTAGAAGTCTCCTGTGTACCTCTCAAAGTGCAAGCTTCAACTGCTTCTATTTATATGCAGTTTCCCAGCTTTCTCACACATGCAGCGAGCATTCACATAAACTAAATATAAATTGAATAAAACTCTTCCTCCGTCAGAAGATGGAAGCAGAGACAAGCTATAAAGGAGAAGTTTGAAAACACTGCCTGGGCATGCAGGGGATGGTTTGGAAAAGGCCAAAGCTGAACTAGAGTAAGATTTGCAAAAGAAATTGAATATAACAAAGACACCATTAAATTAGTGGTAAAAGTGAAACAAGGCAAACGTGGTACTATGTTGAATAGGGTGGGTGATTTAATGAGAGCAGACACAGATTGAGATAGACACATTGAGATAACTGATGCCTCCTCTGCCTCCTTCTGAAGGTGAAACAACAAGGTCTCCCTGTTCTCTATTTCCGTAGGACAAGATAGGAAAGGAGAATTACTAGGCATGAAGGAGGATCCAGTCAATGATTGCCTGAGAGATCTTGTCCCACAAGTAGAACATGACTGGCTTCGCCCAAGCATGCTGAGAGCTGTCTGATGTTCAGATCCAGAAAGACAGCTGGACAGTGGACCACAAATTATTGGGAAGGATACAGGGTAGATACAATTCTTGCCATTGTGTTCATCAGAGGGTGGGGAAAAGGAGTGTCTCAGACCTGTCTCAGAAGTCTTTTCATTTCTGCTTCAGGAGACTTGGATCTGACAACCCTATCTTCCAAAGCCATAGGTTCCTTTTTAGTGTACTGGAAAGGCAAGCTCCTTGCCTTCTTCTTGCATATTTGATGGAGCACAGCCCTGTTGCACTGTGCATGTGATCATTTCTGAGATCCAGCCCCGCTCCTCTGAGCAGAGCATGAGATGCCTGCTGAGTGGCACTCTGCTTAGCAACTGGGATGAAACATGGAAAACAGGCATGGCTGGTGCCTCAGACAGGTGTTCCCAGACAGGATAGGTGATGTACAACCACAGAGCTAAAGAAGCCTTCTTATTCTCTAGACATCTGGTAACTCACTCTCATCCATCTGAGAACTTTTTGTGCCTCTGCCTCTAGTAAAATCAAGATTATATTTAAGGAGGATTTATAAATCTTCTAAAAATTGCATGCTTACTAAAATTCAAAAGGGTTGTGTCAGTGATCCAAATTTGGGAGGGGGATGGTGAAGGAAGGGAAGGAGGGAGGCAACAAGAGGGAAAAGAGACTTTAAAAAATCAATTTTCTTTGGATTTGTATTTTTTTTACGTGTTTATTGGATTTGGAAGTCTGTGTTTTTGTATTTTACTTGGAGGCTTAATCAAAGGTGCTCATATTCTAATTTCTAGGTACGTACTTTAGACACTAATATGATACAGGTACTGTAAGGAATGAGCATTCAACAAAGAAATATGGCCTACAAACCAATGGCATGTAGCTATATGCAAATTTGTATTTAAGCTCTACTCCCTGTTTTCCTCTCTGAGACTTTAGTCTCTCCCTCTGCCTTTCTTAACTCTGTTGCCATATGACAATCACAATCCTCTGCAGATTTACCGAAGTGAAGGAAATGGTGAGAGAGATGAACAAATCCTAAATTTTGGTTGTGAATGAACAACTGAAGACAGGTTAAATAGGAGAGCTCAATTTAATATATAAACTGAGCTAAATGACAAACTAATTTTTGTTGTCCACTGATACACTGTTTGAGATATAGAGGACTAAAGAAGCATAAAATAGAAAAATGGCAATATTTGAGTAGTATCAGATTCTAAAATTACTTTAAAACGTTGTGGGTAAGGAAAAAGGTAAAAGTGATGGCCTACATGTTGAAAGGGATGAATGATTAGGGAGAGGAGCAGCAGAGTTAATCAGCTTAAACTTAAGAGTTAGATGCTTAAAATTACTTTTCCCCACAGATGCCTAAAGCTGTTAAGGCCGAAATGAAAACTGTGATTTCATTCACCAGTCTCATTAAGTAGTTAAGCTGAAAAAATCCAGCCTCAGCCCCTCCCACAGCAGTGCAGAAAAGTGGGGAGAAGCCCTTTGCAATTGTGTATTATCCTTGTAAGCCATGGTGAGAGCAGCGCCACAACTGCTGCCTGCAATCCTCACATCTGCCCTGTGTGCTCATGGCTTCTCGAAAGAAATACTTGCACTGCACTTTGATTAATTACAAGATACATGGTTAAATTCAGGCATACTTGAATTTGTCAGTGCTATCTATTGTCTTTGCAAACTTCAATTACTTGAATACTCAGAAATCTAGCACTCGAGATACATGTCTGATAGCCAGCACTGTTCCCCTCCTCCAGAGACTGCCTCCAAACTTACACAGTTTTACTAGAAAGCTGCACTGAAATAATGACTGAAATGCTTAGTTTACTCTATATAAAGAAAATAATCTGCTTATGCTTACACTGTTTCCAGCCTACACAATCCCTCCCATCATACACACGATGCCATCCACCACCACACTATTTGTACTTGGCTAGCATTTTGCTTAAAAACCTCATTTAACTTTCACTTCACTGCTAAGGAAAAGGACACATATGTCTGAATTATAAACAAAAAAAAAAAAAAAAGAGAAAAAACTTCCATGTACATTTGCTTGTTTTGTTTTTGCTTTATTCTGATCAGCACAAATAGAGGTATATCAAAATGGCATTCTCCTAGCAAACAAAACAAAGCTAAAAACTATTAAAACATTGTTTAAAGTGAAGTAAACCTCAGTAAGCCAAAGAGCGCAACTCTTCCAGATTTAAGTCAAAATTTGAGAGCCTATGGGTTGTGTTTTAAATCCTTCAAAGACATAAATGTTGAGATGACTTTATTTCATTCAGAGGATATGTAAGATGCTATATAATTATGATGTGAAAATTTTATATAGGAAACTGCCAACAGGATAGAAGGAACAACTTTGTATATATTCAATGAATATAATTTTACTAATAATCATAGCTTTTGCTTTTCTACCACTCCTTCCTAGAAAACTGAGTCTCAATGAGTAAATTAAACTTGCATCCATTACAAGCCTAACTATTTGAATCTAACTTGTTTCACAAAAAATTATCTTTTAATGAAACAGTTCAAATTTTATGGAGCTACCACTCACAGTTCAATTTTGTACTGGTATTTGAGGTTCCACTCCTTTCCACAAAAAATATTTCAGTAATGTTCCCTTTACTTACAAATCAATGTAATAGTATAGAGTTAATATCTCATAAAGTACAGTGTTTTACAGGGAAAGGCCCAGAGTTATTGCACCAATTTTCTTTATGAGAGGATTAGTGTTTAAAGGTTTACACAGTCTATGAAGTACGGAAGGTTGAAACAAAAGTTTTATCTTTTAAGTACTGTAATGAAAAAAAAAATCTTCTTAATTAGAAGTTTGGTGTTCCTTTCCTTTTTTTGCCTTTTCAAAAATAAAAAATAATAAATTTTTTTAAATTAAAAATTGATGATCTCAAGTGGAAACAGAGCCTGGAATAATTCCAGCCTCTGAAAAGCACTTGAAGTTACAAGCATTTAAAAATCTATGGGTTAGGTAATGAAAACTGCATTTCAACATGACATTTGCTTATTAGCACTGTCTTCCAGACTTCCAAAAACCATTTAAGCAGTGTCTGAGCTTTGTAGCTGTAAGCTACAGAAATGCAAATCTTCTCCTGACTCCCAGCAATGTATCACGAACAACCAGACACACAGGTGATATTTGTAGCTGTATTCTTTACAGAGATATGGAGAGGTTTAGATTTTTAAAACTGTAAAGATAGGAAGCACCTTACTGAGTAATCCCAGGATTCCATGGCAGCTTTAGCTGTGTCCACTGGCACACAGCACTAAGATAAGCAGCTCTTAGTAGAGATCCATGAGAGCCAAGAACAAGGTGTTGACTTTCTTTAGGGCCCCTCTACAAAGGTCAGCCCTGCTCCAGTGTGGCCAGCACTGAAACAGAGCCAACAAGGTGACTTATACCTGTGGGAGCCTGAATGTATGTATTGTTACAACAATACATATGTTCAGGCCCCACATATACCCAAGTGGAGTCTCAATTAACAAGTTAGGTACCTGAAGGATGAACCCAAAGCTCATGTCCACAAAGATTTACCAAAATGGACTTGTTGCATGTACAGGGAGCCATTTAAGTTGAAAAACCATATGTGTGCAAATAAGACTTTTCTGGTTCACAGACCACTTGTGTGTAGAGCTTTACACACAAATGTGGGAATTACCTCAGAATCAGCCAACCCATTTTTGTGTCTTGTTCAACTCACACCATTTTGCATATGGGTGACCCCACTCCTGGGCAGTCACCAAGACATTTGTGTGCCTAAGATTCCTAGAATCTCTTTCTACAAGTGTTCCAGGGCACAGCTGCCTTTCCAAGGGTACTGTGACCCACGGTATTCCCACTGCATCACAGGTAACAGGAAGCTGACTGTATTACAGAAAACTGCATGCTCGAAAATATTTACTGAAGAAGGCTATAAAATAGAAAAAGTAGAGAATGTACCTAGGTTTAAATATATGTCTTTACTGCCAGAGTAAAGAGCTGGGGTTTTTTAACAGGTTACAGTAACAGGGAAACAACCAAAGGTGACAGCAGACACTGATCTGGTTTTTGTATTTACTATGTTCTTGAGGTAATGCAGTAATTTGAAAAGGTTCTAGTCAATAAGAACACATGAAAAATGTGAAGCCTGACCATATATTAAGTGGACTATAAAATGAGTATCTAATATACATTTTATTTTAAATACTAGGTGATATGGATTTTCAGGCAGGAATGAATTAAGTGAAAAACTGTTGTGAAATCTCAGTGTTTACTCTACAGGGATCACATGGGATCAATGCACTAATTAAGAATGACATGACAGTGAGAATTTCACATCCTCTTAGTCTCAGCTACCTGCAGAGCTGGCTGTGACTGGGTAAACAAAAATTGAAAACTGAATCATTCATCAAAATAAAATATCAGCTTGCTCATATAATTTGCATTGTATTTCAAGAAAATTACTCTTTAATAATCACTTCCAACTATGACATGACCACAGAATTTAGCTGGAAGCAGTTTTCACTTTACTCCCTATCCTGTCATCAGAAATACTATATGGCAAAACCATAGTATTACACTGCTCATTCTCTTGCTGAAAGGAATTTGAGACACTCCTCTGCATATTGGTGCATTTACCCCACACCAGAATAATTTACTATGACATTTTTTTACAATTAGAAACACGACATTTTGCACCTCCCTTCTCACTAATTTGTTTCTCCTCTCTCACCCAGAAATTTTAAAGTCGGTTATTTTTGTACTCAATTCTTTAAACAAGTAAAGTCTTTATACCTCAGTATAACTCCTTACTGACTGTGATGATATGACAAATCAAGTCCTGGGCTGTTCTACTGCATCATCAAGGCTCCTTGATGTTCACGTTTTCATACTTAGAAGTTCAGATGAAACAGGTATCTACTCAGTTTTCAATGTAACTTAGTGCAGGCTAGGGGCTAGAGCTGGGATGTGTCCAAAAACAACTGGAGTATCCAGTACCACTTGGACACTCCCCTGAGTCAGTGAGAAACCTAAAACTCCCTACTACTCCTACCAAGCACCACCCTTACATGTGCTGGGTCACTGGGGTAAAACATCATCCAGTGCAACACAAATTGCTTTTAAGATTAATCAAACTGACTTTGACTTTGACAGAATTTAAATACTCTCATTTTGGTGACACTCAAAAAGCACCCTGTTCCTAACTGTGATTTGAAAGTTGGACAGGCTGAAGTCTATCATTCCCCATAAACCATGAGCAAAATGGCATTGGCCAAAACTACCTGTACCCATTTTCAGCTTGTTTAACTATTTTCTAGGAATGCTGAACATGTGTCAGGTATTTTGATTTTCTGCCCATGTAAAATTCTGCCATTTTGCTCAGGTTTTGAGATTTCTGCATATGTACAACAGTAGCCAGAAAAGTAGATTAAAACCTGTACCTGTGCTGGCCTGTCAGCAATTCTAAGAATGCTGTTATTTAAATGCAACTTTGACAGCAAATTAAATTTCAGTTTAATATGAAATTACACTCTAAATCAAATTTTCTGGTAAGGGCAGTGAATGTTTGCTACTGAGTGATAGTTTAATTTATTTCTAACAGGGGCTTAAAAGACTTCTCTCGTAATTGTAACTGAAGAAATAAAAGTGGAACATAGTAAATACAAACAAAAAGTCTTCTGTAGATATTAGAATTTTGGGCATCATAAAAATGGCAAGTTAAAATCTTTTAGAGACTCATACGCCATGAAGTTTAACACCAGAATTATCTTTCGAATTATTTAAACCATTAGGGGAGAGGAAGGGGTTGTTTAGAAACATCTGGGGGACTGTCTTAATATTTTATTTTACACGGCTCCCTGAAAATTGTAAAAAAAAAAATAATTCCTCAACAGTTTCAGTCCCTGTTGCTACATACTGCTACTATGAATATAAAAAAAAGACTGAAGTCACCGAAATATTCACACATGAATCATTGACTTCTAGTGACTGATTGATGCTCAAAAGAGCTGGTTTTACTATATCCCACCACTGGATATTAGGTCATTTATTTACCCACACAAACATGAATTTGGTAGGCCAATATCAAGATTAAAACCAAAACCAAAATCAAAACAACACACAGAAATGCAACTCAATCCAAAAGACTCTACAATAAAGGAACGGAAGCAATAGGGCCTCATTCTTATCCTTCCCAGAAGCCAAAACCATATTTCAAGTACACACCACTGCTCACTGCTTCTACCTACAAGTTTCTGCATCACAGATTCTGCACCTCAAGAATTTACAAGAATGTGATATCACTTTGACTACCTGGCATTTGAAGAGTTATCTACTGTGTTTTTAAAGCAATGGTGTAATTGCCAGTGTTCTGCTGATACAGATATTTAGATCAGTGATAAAAATGAAGGGAGAGAGGCTGGGAAGAGTATTCTTT
The DNA here is from genome assembly GCA_020466415.1 of Ammodramus savannarum pratensis. NCBI lineage: Eukaryota > Metazoa > Chordata > Aves > Passeriformes > Passerellidae > Ammodramus > Ammodramus savannarum. The sequence goes on from JAHXMQ010000807.1 coordinate 63,386,480, forward strand.
TACCTACTACACTGTAGATACACCATGTTTATAAAAAGCACCAAAAAGTAATGGAGAGACTTGAAAACAGCCTAAAATACCAGTGGCTTCAGTGGCTGTTTTATCTTTTTTGCCTTCAACATTCTAAAAAACTTTGACAAGCAATCACAGTAATTTTGCCTTACATTATTTTTCCATTGAAATGACTGTAATTCAAATAATATGTAGTATCCATAAATATACTTTAACTGAGCTAAGGGGTTTGGGTAGACTTGTCTGAAACCAAACTAGGAATTACTTCTTATTAGAACCTTAATTATTTTATTGTAAAACTATGAAAAAAATAAGTACTACTTCTGACAAAGATTTAGTAATGCTTTGACATTTACTCCTCATACTTTAAACTGAAGTAAATGTTAATTTTATCCTTTGTGTTTAATGTAATGAAATGAAACTTTTCTGTGTGTTTACATTTGTACAATCTATTAGTATTGTGACTCTCAAATGAACCCAAGAGTGGCTTACTTATAGCTCCACAATGCTCAACTTCTACTTCAAAGAAATAATTTTAAAAAACACACACTTTAGTGGATTGACTATATAGTACCTGCTTATTTGGTATGTCAATCATCATAAATGGAGACAGATATTCTAGGAATTCCAGTACTTGAGAAACAGTAGCTAAGTTCAGATAACTTTACAGGCTATTTCTTAGCTTAAGATCCTGTAAGGAAGAGTTATTTCCTCTGAAAATCATAATTCTCTCTGAAAACCACTCAAGAATAATAAGAAACCCTACTGTTATTGTTCCTGAAGGGATGCAGGAAATTTTTCTCATACTTTGTCCCTACCTATACAAAAGGTAGGTAATAAAGGAAGCCTTCAGTCATTTGTTGTTGGATTTCCTGAAACTTCTCCCTTCTTTGCTCTCTGGTAGTTGGCAAGAAAATATAATTTTTCATCCAAAAAAAAAAAAGGCCTATATTTATGTAAAAGCACGAAAGTAAGTGAATTCCTATGTTCAAAATCTGAAAGATTAAACAAAAGCAAACCAAAATAAAATAACAGGACTTTTCTTGGCCTGTCTAATCACATGTTTGGTAGTAAAAATCATGTCTGAGGAAACTGATGTTCTCCATTATGATACAGAATAAGAAATCTTTGCAGTCTTGTTTCTACATGTACCACCAGAGTGGCACAAGGTAAGAGCCCATCCTGCTTCCCTTTCCCACAATGAATAGCCTTGTAGGAGGCAGAAGTTTCTCTCTTACAAGATATAACAGTAACTTATCAGTGCCATTGAAAACATTGTCACTTTTTGAAATAAATTTAAAGAAGTACTTTTGAAGTTCAAATTTTTGCATTGCCTCCCCAGCATTCTGCTTGATGTAATAGAAGAGAGATAATAAAGTATTTATTGCAACAAAAGATTGAATTAGATGTTTCCACATGTGAACCATGATGGGAAATACACTTGTTTCAGCATATGCCAAAAACTATGGCATGTGAAGGATGAACCAAACCATGTCAATTCCTTAGGCATATTTTAAAACTTCCTAGGACTAGCAAGTTCAAGTCAAACCATTTCAGTGCTCCTTATCCTGCAGACAGCCAGCAGCAGACTGATCTCTCTGGATATAGAAGGGCTGCTCCTTCCAGGCTGGCCAAAGAAGAGACAGTGCTGTAAGTTATGCTGGAAAAACAGGAAATGCAACCCTCAGTGCAACACCAAGTCACCAGCACTTGTACTGCCTTGCTTCTTCTCAGTTTACTGTCATACAGTGTGTCAGCAACATCCAGAGGCAATGGATTTAGCAAGCAGAGTTGATGAGCACTGTAGCACATATTCCCACAGGACCTGAAGCACCCACCATACCTTACTCCCAAGACTTGAAGCAAAGAATAAAATAAAAAAAAAGTCACAACAATATTTTCCCTCTCTTGTAACTAAAGCACATCATCTGTGTAAAATTCAATTTTTATTTATATACTCATATATGAATAAATTTTCCCCACTCTCCAAGCAAGGGAATACAGCAACTTTTTTCCTACAGTGGAATATTTTCTTATTCTAACAAAAAATACAAACAAAAAATTATTTTAGCAACTGAGAGCTTTCACCTTTTATAAATCTGACAGGAAAAAGGAAGGAATTTTTAAAAACTGTTGCCAGATTTACATGGAGGGAACTCAGGAACCTCAGGCAAGAACATAATTAACTGCAATCAGATCAGAAAACATAATTTGAACTTTCCTGTTTTACTAAGAGCAAAGATAAAATATTTATATGTTATTGCAAAATGACTGGTTTTATTATTATTATTATATTTATTTGTTTCACTGAAACTGACACTAAGCAGGGGAAGTATAAATACATACAAAACCAAAAAACCCATAAAAAATACTGAAAATATTTGGATGGCAGATTTGTTCCTTCAATCTTCCTTTTCAGTTTCAAAACCTGCCATTAACAGAACTGCAAAGAAGGAAGAATAAACAGCTGCTCAACTAATTGTTTGTTTCTTAAAGTACTAAAGAAATGAAATACTAATTTACTGGTAATTTATTTACCTTGGAAATTAAAACCAAAAAGCAAGTAAGAAACCTGCATTCAATTGAGAATTTCTTTACAAATAAATTAATGAATGATCTGTTTGATTTGATTCTTAATAGGATCCTGGGGAGTCTAATGCAGAAATCCAAAATATATTAAAAAAACTACTTTTAAAGCTATCTTTAAAAACTCCACACTGTCTATCTGACTGACAAAAGCTGATTATAAAACATTAAAACTATTTTAGAATGAAGGCATAGTACTACTGTTTTGAACAGCACAGCCCTTCAGCAGCTTTTCATTACATTCAAGTGAGGCTGGCCTTGCACTAAAAGCATCTTATATCCTTTTGTGCTTATGCAGAACATACAGTCCTTCCTGCATATGTCAGCTCACAGTAACTGTGCTCATGACACATACCCAATGCCATTTGCCAGGCTTCCCTTTGCCATTCCATGTTTCTATCAGCTCCTTGCACAGCCTAACCTGTGCTGTGCCTTTGTGCCCCTGGTGCAGAGGCAGGACAGACAGACAGCATGGATGAAAGCACAGGCTGCCTCTGGAGTCAGGCCCAAGAGCTCCCTGACTCCAGTCTCAGCAGACAGATTGTTGCTCCCTGCTTACAGCACTGCCTTCATCTGAGCTTCTCAGGACAACCTGCACCACTGGGGAAAATCTCAGGGCAAATCAGCTTGAAATCTTCAAGGCATAGTTTTTGTGAACAGCAGAAAACTGTATTTACAAAACAAACACATCCTGCACTAAATATGAATTATGACCAGCAGCTCAACAGGTACAACCCCACTAGAGAGATGTTCCCTCATTCCAGTCTTTATGCCTGCTGTAATGCTGTGAAATTATCTAACTGCATAGTATAAAAGTGCTCCTTCTGGAAGCTTAAAATACATACTTCTACGCACAAAATAAATGGCTTTATTTTGATAGCCATGATCAATATTCAGGCACAGCTGTTTCTGCCACAATCACACACACTCAACTAGAGAGCATTAGGATACACTTCTGTTACTGTAAGATAACGTAAATATGAGCAAAAATTTTTCCATATTGGTCAAATTTTTAGAAGACAGTGAGAGCCCACACTTCTCATTGACTTGAAAAGACGAAGAATGCTAAGCATCTGAGAATTAAAGAGACTATATTTTCTTTCCTTTTTTGGGGGGGTGGGATTTTTTTTTTGTTTGTTTGGCTTTTTTCATTTGTTTTGTTATTGGGGTTTTTTTTTCCTTTTTTTTCTTTTTCCCCCCTAGGTTTGGTTGATTTTTTTTCAACATTCCCAGTGCAAAATGATTTCATTTTGTGAGAATCACTTGTACATTGGTTCTGGCAAAGTTCCTGAGATCTATAATCAAGCTCATTTTGTCCTGTTTTCATTTCTGCAAGTAAGGATGATGAGGCAGTTCAGACTTATATCACTGCAGCTGTGCAACTACTTGTATTTCATTTAGCTTGCAGTGATAACTAATAAAATTCAATGAGCTTGCAAAGGAGTAAATGAAGATAGAATGTAAACATTCAGAGCTCAGAGAAAAAAAAAGATAGTAGATGCATGAGATCAAAATGATCGCTCTCACAACTCTACTGTACCGGCAGAAATAAAACAGCCTTGCAGTTTTCACTAAATGCATCAGATTTTGTGCATTTAATGAGTAAGATCTTTAAAAACCGTTTCCTCTTCATGTTAAATAACAAATGTAAATGAATTTGCATCAGTAGTTTGGCAATATTTATAATTTTCACTGCTTGTCATATTGGAATTGGGTTGTGCAAGTGGTCCAGAATTGCTTTGCACACTGATTAGGTAACATTAAAGTTTTAGCTGTACTTTCAATTAGATTCCCTTTAAAGCATTCTGCTGAAACATTTTTTTTTGGGACCTTGCAATAGAGAGAACAAGAATGTGCAGGGTGGTGTTCTATTTTACTATACAAAAAGACAGGAAAACTAACTTTGTTAACTCAGTTAATAAGTAATCCTCAAAACATTAGCCACATCTACACATCACACCAAAGTCTCCAAGTCCTCAATTGTATATTACCTAATTTTCTACTGATACAGGTTTTAAAAATAATCTCCTCAAGGTTATTATTAGGGTTTTATTAAGATTATATTAACTAATCTTTTGCTTTCAAATATTTCTCTATAGTTGAAGATATTTCTTTCTGGTCATTGAAAAAACCCCAATTAAAAAAAACCACCACCACACCAACCAACAAGAATATCTGGAAAGACATAAAAGCAAATGTGCTTTTTACAAAGAGAAAAATAACAAAAACTCTAATGAAGATTTAACTTAATTTCTCAATTGAGACTTTTTCAGCACTGGACTAGACTTCTAACATTCTACTGACTTTTTAGTATTTTAAATATAAAGGAAATTTCCAAATTCTTGTACAAATACATAGCTCAGATACAGATGTCTTAAATTTGAAGCCTGTGTCAAGTTTGAAATTTATAAAAAACTAGATAAAACCCATCTGAAAGCCAAACAACTCATTACATACTTTAAATTATTAGTACAAAATATTCACATACAGGTTATTTGCTATATTTTAAAATTGTGTAATAATATGCTAGTATATCCTGCTTTCTTTTAAAACAGGAAAGTAAGTTCAAACAGTAAAAAAAAAAGATGATAGCTGCTGTAAAAAAAGCATAGGATTTAGATATTATATCACTTACATTTGGAGATTTATATGCTAAAATTGCTTTTGTACTTCCATGTAAGTATTTATTTTCAAGAATTAAATATCACTTGAATCCCAGTCTTCAAAGCCATCTCTTCAAAATGAAATTCAGGATTCTACTCAAATCTCTAAGCCCTCTGACTGGCAAACAATTCATACAAGTAACTTCACCAGCTGTATTATGATTTTCAGGTGAGCACAGTTATGCTCAAGGATCTGCAGGATTATTCCCCTTTCACTCTAATATTTACACAGAAATTGCCTGAAAATTTAACTTCTAGCTATTCATCATAGGAATACAGCTACATGAGCACTCGGGAAAGGAGTCCCCAGATGCCCAAGTACAGCAAGAGTGTGACAGGGAGGTCACATAAAGAATTGAGCAACTCTTTCCTGTCCAAGAAGTAAGACCATTTCATATTTACCATAACCAGATAAATAGATGTGGTTTATGATCTCCTTTTGTATAATTTCTTTTTGTACCATTTTGTTTTTTAGCAGCCCTGTCGGTGGATGCCTTTAGTACCCTTCATAGCTGAGAAGACTGAACACAGCTTGGTCTAACAAAGGCAACTTTGGAGCATGGAGAAAGTGAAGTTCAGGGAGCTGAATCCCAGAAGACAGTGACATAACAAGACAAAGTCCTGCACCTAGGGAATTGTGGAGAGACGAGAGGTCAAGAAGAGACAGATAGAGCACCAAGCCTCTGTAAGCCATTCAGCACAGGCTGGGATCTAGAAGCAATTCATTTATTTCATTTTGAGACTGTAAGTGCTCAAAACCACCGGAAATTCTGATCACATGAAGCCACCTCAGGTCTTCCTCAGCATATTAACACATGCAGTACTAGCCCTCCCAGATACTGTTTGTCTGTCAAGCCACTGAGAGAGAGCTACACCTGTATTATTGATGCTGCTCCATTACACAAGTGTGCAGATAAAAAAGTCTTGTTTACAAAAACGAGCTCCTGGAGATTGTCCTAACTTACTATGAAAGTGTCAAAGATACTGAAGATTAACTTATTTTAATTCAAAAATTGTATGACAGCATCCATAGGTCCTAGCAATGGGAAAGGATTTTACTGTGTTGGGAATAAAATGCTAATGGAAAAAATAAGCTTTTTATGCACTATGCAAGTCCCTCTTTCAATAAAATATGTCACACTAATGAAAAAAATTGAGATACTAACATGATAACTGCATAGGAATTCTTGTGCTGTAGAACAACAACTTCATTAGGGCTAAAGTTAACTAGCTGAAAGGCAAAACCTACTGAAAAAATAACCCAACCACAGATGATATCTGTAATCCAAAGCAAGGCAGCATCTTAGTCAGAAAGCATCTTGATTCATGTAATAGTCAAGAACACTATGGCAAAATTACTTTAAATGGCCAAAATCACAGAAACTTGCTGTAGACAGTGAGGCTTTACAAGTATATGAAAATGCAGAACATCAGTTTTACTGATAGTGATGCAACAAAAGGAATTGTAGAAAGTAAACTTTAACTGTGAACAGACTGCTGAAGAAAATGCTTGCACATTAAACAATGCACATTAGCTGAAGCAGATTCTGCAGAAAATTTTATTATTATTACATCCCCCTTCTGGGCACTGCTCAAATACATTGGATTATAGGGTATGGCCCAGAATTGAAAAACAATACTCATTAAGAGTAGCATAAAAGGTAAACCAGCACTGTTGAACAGCATCTCAGTAAACTACAAGAGGCTCACAAAAGTCCTTAAAGTAAAGATTTTCTTTAAAGCACCAAGCGTTTCTTAGGATTTAAGGAAGAAGGGTAGGAACAGGTATTGGTATATGTCTACTGTATAAATATTCTGATAAACTAGGCAGAAATAGGCCACAATCAAACTTCTGTTGCCTGAAATCCTCATCTGGCATGCTGACACTGGAATTTCTTCTAAACAACTCCTAAAAGAACAAGAACTGTGTCTGACGTGAAAGTCATGTATTTTCATGCCAACCAGTTCAGTATTAGAAAGATAACAATCAACATACTATATCCTAAAATCCATCATTACAACAATTACATTGTATTTCTCCCTCAACTCTAGGGAGAGCTGAACAAACACCAGGAAATACCTTACTGAATCTGAGGATTAACACAAAGAATAGTCTCCTGCAGAACTGATCATGCATTCAAAAAGTGTTGACTGTTCTCTGTGCCACTGAGATCAAGCAGTCACAGACAGCCAGTTTATTGCAGCAACATGAAATCTCTCAGTCTCCTTTATTAGCAATATCTTGCTCTGGTTTCCAGCCTAATTATTTATATGCTACACATGCTACATACAGCCTATGAAGTGATTAATTCTCCTGCTGAAGGCCTAACTGACTTGCCTGGACTTATTTTGTGTGACCTGAGGTCCAAGTCACATGGGGAGATCCAAAGTCTCTATGAATTAGCTCTGAATCCTCTGAAGGGAAGGTTCAGCCCTCATGAGATAGGAATCTTTGCCATATTAAAGTGTGTAACATCGTTTTCATACCTGTTTTGCTCTTCTCCAAATATTCAACCTGACACAAGCAACTGAGAGAAAAGTGCCCTCTCTCCCTTAAGGGACCTATGCTGTCTTTCTTCTTGTACATACACATGCAAGCTGTCTGAAAAAAAGGTAAATGCTACTTTTCCAAATAAAAAAAATAAATTAAAGAGCTAAGGCATTGTGAAAAGAATGAATCAGTCATACAAAGTTTGACAGAAAGGATAGCAAATCTAAATGTGAGACTACCTTTACGCTTTTGTATTATAATATCAAGAAAACACCATTTATTTATTTCCACATGTTTATCTCTTGCAAATACTAAGTTCTGGTAGAGTTTGAGAATTAATAAACTTGGTATCGAAAATCTATTTTAAAAGATAGATGACATCTCCAGGGTTGAAAAAAAACTAAATCTTATCAAAATCTTCCAGTATTCACTCTGTGTTAGCTAATTTTCCTCTTTATCCACCAGTTTTGTTGGTTGATCTTAATACATTGCTTGCCACTTAATACAAACAGTGAAAAGTATTGAGATTATACTTCAATAATCAGTTATCCTCAGTTTCAATCCTATTTTTAAAGCATTAAAAGCTAAGTAATCACAATGGGGGAAATGTTAAGCTACACTGTCCTCCCTTACATTTTATTTTCCATGGTCTACATAAAAAATATTTAAATCATAATTTCAGTAAAATTGTATGTTATCAAAGAATCAATATAGAATCACAGAAATTTTGGCTGGAAGTCACTTAGTCTCATCTCCCACTAAAATAGGATCATTTCCAACACCAGATCAGGATTTATGTAGTTGACTGGAAAAGATCAAACTCACAGCCTTTCTAGTCGCTTCTTCCATCACTACAGCAACCTCTTCATAAAGAAAATTTTCCTGTGTCCACCCTGAACTCCTCAAGCTGTAACTGATGGTATTGCCCCCTGGTAAACTGAATACCACTACTGAGAAAAGTTTGGTGCCATCATCTTTGTCCCTCCTTTTGATGATATTGTGAACTATACTAAACCCACACCCTTAGCCTCTGCTTCACCTGGCCCAGCTCCCTGAAAATCACAGCTCCTTAACTGCTCCCATTACATCATGTTGTCTACGTCTCCAACCAGTTTAGTATCTTGGACTCAAGATTTCTCAACATCCTTTCTGTATTGGGGTTACTAAAACAACACACTGTTGTGCAAGAAGCAGCTCCAAGTAGGGTTGGTAACAATTTCCTTCAGTCTGCCAGTCATGTTCCTCCTTCCTTCTAATGCAGCTCAGTACACAGGGAGTTTTGTCTGCAGGGCTGGCTCCTATTCAGCTTGACATTCCTAATGATTACAGGTCCTTTTCAGCAGGGCTGTGACTCAGACAGGTGCTTCCCAGCCATGGTGTTGTTCTACCTCAGATGTAGGATTTCAATCTGTTCTTTTTTAAATACATGGGTTTCCTGTCGGCTCAGTCCTCAGTTCATTCAAGGTCTCAGAATGATTTAAGACTGAAGCTCAATCTGGCTTTCCAAGCATCGCCTTAATTTAGTATCATTCATAAATTTGCTGAGGGTGCATTCTGTTCAGTTCTGTCATCCAAGTCACTGCAGAATTGAGTAGCAGGAGTGCCAGAATCAACCCTTGAAGTATTTTCACTTTACTGTCTGATAGTTGGTCAATTGGTTAGTTGCTAATATTGATTACTACTCTTTCAGTACAGTAGTGCAGCCAATTTTCAGCCCACTCAACACCCAGCCCATGCTTCCTCAGCTTACTACTCACAACAGCGTGGGAGAAGGAATCAGAAGCCTTAATAAAGTTACAGTTTACACCACACCACATGTGCTCCCCTCATTCAAAGGCAAATAAAACACTGACTGCACTGCAGAAATCTGTTCTGACTCTTTCTAGGCACACTTGCCCTTCTCATGTCTAGAAACAAGAGGATGATGTTCTCCATGAACCCCCTGGAGACTGACACTGACCTGACACAGCCTGCGTATCCCAGCCAGTACCATTCTCCTTACTTTCGTAAAGGCTGCTGTAAGATTAGGACTTTCCTCACCGACCATGTTTCCTCTTGGATGACAGCTGCCTGGCAGTACTATTACATAAATGAGCTCTTGTCAGTCTTGGCACAGATCCCCAAGAAGGTGAATACATCCATTTTCTACTAAAAAGTTCTGAACCTGTGTCTCTGTCATGGTACTATCCCTTGTCTGGGAACCACTAAAAAAACAAAGAAAATTTCTGTTTTTTCTATATTTCTATGTCCACCATTAGATTACTGCCGACATTCAACCATGGACCTGCAAATTTCCCAAGCTCCCTCTGGAAAATACTTGAAGAATCCTTTCTCATTATTCTATGTGTTCACATTCAGCTCCAAGAAGGCTTTGGCCTTCCTGATTCCTATTTCATTCCTTCAGAAATAATGCAGGAGGGAGTAAGGCACTATATGAAGCACTACAGCAAACTTGAATTCAACTTAAAGATTATGACAATGTTAGGAACTAATTCTGTGTTCTTTGAAGGAATGGTGGTGTAGGCTTTTTCTTCAGTGACATAAGGCATCACACATAGAAACTTTCATCCAGTAGATAATGCAGGTGAAAAATTTCTCTGAAGTCTCAGGGATCATTGCAGAAAAAGAAATGAAAATAAATGAGTTTTTCCTGCTATAAATCAACTAGTCTGACACCAGTGGGGGGGGAAAGAAAAGCATACAGCTGGTGATAACCTGTTTAATTTACCTAACAGAGTGAATGGAATTTAAGTAATCTTTCTCATATTATGCATTTTAGTAATGAATAAAAACATTTTAAAACTTGCACGGCAATTTTTATCAAAAGCAATTAATCTTGAACTGCAGGGAAAAAAGGCAATATTAGACCACAACTGCAAGGACACCCTGATGCCACCATTTAATGACTCTTTCAAGTACATATAAAGAAACAAACCTTAAAAGTAAACACATCCAACTAGGAAGGTCTATGTCAAGAATATTAAAATTAAAATCAGAATTATTTTCATTTGAGTTGCTCGTGCATCTTTGTCAATGTTAATACAATCGCTGTCAATGTTAACCAGAAGATTTTCACTTTTCTTTAGTCTGTCCATTCATGCCTCACCACAATCACTGCTGAGAGTTTAATCAACCTCTCTGCCTATTTCGTCATTTTCAAGTAATGAAGATTATTAATGCAGATTACAGATCAAAGAAGTCCATTTAGAAAAAATCAAACTTAAGTTTCACAATGTGGAAATCTTCACAAATATCTAAAATACTGAACAGAACAGACACAATTAATTTTCTTTTTTTAAAATACTTCACTTCTCTGTATGCATACCTGTGCACTGCTACACTAAAAGGAACCATTGACTGTACTAAGAAAAAAAAGGTAAATACTGAGGTGCATAAGTTAGACCACAGTAAAGGGTGCAGTTGGCCTCATAAAAGTTGTTAATTATACCTATAAATCTTGCATTATGGCTACAGAGTCACAGCTTACCTTATAAAATAAAAACCAATAGCAACCAAAAAATCAAGGGACTCTGTACCATTCAAATTTAGTGTAAGAAGCCATAATAAGGCAGCTCTCTACATGGCCACACTGAGAGGGAGTAGACAAAGTTGTCAACGCATGGAAATAAAAAGCAAAACTCCTTATGTGGTGGGGAAAACTGAGAAAAATAAGCTTCACATGAATCTCACTGCAGAAAAAAAGATAAAAAGAGGAGGGAACACACTTGTTTCTGCTCTGACTAAACTTACGACAACCAGATAGATTTCTTTAAATCTTTTCACCCCAATGCATAAAGGAAACACAATTAAGTATGGCCTTTGCAAACTAAAGTGCACTAAAACTAGTGACAGTGTAAAGGTTCTCTCTCTCACACAAAAACAACCTAGCAAAGACGCTAAGTATTGGAAAATTTCTCCTGCCAAATATGAAAATACAGCTGCAGATCACTGACACATCACTGTTGAAGAAAGCACTTTTTTACTTGTTTTTATTTTTAAAAATTTGTGGAATAAGCTGTAGTTTACTTTCTAAAATTAAATGTACAGCACTTAGTGGACGTCTCATCAGTCTTTAAATATTGATGTATTACTAAATAAATAAGTGATTTATTTAAGTTATTAACTCAGCTCTTCTGCATTTAGACAGGCATCACTGTGGCATATGCTATCCATTAATTTATATTTCTGTGTCTGACAGTGAATCTGGCAGGTAAAGCACAGCAACAGCAGCAATGAGAATTCAGAATCAGCCAACAGGCACTAGTTCAAACCCCAGTTTTAGTGGCCATCAGATTCATCATGGACAACTGTTGAGGTTCCAGCTGGTCAGTCCCTCATGCAGCCTCAGTGTGACAAATCTCCATGGTGCAGGTGCTGCCTTTTGGCTAGGGGGGGCATTTTGGCAAATCCCCACAGCTTGCAGTCTGTATCCCTGCAGCCTGCGGTCTGGACCCCCTACCTGCACCGCTTCTCAACCCAATGTCACCACAGTGGGACACCCAGTCCCACTTTCAGCAACAGAGGCCTCACCTAGTGTTGTACTCGGTTCCATAAGACATTTGCTGTGCACATAGGATGAAAACACATTGCTAGTTTAATCTCAAGAATTCATTCATTGTTTATATAAGCCTTTAAGGAACAGTACAGAATGTGAAAATTATGTCATTTTTGGATTTTTCAAAGCTCCAGCACCACACACAGTGGTCAAAGGTTTCAGAATGGTGCCCATGCACACGCTGCAGACAGAGCTACTCCTAACTTCATTTCTGTGGCTGCAGCCATACAGAACACAACCTATTCCCAGGTTTTCCATGCCTGAAAATTTTTAGCCAGTAGAATAGCATCTTGGAGCTATACCATGCACCTACCTTTGTAGCAAGAATGAGTACTATTTGGTTGGTCTCTGACACAATCTGTGCTACACTAACAAACAAAAAACTAATCCAAAGAATCATCTATTTTCACAGCACAGGCTGTGCTGAAAGATACAGTAAGGGAAATAGTATCCTCTATTTTCTCAGATCTGGAACAAAGAGAACAGCATAAAATGTGTTTGAACAAGTTTTCTTGTGCAAGCACTGCTTCGTGAAAACAAAAATAGAAGTTCTAAAAAACATAATTAAAAAAGAGATCATTTAAGGAGTCCATTTCACCCTTCTAAACAAAATCAGTAATCCTGTATTAATTCAAAATTACTTAATTCTGGAATTCAGTTTTGAAGATGTTAATTAATTAAACATGATCATATGACTAGGTGACAGAACAATGCAGTAGACCTTCCATTTCATCAAACCTACTACAAAGCCAAGAATTTCCAAGTGAATCTGCTGACTTATTATGAAGAATCAGCCCTATTTATAGCATCAGATGTACTTACCCTCAAGAGATCTGTCAACAAAAGCTTCAAATAATGACCTAGATTGACAATGAGCTGAACAAAGACAAATCTAACTATGCACAGGAAAAATAAAAAAGGAGGAAAAAATCTGCAGCTACTTTGAAACATGAAAACAATATTTTCCAGGGGTACCAGCTGTAAAACCTAAAGCACTGAGCTACTTCAGAAAATAACAATACACTGAATATATAAATAGGATTTTACCAAGATGTCTTACTCTGCTGGAATCAGACAGGGGGTGAACAAAATATTTACTCCTTTCAAGACAATACATAGTACAATTCTTAAACCTACTTATTTACATCAAGACTCTGAAGATTATGAAATACGTAGAAGTGAACACAAAGTTGGAAAATTTTCCCATTCTGAGCTTGTTTTTTTTTTCATTTTCACTGAAAAAATCTGTTGAAAATTGCCTAGCTATGTGACCATGAACTACAATTTTTCCTGGACGAAGGGGCTGGTAATGGTATACAAATGGCTCAATTTAAATCTTATTTTCAGTCAGGCACATAACTGCACTGTGTTACTGTTGGGGTAGATGGATAATCATGGCCATGGGACAGCAGTGCAACATGAATTGCAGGTTAGAGTGATGGAATACCACACTAAGCAGCAAAATGTCATTCCAGATTACTCAGATTGTTATGTTGAAGGGCACTAGAAATCCAAGCAAGGAAAGATCAACATAGACAGGAGCTAGTAATGCATAAGACATGGGACTGTCTGAAAAACATAAAGAATAATGCCTTTTGAGAAATCCAGGAAAAACAAATGTGGCAACTAAAGGAACAGAGATGAAATTTGAGAAGTACAGTTCACATTTTGAAGCAACTAAGGAAATAGACTGCAAGCAGGTATCTGCTGTGTTACAATCCAGACTGGAGAAACTGAGGGAATACTAACAGAAACAGAAGTTTTACTCTGTATGCTGTCGAGTTGATAACCAGTGGCAGGTTTTTACTTACAAAAGCTGGTGTCACAAATGATTATTACCCAAAAAGGTAATTTTCTGCACAGGGGAAAACAAGATTTTCCAATCATATATTGTTAAAACAGGGGGCCAAAGAGCTTTAAGAGATCAAAGACACCCCTCCTCCCACAGCCCCCTACACACTCCCAGCTTAGACACACACCCACAATGAAGGAATGCTCTGAAGAGATAAATAGAGGCTTCATGACCTGAAGGCTCAGGGGAGAATAATGGCATGATTGATCACAAACCTTGAAAAGGAAGCCAGACTCATCTCCCTGCCAAGGGAAACCCAAGGGTGCCTTTGTTTTAGACAAACTGACTGTATCAGCAAAGTATTTTGACTGTTTGCCTAAGAGCCTGTCCCTGAATGAAAGGAATGTAGACCCAGAGCAAAACAAAATAATTTCAGGGGTTAAGTTAGTTTTAGCTTCTGGTTGAAATAATGTAACTTCTGTATGTACTGGATCTGCTTATAAATTATCATCCTATCACTCTAATCAAGGGTATCTTTTACTCACATAATAGGTGTTTGGATTATTGTTTTATGCTTTTCTGCAGAGCCTAGTCATGCCCTCAGCAAGTGACTTTGTCCACTGTGATCCCACCTACAGGGAGTGACTGATGAAGTCCCAGTGCAACAGCAGACTCCAGGCAAGTGGGCTGAGGTGGAATCCCCCTCTTGGGAGACCTGTGGCTGCCAGCCTTGAGCTCCAGGCATGCAGGACAGCTCAGAGGGGCATGGAGGAAGGAATATGGTCCCCACTGGGGAGCTTGCTGGATAGCTTTATGCAAATTAAATGGAACTCTTAATGAACCAAGTAACTCCTTTCTGAACAGAGTTGTAGCCTTCAGCTGACTTCAACAAACACATTCCTTTCTGGGGACGGGGAGCTGCTCAGCACCATGATGCTGAGCTTGTTCCTAATCATTAAATTCCATTTATATTGTATCAATTGCATGGTGCAATTGCTGCGCTTCACTAACTTAACTGTGATTTGAGTGAATTGTTGTATCACTTTCAAATCAAAACTCCCTGTAACTGCAAGTAATGTGAAATTAATTTACCTTTTTACTATATATTAAAGATTCCTCTACATATATCTAAAATAACATGGTCAAAAAGTACTGCACTATGACAAGGTCTCAACAAGGAAAAAAGTTTAAGCTGCTGTCATCTCATATCTACCCCTTTAAGAAAACAAAAGCAATGAAACCTCTTAGAAAATAAAAAGCAGAAAAACATCTTTGGTCCTCAGGACTTGGATTTGCTCTTTGCATAGAAAAAAAATTTCATTCATAAAAAGTAGCAAGGAACCCCCACAGAAAGTTTGGCTCCACCATTAAGCATGTTATAGGTTATACATCTAAAGCCTTCCTCCAACACAAAGTGGGTAAAGTTTTACCTAAAATGCAATGTTAGCACTGAGGAAAAGAATTATGAGATAAGCAATTAATTTGTCTAGATCTTTACTATGAATCTTCCAAGTATTTTTTAAAAAGAATAATGTCTTTTGCTGGCCTTTTACCCCTTTACACTGGAAAGATCCTCATCAGAAGCAACTAGAATTCACCAGAAATCTCAGAGATAAACACATTTTCACCTCAGAGGAGGAAAAAGAGAAGTACATACTCCACATGTTGAAATAAATTTATTATGTTATTCTAAACTGGTTTATTCTTATAACTCTGTAATTCACAGCCTAGGTTAAGGTTATTTTGGTAGTAAAGTACTTTAACTCTGAGGTAGGCTTAAGTTTAAACTTAGTTTAGCATTTCTTGAGTTCTAGTTTTAATGTATGGGGATAAACTAAATTGTAGCTTATTTCATCAAAACATAACATGAATAGAATTTAGCCTACCCCTAAAGTAGTTTTACCTAGAAACACAAAAGATTTGAACTACCCACATGAAGATATAGTTTCCTTTAGGAGTAAATGTATCAGGAGTAGAAAATAATAACGCAAGAAAACACACAGAAACAGATGGGGAAACACAATAGAAGTAGTAAAGTTTTCAAAATTACATAAAAGGAACAACTGCTAAAATAGTTACAAAAATCAAATCTCCTTCAAAAATCCCATTTAAAATGTAAGTTTTAAGAGCAAGCTGCATGAAAAATACTGGCAAGACAAGTAAACAGGGTCACTGTGGAATCTGGAAAGTGCTCTAGTAGTTTTTTTCATTTCCCAAGAAGACAGAAGAAATAAAAGCCATCACTAACTGAAGCCTTCAGAGTTTTGCCTTTTAAAAGCACCTAATTTTCTCTGTAGAAGAGGTGTGATGGTTTTGAAAGCCTTGGAACTCAAGCCTCAAATATTCTCTATGCAAATGACAATTACCATTGATGGATATTGCCTAACTCAAGTGTAGAAAGAGAAAAATGCTGAAAACAGGTTAGATAGCTAATAAAGACTGTAATTTCCTTTTAGAAAGAAGCGGGGCAGATTTGTGGGAGACATACCCAAAACTTCTGCCCCCCTGAACAATTATGCAGCCCTTTTATGTTGGACTTTCTGAATAATTCCAATTATTACAGCAAAGTGATTAAACTCATGGCCTGAAGTATATGTTTGCAACAGCCATGCTAAAAAAGCCCAATACTTGCAAACAACCCAACACATTGACCCATCTGCCCTTCACCAAAAGGGACAGCAACACACTTGACCTCCAATAACCCAAAGCTGCCATCTCATCTTTTCATATTTCCAACCCACTCAGCTCGCCAGCAGCATTCCCCACGTGGCTGCAGAAGTACATTTTTTGCCAGTACAACAGAGGGTGATGCGTCAGAAACAGAAAAGGCACAACTTGACTCGCTTCTTGTAAGTATTTTAAGCTCAGACCTGCCTTTCAAGTGACTTTGAGATGAAATAACCACTACATTAGTTAAAAAACTCAGGTTTAGAAGTAAAAATATTTTATGTTTAAAGAAGCCCTAATGAATGAAACCAGAGAGAAAATAATCAATGATCTTAAAAAGATATAAATGTAATATGTTAAAATGTTAAAAATGTAATATACTAAAATTTAAATTATGTTGGCATTGAGATCAATATTATTACTTACATAGGGTATCTTTATTCCAAGTTTGAAACTATTCCACTATTTTACTAGCAAAAAAATAAGCCAAGGCAGAAGTGCTTTGAGATTACCAAAAGCATGTTCATACACTGGCTGCCTGATAAGAAAATATACTTTGCCTTTCTTTGTGATGGCCTTTATTAATGCCTTAAATTAGCATTAGACTGAGCTGTGGCTAAGTGGCTTTCTATCCAGCTTCTCTGAAATTCCTGGCTTTGAAATATTATTTTTTCAACATTACTTCAAGTCAAAATATTATCATATTTAACTCTAATTTTATACTGATAATTAGCATTTTCTTCTCACTCTTCAAAGATAGTTTTGCTGGGAGGATATGTTCGATCACACTAAATCTCTGCAGAAACCGTTCCACTTCCAGCTCATTTCAAACCTTTCCACTTCCAGCTCATTTCAAACTATTCCAAAAATGTTTTGGGTTATCACTGCAAGCTTTTATCAGTGAAGCAATTTTTAGTTTCTTCATTCTGCATCTCCTATGGCTACAGGGCCTTTGGCATGACATAAGAGCTACAGGGTCCTGAACACAAGTAACTGTTGCTTGTTGAGTTCTCCAGTCTTGTTAACTTCTGTTTCCTGAGAAGCACAACACAAATACACTCCCACTTGCTCTAAAGAACTGTGTGAAAGCAGTCCCAGACTAAATTAAGAGCCTGAGAATCTTGTAGAGCAGGGTGGATACTAACTACATTCCATGATTTCCTGTCACTGCTAAGATGGTCGTAACAAACAGAACACCATGTATTTGAGAAGGCTTATCTCTCTTATTTTGGCAGCATGCTGTCTTTTTATGCCTCCTCACAAAGTAAAAAATAAATCAACACATTGTTCACTGGTGTAAGTCGGTCTCCACCACTGTTTTCCACCAAAATCTAACTGCAGGCCCCCCATTTATTTCTTCTCCTCTTTCCATGCCAATGGCCTTGACAGAACTCCTTTCAGGGGAAAAGACAACCCTTATCAGCTTCTCTTGTTCAGCTAATTCTTTCTGACTCACAAACCAGCTGTGAGCCCCTTCCACAATTTCCTTTTTCAACAGGCAATGTGATGGTGTGCTTAAAGACTTCTCCACTCACCTTGCCATTTCCAGTAGCAGAGTTGGACATCTCAAAAGCAATTCCCATCAACCTGAAGATGTATCTGGGAAGGACCAGCTGTATTTCAAAGCTTCGTATTTCAATAATGTGTTGGTCCATTCAGCAACTTAGAGGCATGGTATCCACTGTACAGACCTCTGCTATTCTAGAGCATATAATACAGCAGGGTCCAGTTCTTGTCTTAAATCAATAAATTAATGAAAATAGAAGAGGAATATCTCTCGGGAATATTTCACAACCCAACTGGAAGCAAGGGACTTCTATAACTAAGGAAATGAATATATTGATATGCTACTTAAGGGAAATTATGAAAGAAATACCTATTGATTTAATACAATTAGTATTAGTTTGAAATAGAGTTGCTAGAACTTTTGAAGGCAGAAACAGGGCCTGCTGTTTAAGGGGAAGCAAGACATGAATATATCATAATTGAACCTATTTAGAAAACCTGCTGAACACTTGATACTAGTAGAGTAATTACTGGTACTCAAAAGGCAAGAATGGAGTTTTATTTAGTGAATATTACATTTACAATATGGCATGCATTATATTAGGGAAAACAGTGCATATGTCATTCTGTAATCAGATTTGAGGGCCCAAAACATGGATGACTCTATGAAATGTTATGACCTGCTGGTCAGACTAGATGATTTTACATCTCTTCTGGACTTAAGACCTCAAAAAAAAAAAGTCTGAATTGAAGCATCCATCTACATATGTGACTTCTTCAATCATAACATAAAGACATAAGAAACACAACCAGGCAGACCAAAGGAAAGAAAGAATTACTGCAGTTTTACTTACACGTACCTGTGTAAGATGTGCATGGCATACATAACCCTGTTTCTAAAGTGTACTAACACCTAATGTAAAAGTTTACTTAAGTCAGATATATTACCCTTACTTAATACTGACATGAATAACAACACTTAGTAATTATTGCCCCATATATGATTTTAATATAGTTTCAAATCATAATTTCTTGAAAAACAAGTAGCTTTCTAGTGGAAAAACATAGTAAATATTAAAAGCAACATAAGCCATTTTAGGAACAAAACACATCTTACAAAGACAAAAAAAAAACCCCAAACAACCCAACCCAAAAAGCCCAAACCAAATCCAAAAGCCACCAGCAACCATAAAAGCCAGACTTCTGTATTATCTGGAATAAGCAATATGATTTAAAGCACATATCAATCAATACTTATTTGAACCATGTGAGAAATATTTCAAAAGAATTAGTCCAAATGTTTTTCTTTAAAGGGTGCAACTGGAAACAAGTATCTTTATTCAAAAGAGGTACTCATAAAAAAGATTCAAAAGAAATATTACCGTTGCCACAACTTGCTCTTTGCATAAGTTTTCTGAAAGTGAAAGGTGCTCTCTGAAACAGCCTACTACTAAGATGCTAAAGCAATCTAGAGCCACAAAGAAAACAAAACAGATGCATGATACTATTTCCGAGTTGAAAATAGCTGCTCATACTTCAAGATGGATCTTACTCCTAGGAAATTAATTTATCACATCTTTTCCAAGTCTTCCTATAAAAATAAAATCTGCCAAAACAAGCCTCTGCTAGGTCACTGCAATCCTGCTCAGCTTCCATGGGAGCAGTTTTCTGTATGCCAAGAACCAAGTACTGTGAACTACATATGCCTGGAGACTTCCAGGAAAAGCATCAGCTTCATTACATATTTACTCAAAAGGCTCCCCAGCAGCTATTTATACCTTCAAAAAAGCATCAACAACAGCTCTCTTCCCAGGATGTTTTCTAACAAGTGGGCTCAGAAGTGTCTTTTGCCCGTGGAAATTCCCAATCAGAAGCACATCATACTTTTTGCAGGAATAGTTGCATCTATCACATATATTCTCACAAATTAAGAGTCCTGATATCTTACTTTTTGTTGAAGAAGTTTTCCCATATTTACAGATGCAAAACCAGATGACAAAATGCAAGGAGAAATGGCCTTGGGTTTTCTAAAACCTATGAAGCATAGGGCCAAAGGTGTTTGCCAGTATATCGTAAGAAAAAAACTGCTTCATCCATTTCATGAAAAACTGAAATTATGTCTTTACTGCTTGATTTCTCTTTAAAGAACTGGATACTGTCTAAAAAATCTCAAACAAACCAAAAAAAAAAAAAAAAAAAAACAACACACAAAAACCCCACATTAAATAACCCCAAAACGACTTCCATTTTCACAGAAGTTATTTACTATTTCTCTTCATAAGGACTGCTGAAAAACAGCTAAGCCAAAGGTCACTGCCTGGCATCTGATGGTTTCTTAGACACATGGTGAATGATCCTGACCTTGCCTCCAGCAGTGCTGTCTAAGCTTAAGAAAGTTCACAGCAAGGGATAAAGAATGGATTCAAGTTCCATATCTATCAGTTCTGAACAGCATCTCTGAAGTCTGAAAGCCAAACGTGAATCAGCACGCTTGTCCAGAGGTAAAGCACAAATGAAATGGCCTGTATTTCAAAGCAAGGAGTTTTGCATTTGCATTTTCCAAAATCAACCTAACTCCTCAAAAGCAAATCTCTCTCTTGACAGATACCCTCAGCTTGAAAAGCATGTGGCTAAATCTTCTTACTGAGTCATGACAATCATGTGTGTCACTTTACATTTGACATATCAAGCACAATTTTTTGCCCCAAATAAATTTTTTAGACCCAATAAAACAGTTGCTCAAAACGTGACAAATTTTCATTATATCATTTAAACTTCATGTAAGAGATTCAAGTAAAACAAATAAATACATGATTTATTACCACTTCTCTGTGCCTTTCATGTATCCTGCCCTCTTCAAAGAATGCAAACACCTTTTACTTTTTTGCATATCATAGATACCACAGTTTATTACCATCACTCAATGACACAGTGACTTTATGAGAAGTAACACATGAAGTTACCCCAAGCGTTCCAAGAGAAAAAATGCAAGGAAACCTTTTAAAGCTAAGCATCAGCAGAGAAAAAGAAAATGTAATATACTTGATTAGTTGAAAACCATCCTAATTATGACTGATATGTTGAAAAAAACACCTTAATTTCTCAATATTGACAGTACTTTTGAATAATTGTATCTGTGTAACTCTAGTTATATTTTTGGCTACGATCAAAAAGCATGCAGAGCAAAATCACATACCAGACAGTAAAATAACTCTTTCCTTCTTCTAAAAAGCAGGTGGCTACACATTTGAACAGTCAGTTAGAAACTTAATTTCATTTACTCCAGCAATGGAGAATCAGTGCAATGTATTTAATCTGTCTGAAGACCAGGATTGTGGCATTACCTAGAATTTTTCCAACAGAACAGAACATTAAATAACTGAAGTGTGTCAAAACACACAATCTTGTGAGGAAAAAGGCTGAAAGTAGGTTGGGGATGGGGGGCTTGGGGGGTTTATTATTATTATTATTATTATTATTACTATGGCCATTGTCACTGTCACTGTCATTGATATTATTATTATTATTGTTGTTGCTTGGTTTTGAGCTTAGTACAGTCTTCCAGCTTCAAGATAGGTCTGACTAGAGATACCTGCCAAGAAGCAAATTTCCTTAAGAGAACACCTGTTCAATTTTGGTACCTTGTACTACAGCAGTTCAAGACAATATCTTTTTAGTCAGCAGTACCTTAGGTTAGCTGGCTAGGCTGTTCTTGGTGGTAAGTGAATGCAGAACTACTTTATTACAGGCTCCTTTCTGCTGTGGTTCACAGGAATCAGAAATAACTCTGCTAATATATTACCACCTGAAATCCTTTTCATCTGGTGGATTCAGCAGCAATTTCCTCTGGTACTCAATTGATTTATAAGGGTGGAAGGCTAATTTGTAAAACACATAACCAAGTATAAACTAGTGAAAATCACAACACCAAACAACAGAGAAGTTCTTGTCACTATTCCATACTGTGATTCATATTCCAACACACAGATATAGCTTCTATCTATGTAATCTCCCTGTACTGTTTTCCACTATCAAAGAGTCAGAAAGTAAGGCAGGTATTTTTCTACAAAATAATGCAGTGACACAGGCTGAAACACTGGCACACACCCAAGAAATATCATTGACATGGAAGAGAATACAAACATCTAAACCATGGGCAATTTTCAATTCCAATGATGTGCCATAAATCCCTAGACAAAGCTCCACATTATAACATTTCATTTTTGCACTCCTCCTTTCAGAACAGAAAATATGACTAACCTCTACCACCCAAAAGAGAGAACTGGCATACACCAAAAAAAAAACCAAGGAAGAGAGACGTTATAATTTTTATAAGATCTCTAAGACTCAAGAACTATTATTCCAGGGCTGAGAGATATCATAAGCTGAACTCATGCATTAATTTAAATCAAGAACAAGTCAATGTCTTGGGCAGGGAAAGATCAGTACCTGATAAAGGAAGAAACAATTTAAACACCTTCAGCAAGGAGAAAGCTGCCTAAAAGCAGCTGATTTTAACGTCTCTCCTTGGAATTCCTGTTGATGTGTCAAAACAAAGGAGGCAGTGACAGAGACCAGTTGGTTGCATTAACTGAAATATTAACCATCTCCTAAAGTACAAAAAGGCAGTAAAAGCAAGATCTCTGACATTCAGCCCACAAAAATTTACATTAAAATGTCAAGCCTGTCTTACTAGCATCAAGCAGACCATTGCACTGAAGACATTTTCCTTGAAAGTTTCTAATATTTTTGTTTGAATCATCCAAAACTGAGCGTCTCTATCTATACCCTGTTTTGCCCTGATACAATCTCACATTAGGTTTTACACAAAACTCCCAAAAACATGTATATGAATTTTAAAATCCTAGGGCTCTTACTAAACGTTAAAAAACTCTACAATAACACACCTTATCCACAATTCATTTGTCTATAACTCTTACATGCCAGTATACTGTAACTCCACACACAGATGCCAACAATAAAAGAAGAGACATCAGAAAACCACCATCCACAGTAAAGCGTGAAAATGGAGAATAAAATGAGCAATTCAATTAAATTATATTAAACTTACTGTTGGAAAGCTTCCAGAAGTATACTAAAGCATGAAAAAATGGTTCACATTCTTTGCAATATGCATTTGTGAACTAAATTATTTAGATACCAGCTATGAAACATTTGTTAAAAAAAAAAAAAAAAAACAAAACAAAAAAACCCCAGTAAATCATACTATTGTTTTCCAGTTTTCCAGCCTACAGATGCATCCCTTGCCTACCTGTTCTTTGACTGAAGCTAGAATGGCAGAGGTTGTCTCAGTTTCAGAGCCATCCCCATTGGATGTGTTCAACACAGGACTAAGGGAACTTGTCTTGTCAGAAGACGAGGGCTGGTCTGGAACAGGCATAGTTTCTGCAGTTCATGGAGAAATAAAACAATGGATTTGTTATCATAAACCTCATAAATATCGGACTCATATAAATACAAAAATAATGACATTCATTTAAAGTAAAAAATTATAGAATATGCTTCTGTTCTGTACTGTAGAATATATCACTTATCTAAAATATAAACAATTTCTGAATTTAAAAAATAATTATTTATCTCCCAGTCTTACTCTGAAATAGTTACCAGCAGTACATTTGTGAGGATTCAAATAATTTATAGCTGTGATTTTTGTATAGTATTCCAGTGGCAGCATACAACATAAAACTACAGTATCATGAAAGTAATGAATCATGAAACGCTTTGCAAACAGAAACCCAACAAATGATACATAAAAGAAATATAAGGTATCTAGTGTTTGCTTGCTAGCACATGTTTATTTAACATATGCAATATTTTAAACCTAGGTAACTTTCATACACTTTCTTCCAGTCTAGAAGGTGATTTTGCCAACATTTTATCTGAGTATTTTTATGAAAAACAGCACACCAGTTGTTAAGCTATGTTTAAGATCTCTTACCAATACAAAAAAGAAAAAAATAAAACAAGGAAAAGAAAAAGAAGAGCCTTGGCATTTGAAGGCATTTCTAGCATTTCTTTTCAGAGGGCAAAACAGTGGTGTGACTGTGGAATGATTTATCTTTCTGAAGGCTAAGCTATAGTGCAGTATCTCTGTTTAAATGTCACTATAGGCACATCTCCAGAGGCAGACACGTTGTGCCACATTCCAGAAATAAAGGAGCAGAGAGGCAGCTTGCATGGTTATGCACAGGCACGATAGGATAAAATCATGTTCATGTGGGAGCTGGCCAGAATTGTTCTGAGCAAGAGAAGTGGCCCACAGGCTGCCAGCTGGATGGGCCTCATAAAGAGCAGTGGGGATATTCAGAGCAGTCACCACTTGCATAAGAAGCAAAACTCCTGCCTTGACTCTATTCTGCTAAAATATATAATAATACAACTTTTTCTACAAAAAGTGAGAAGACTGAAAACAGTAGGAAAGGGTAGGGTAAAAACAAATAGAAAATTCAATACCCAGCCCAGGCATCCCTGCACCAGTCGGCCATGGAAATTAGATCTCTAAAAGAAGGGAAAATGACATTCTATAAAGCTTTGTCTCTGAAGCCACAGTGCTGCCCAAGAAGACACAGCTAGCCCAGCTGGGGAGCATTTTTCCAAAGCTTCCTGAAGCTCAAGACACTGGCATACATATGCAAGACAAAAACATGAAAACACAGATTATTCATTAAAAAGCCAGTTATTTGTTAGAAGAAAAATCTCCCTAAATCTCAGGCTAGGTTAGTTTATATATTGAAGAATGCGATAATATATAATTTTAGTTAAAGAAGCTACATATTTTCATACAGCTTTCTTTTTTGTAAGCAAATCTGGCTGACAATAGGAAATACCAAATCTTAGGCTCTGGTAATGCCCTTGCTCCAGACACAAACACTATTTGAAGCTAAACTTGGGGAGAAGGAAACTAGAAAATCTGCTTTCTTGTATCACAAGTACAAGCAGACTGAACAAAACTTCTCAACAATTCCAATACCTCAATCTAAAAGGACTTCTTGGATTACATTTTTCTCGGGGTTTTTTTGTTTGTTTGTTTGTTTTTAACAAAAGAACTGGCTTCTGTTATAGGAATTTAACTAGTTTGTGACATACAATGAAACTTGCTGCCATCTTGTAAGTACCAGAGAAAAGACATGCAGGCACACACGTGTAAATCTTTATTCTGTTACCTTGCTTTCAAACCATCTAGTTATTATATTTTCTTAGTAAATTAATAATTATATTCTCATAATAGAAAAAAGAGTAGTTTTCTTTTTGGTGTGGCTATTTACATACAAAAAAAAATTACAAATGGCCAAATAATTGCTTTTGTTGCCTGATAGTTAACTTTTGCAGAGCAATCTTTGCAGAAATCACTGTAATGCAACGCCCCTTGCTATCAGCTCTGTAGCCTGTGAAGGCTGAAGGAGCCCAGGGGATCCGAGCACATGAGCAAGGCCAAGTGCAGCAGCAGTCCCACCTGCCCTGCATGCACTCGCTCCAGGCGCAGGGAAGCCGTGCTCCGTGCTCGGGGCAGCTCACTGGGGAGACACATGGAACTACAGCAGCATGAGGCTCAAAGAACTGCATCCCGACACGGCGCTGGGCTGGGAGGAACACCAGTGCTATGAGTAGAAAAGCTGCACATTTTTTAAAAAAATTGCAGAATTCACAGGTTGTGCCGGTTGCTGCCAGGGTGGAGTTTTAACTGTTTGTTGTTATAATCACCTGTTAAGTACCTGTTGTTGATGGTTAAGAATTCCCCCCTTTTGTCGAGCAGCACCCTGCCGCTTCCTGGAAGTGATGAGGAGGGGACAGCGGAGTTGGCATGCAAATGACCTCGGAACCAGCGTGCAAACGAAGAAGCTATTCACCAAACCTAACAAAAACCCCTCAAAACAACGAGCCAACACGGAATTGACGGATCAGAGTGATGTCTACATGTGAGGAACAGAATCCAGTATCCACTAAGAGCCTTTTTACCCTCACCCTAACTTCAAAGATATCCGCTGGACAGAGGACCTGAAATGTCAAACTAAA
>JAHXMQ010000807.1:63412885-63574406 GCA_020466415.1 Ammodramus savannarum pratensis
CCGTGCCACTCCTGGGAGCAGTGGCGGCGTGAGCGCGACCCGTTGGTTCTTCCCACCCAAGCTAGTTTTTTATAAAGGCACTGAAGAGGAGAAAGATCTCCTGCCCTATTTATTTCAACCGGAGCTGTGAATGAGGCTCCTGGGGAAATGTTTTCAGGCGCCCTGGCTGGGAGCAGACCGCTGCTGCACCCCGCCTTTGGTGCCGTGCTGAGGGAGCTCTCTGGGAAAAGTCCCTGTGCCTGCTCAGCTCATCCCCACGCTGCCCCAGGGCCGCTTGACCCCGGCGGGGAGGCTCTGCTGGATCGGCTGCTCCATAAACAACACTCGCCCGAGGAGTAAAACTCAGCAGAGTAAACGAGACCGGGAGGCCAGGACTACACAAAATGTTTGCCCTAGCACAAAAGCTCCAGAATATTTAAAGTGCATTTGGGAGTGACTGCAGGGCTGCGTGGCCAACAGGGAAGCTGCTCTGTGACCAAAAAGATGCTACTGGTACAAGAACAACAGTTTATGTGAGATCAAAACAATTACATCCATGAGACACAGGCAGCAGCTACCTGCTGCTATTGTTAACTTCTTTTAGGGCTATATTTAATTTCAGTAAATTTTAATTTTTAGGCCATACTGTTTTTTAACTCTTTGTTTTCACCAAAGAACACTTCAATAACTGCTTTATTAATCTACATTTGCAAGCATTAGTTTAAATGGGAAAAAAAACCCTGATTACATAATCAACTACTGTCATAAACTGTACTGGGTTCAAATAGGTTCAATATCTGGATAGTAGCTAACATTGTGCAACCATTCCATGTTTCCATAATTTTTGTTTGTTTGTTTTTAAATATAGATATTAAAAGATGGGGGAAGAAAAATATTTGAAAAGATTTTAAAAAGATTTTTAAAAAGGCGTGTTGCACATGTCCTCTTCATCTAGAAACATTGAAATCAAAATAAATGTCTCTGACATTAAAAGGAATGTTTTGTGCCCCCATTAAATTATTTCTTCGGGACAAAGAATGTAATTTCAGACATCTATCATATGAGTTCATTTGTTACTACAGTGCTTCAAGGGGAAAGGTTGCAGCCAATAGCACTTAGTAGCCCAGTGTCCCTGGATCTACAGCTTTATGATATCCAGCTGAACTGTTAAAATTATAGAATTTCACAGTTATTTGTTCATTACATAAATTTGTATGAGAGATACCATACAGAAAGGAAACACAGAATGAATTTTCACAAGCTACAGAGACACCACTGTACTGAAGGTAAAGTAGATTAAAAAAAAAACCAAACATGACTCAGCAACGTAAAACAGTGTTTCAACAGCAAACATCAACATAGCAAGCACTCGCATTTGCACATCTGTTCAGAAATGAACTTTTCATTTAGCTCAGTCTTCAGCATAAGAAATTTTACATTCTCAGGTTTCAGTGGCACCTAAAACTGCTAGTACTGCAGAATTACAAAAAATTATGGTTGAAATGAGCCTCTGCACCCCTAGCCCAAATCTCTCGACAAATCAGATTTTTTCCTGTCAGATATTTAACACACAAAACCAGTCCTACACAGCCTCTCTCACTGCAGCCTCTCTTAGCCACCTCCCTCTGCTCCAGGCTCCACTGGCCTTATCAGCAGAAAATTTGCTTTGCTGTTTAATACAATACATTTAATCTCTCTGTTTCCTCCACTGTTCAGCATGGTCACAAAACCCCTAATAATTCCACCAGTTGTCTTCAAAAAAAGCATTTTCCCACATAATGATAATGACCATGGCACCTTTCCTTCTCTAAAAAAGCCACCCCAATGCTTTTCATTTTTCATCATAAATTAGGTTGGCCAATAGCCTTTTAACCCACACTCCTGACAACTTAGCACCAAAAACAAAGCAAAGTTAGAGGGAGTACAGGAAGAAAAAGAAAAGCGAAGCAGCTTAAGAGAATACACCATAGCTAAGAAACTGCTCGAAGTAACTTGGCTGCATTTAATTTCCACAATAGCAACACTATTTTCTATCTGAGCCACAAAAACACAGATGAAATTCTGTAAGTCAGACATAAACATGCTCCTGAGAGAACCAAATTAAAATCTTAGGCGATCATAGACAGATGAACAGGGAAAATACTACCAGCCTTTTGGGAACATACTGGCAAGTTAGACATAAATAATTCATGGCTTCCCATATTCCAAAGCGCTGGCAAAATTCTGCCTAGAGTTTGCCCCTTGAATTTTTTTCCTGTCCTTCTAAGAGCATCTAAAAACTTCAACTCAATTAAAAAAAAAACAAAACAAAACAAAACCCAAAAAAAACAAACTAACCCTGTAAATCCGGACGAGACCATCCTCTCTGTCCCCAGCTGGGTGCAGTGTCCCGGTGCTTGCTCTGCGAGCGGCCGGCACTGCCCGGGCCGGCCCCAGGCGGTGCCAGCGGCCCCAACGCAGGGCACGGCTGAGCCCCGGGGAAAGCCTGGGCAAGGGAGGGCAAAACTATGCCCGGCAGCCAGGGCTGAGCCAGGGGAAGTGAGCGAGAAACAGCCCTGCGAGCCCCGAGGGGACAGCGGGAGCAGGGCCGGGGGCAGGAGAGAGAAACGGCAGGGATGGCCCTGCGGCCCCTGGGAAGGCCCCACGCTGAAACAGGGATAATGTGAGGAGGAAGCCCAGTGGAAAGCTGCCTGGCAGAGATGGATCTGGAAGCCATCAAAACATGATCCACGTCTGCCCAGGTGTCCAAGAAGGCAATGGCATCCTGGCCTGTACCAGCAACAGTGTGGCCAGCAGGACCTGGGAAGTGATTGCCACCCTGTACTTGGCACCAGTGAGGGCACCACA
The DNA here is from genome assembly GCA_020466415.1 of Ammodramus savannarum pratensis. NCBI lineage: Eukaryota > Metazoa > Chordata > Aves > Passeriformes > Passerellidae > Ammodramus > Ammodramus savannarum. Next base: position 63,415,712 of record JAHXMQ010000807.1, read on the forward strand.
AATCCTGTGTCCAGTTCTGGGCCCCTCACAGCAAGAAGGACATTGAGTTGCTAGAGTGAGTCCAGAGCAGGGAGGCTGAAGAAGCTGGGCTTGTTTAGCCTGGAGAAAAGGAGGCTCAGGCAAGACCTTATCATTCTCTGCAACCACCTGAAAGGAGCTTAGGGTTGGTTTCTTCTTCCAAGCACCATATGATACAACAAGAGCAAACAGCCCCAAGTTCTGCCAGGAGAGGTTTAGACTGGATATTAGAAAAAAAAATCTCCACCAAGAAGGTTGTCAATCATTAGAACAGGCTGCCTAGAAAACTGGTGTAATCATCATCTCTGGAAGTGTTTAAAACACACTTGGTGTTTTAAACCAAGATGTAGTGCTTAAGGACGTGGTTTCATGGTGGACTCACAGTGCTAGGTTAATGGCTGGACTCTATGATCTCAGAGGACCATCAGTTTGTACCTCTAATCTTTATGACTAGATCACACAAATATCTGGCAACAGCAATAGCGTGACATTTAGAACCAGAGAATAAACGATGGCAATCCACATTCCTTCTGTGACTCTTGGGATGGCAGTGGATGCTGGATGGCAGATACCCTTCCTTGTAGGAGGATGTCATGCCTCCTCTGAGGCATCCAACATAGCTTGTTCCAAGGTCAAATTGCAAAAATCTGCTCAGGCTAAACTCAGGCACAGAGGTCCATTCTACACCATAAATAAATCCTTAGATAAAACAAAATATTTGTAGGATTTAAAAATGCATATGAAAATGGCAGATTGTGAGGTTTCACTTAAAAGTTTAATTTTCCACACACACTCTGCATAGATTATGGGCAGAGATTTGCTACATAGGGAACTAAAGAAGTATAGTCATGAAGATGTCATTGGTGAAAGCAATTTGGTTGCATAGTTGTCTAATTACACATTGCCAGTCTTTCTGCTCTTTCTTAGATGTGGTAGTTATATCTGCCTTTCACTGATCTTACTCTCCTCCTCTACATCAGAAAAAAAACAAGCTTCATTCAAAGAAAAAAAATTTAGAACTTAAGAAGCCTCAGCATCAATGCTTATAGAAGGAGAGAATGTTGCTTAAAGAGGCAGACTTTCAGGTTTAAATATCAGATTGAAGTTCCTCTAAAAGCAACTTTGTTAATGATGTTTATGTAGTCTAATGTTTTATCACTCTTTCATGGGTAGAAAGTACACATAGGTTAAAAGTCAAACCAATCAGCTCCACAATGTCTGAGAACCCATGGCAAAAGCCAAGCCAGCCACTACACTAGCAACTGCATCAAATCATGGAAATCAGAAAATCCAAATATCTTTCTTTAATAAAAAGATATTGCAGTAAGAAATACGTACACAGCAGTGAGTTCTTCCTGTACAGTGAACCATTAATCAGTGAGTGCATTCATTATAAAAGTGTAAGTCATGCTGTCTTACTGCACAGTAATCAAATCTGGAATGTTACTGAGCTCATCTGGAAAGCCACAAATGATACTGAAGTAGTCTTGGATAAGAATCAGTCATTTAAAATAATCTAATATGCAATCATGCATCAAGAAAACTTTTTTCTTTCTTTCCTCTAACTTACACATGCTATGTAGAGATTACGGTATGACTAGAATTTAATAATAGGCATTTTGATTGTTCCTATTAGAATTGCTCTTACCTTTTTACCTTTTTTCTATGTTTCAAATATATGAGGACTTACTATAAAATGAAAATATTTTAATTTTTCTTTTTTTTTTTTTACCTAAAACTATTCCTACACTTAAATTTACTGTTTATGGTATCTAAACTAATATCATGATGCCAGAAGGGCTTATGTTGATCCTGTTTGTACATGTTAACTAAGTCATTCTGATAAGCTGAGAATTCAGTGGTTATAAATTATGAGTCAAAATGACACAGAATGAAATAGGTCTGGTCATTCTTGCAAATTATTATATGTATCACAAGTCATATTAGGTACAGATATGGATGGGGAAAAAATACCCTAAATAGTAATTTTCACTATTACATATTGTAAAGTCAATTCAAATATTATCACCAGTTATATATTATCACATACAACTGGTAGACTAGCAAATATGCTTACATTATACTTTTGGAATAAGAGTCCAATTGGAAGAAGTAGAAATTGGTACTGCTTGAGAATTTAGATAGGTAAATTATCACTCCCAGTATAAAGATGACCCATTATTCCTTCAGTAACCTCAAACTATGGAGGTGTCTGAAGGCTGAGATAGCATTGGCTCTAGACAGCAGGACACATGCCTACTAATGCTGCATTGCATTTTTCTGCAATGAATCTGAATCCTGCAGCTGTGTGACAGTGAAACAAGGTCTGTAAACATGGGCCCTCCCTCCTCCTGCACAAAACCCCTTTGAAATCACAGATTTCTGTTACTGTCCTATCTTAGCTGACAAGCCTGGTTCAATTTGTGTCTGGGTAAGTGTTCTTAAAAATAAGTTGATAATCTCTTGAGTCAACAGTAAGATAAGAAAAACTGCCAGAACCTGCCAAATACCTTGGAGGCGAAAATGTCTTCTGATTGCCTAAGTAGTTATCACAACATCCTAAAGCATATATCTCCTATGTTGAAATTACTAAGGCAGGAAAACAGATTAATTAAAGGAGACATGATATCTTAAAGACCTTTGGAAAGGCTTAGGCTCAATTAAGGATCAGGGATATGTGGGATCAGTCAGCACTCCTCTTATTCTAGCTAACGTATCACGAGGGCTTTCCAAAGAGCAGGGGCTGTTTTCTTTCTGAGATTGTTCTTTGTTCACAGACTCATCCATCTCCCTGCTCATTAAAACAGATGAGCTTGGCTTTTGTCTTCTTTTGTGACTTCAGCTTGTTGCACTCAGTTATTTCAACCAGACTGTACAAGTATTTAGGGCCTCTAAGGGTGTGAAAAAGAATTCTCTAGTTTAAACTTTAGGCAAAGTCGAGGTTCAGGTTAGTTAGATCACAAAATTTCTTTTTCTACTCTCCTGCTCCTTGCAGAAGTGTGGTAGAAGACATAAAAGATCCCCACTAAAGTAAAGGACAAAGACAACAATATTCTAAAACCTGACAGAACAGAAGCTATACTGGAAAACTTCCTCCAGTATTTTCCTGGACTTCACCTGTTCTAAAGTCCAATAGATAAATATGAAATACCTAAAATTTCCTTCTCTTCCACTCTAAAGGCATTTCCTGAAACATTCCAATGACTATAATTCAAGACAAAAAAAGTTTCTTCCTCAGGAACTCTCTACTTCTGCCCTGTGTCCTGATTAAAATATTTTTATTTTCCTGCGCTGCACAGAGGAAGCAAAACAAAGTCTTATGTACACAACAGCCTGAGGCCTCCACAGGCTGTATCAAATATTTTCCTGTCCCTGTCTACATTAACCAGTGTAAGAACACTGGAGGCTGTATGAAACTTGAAGTCTTGACTAGTGCTTAAGCCATCTGCAATGATTCCAAACTTTTTAGTTCAATATGATCCTGCTAAGTATTTTTTTTGCTCAAGTAATATGTCATAAAGCATGGCAGTTTTGCTTTTTGCTACAATGTTCACAATTTCAAATACTTTGAGTTACTTATACAGCCAGCCTCCTTAAAATTAAACAAAAATTCTAAGCAATTCCCAATTATTTTAGCAGGATAACTCAGAAGTGCTTATGAGAAAGAAGGTACAGCATTTGGCCCAAAGGACCTTGAAAAAAGGCAAAGTCTAATTGTTCATCCTTTGTTGTTTTTTTCTCTCAAACAAGAGCTCGAACCACTGCTGACCAGTGCATGAAGATTTAAAGATCAGACTCAAGTCATAAAGCCAGAGCTGTGTCAGTTCACTACCTCCAGCCCCCTTCCATGTCAATTTATTGTAGCAACTGAGTAAGTGATTAATGAGAACAGATAAACCACATGCTGCTTCTTCCTGCTTCATTGGTCCTGAAACCACCATCCTAATCTGTAAGGATTTACCCTAACCAGCTAGCATGACCATTTGAGAACTGAGCAACCTCCTCAAATTCTTAGGAATATATTTCATTTGGAGTTAGTAATGCAATCATATAGAGAAACCAGCATCAAAATTCCTCCTCCTCTCAGTATTTTAGAGACCTCAGCATGAGGATTTGCAAAAATTTATTTCAGTTTTGCTGAAAAATCTATTCATAAAGCAAGCAAATTTGTTTCATTCATGGAATCCAATGAGAGATGATTGTTTGCTGCTCTTACTGAGGGAACAGGAGTTCTTACTTCAGTGACAATGCCAATATCCTCAAGCCTAGAGAGCAAAATGCACATCTACAAACAAAAGCCAGAAACAGTCCTTCCAATGAATTCTTAAAATCTTCTATTATGTAGACACCATATGAGTAGGTGATACTAACATAATATTTTGTTGGGTTTTCTTTTTTCATCAGTTGGTCATTTATGGCCATGGGGTGAATTGAAAAAATAGAAGTGGCATTATGTTTTGTTCATGGTGGAATGGAGGTAATTTTCTTTATAGAAGCTCATGTGGTAACACTGTGATTAAAAAGCAGAGTTTCAGTCACTGCTGAGTGGTGCTTGCACAGAACTGAGCCTTGTCTCTTTCCCATTCTGCCCCTCAGCAGGGTAGGGAGGGGGCACAGCCAGGACAGCTGACCCCAACAGATCAAAGCCATACTCCATACTGTACAATGTCATGCCTAGCATTTAAGCTGGGGGCAGTTCTCCAAAGTAGCTTTTGCTTGCGGGCTTGTGGGCATCAGTCTGATGGTGGTGAGCGTTTTTACATAATTTGTTACTTTTTTTTCCTTTTATCAAGTTGTTGTTATCTTGACTCACTTGAGGGTTTTTTCCTCACTTTTGACTGTCCAGTTCTCTCCCTCATCCTGCTGTAGTGAGTTACCAAGCAAATGGGTGAAGGTTTAGCTGCTAGCCAGAGTCAAACCCCAACCACATCTCAACTAATTCCTCCAAACACCACCCACAGTAATCAGAGGAAAAAGAAGTTTGTAATGAAAGAGATAGGGTCAGTGGCAGAAACACCCGAGGACACATTACAAAAAACAGAAATAGCAAGGCAAAAGCATAGCCCTATGGACTCTGAGGTAAATAATCTACTAAAGTTCTTGCCAAATTAGACTCTTTATTACTACTACTTTAAATTTAAATTGCAGGCTGATTCATGCTGACGACTCTTTATGTCTCCCATGGCTCTGAACCTGAAGGAGGATAGACAGTTCTGGTATTGGTGTAATCTCAGGACTAATCTACTTCCTCACTAATTCCTGCAGTTAAGGAGCTTACTTATATATATCATACTGAATTGCACAATCCTCTTTGCCTCACATCTCTCCCTTTTATTAGAGCCAGACAGCAGAATGCATATTTCCAAGCCCCATACAACACTCTGCAACCTACCTCCAAGACTGACCAGCAGAGACACAATGTCTGGTGGGTAGGGCCGCCCTAGCGAACCAAGACAGCAATAACTGGGGGGTTCTTTCCATGCCTGTACTCCTTAAATAAGGGGTTGACAGATGAGCACAGCATCTCCTCACTTGTTCACAGCTTGCTGAAGTAGGGATCTGCTGAGTTATGGACATCTGCTTTTTAAACATCTGGATGCACTTCCCCTAGCCAAAGATGAGCTTGACAATCAAACATTTCCTGAATGTTTTCCTGAAGAGTGCTGTATTCCTAATGGGAACTGTAGGATCTTGTCTTCTCATTCCTTTGATATGGGTTATGCACACATAAAGCAGCAAATCCCAAATGAGATTCCTGTGTAAAGCTGGGATGTCATATTACTCTTGTTCTCCATATATGCATCATTTCAAATTTATCCACATAAATTTTTTGTCATCCATTATTTCGATTTTTTTACTTCATAAACTCTTTACAATATTTCGAGAGTCTAGGGCATCTCCACAAATAACACTGCAGAATGGGAAGCTCCCTAAACAGACTTGATATCCAAGAAAGTTGGGACAAAAAAAAAATAAAATACAGAACTTAGCATTTTTTCTTCACTCTCTGTAGCAATTAGCATGATTTATGTCCAGACAGGGTAGCTGTTAGCATAAGCCAGTAAATGGTAAACAGGTCTTTACTGTGGCAAAAGCAGATGAAATACAGTCAGCCAGCTGTCCTGAAAAAGAGAATTAGTTTTGTGTGCTGAAGAAAACAGGTAGCCAAACTATGCAAACTGCCTGATGATCATCAAAAAGTGCAAAGACTCAGTATCAGGAGCAGACTGCGAGCAGCAAGAGCAGCAAATGCAAATCGGGAAAGATCAAGATCTGACAGGACTCATTACCAATGTGATATTCCCTGCCTAGTCCTATAACTAAGGATATTTAATATTGCAGGAAACCAGAGTACAAAAGTGAGAGGTGAGAACCTCATGGCTCGACAGCAAGATTAGGGACCACCTCACCCACATGCAGACGACCCAAGAGCATCAGAGTGCTCTGGGGGACCCCATGACTCCACACCAGGTCTGCACACAGCCCAGCCTGAAACACTGTGCTGACCCACCTGCATTCTTTCCTTGACTTTACTGTCACCCTGCCGAAAAGAGAAGATGTGTGAAGGAACAATTGCACTAACCTGCCCAGATATTCTCCTGGACCAAATAATCTCTTTGATGGGATATCAAAATCATGTGACACTTAAAACTGCATTCATGTCTACAGAGTCACAAAGAGGCAAGGTATCTCACCTAAGACATCAGAGTTGAATTCAGCTCTTCCAAGAGTCAAACTTCTTCGATCTATGTGACAATACATACAATTTAATGGAGAAAACAAACCAGAAATTCTATCAGTGCAATCCTAGCCATTTTTCTAAACTCTATACAGAGGAATATTTTATGTGGCTCCCAAGCATGAAATCTGGATTTTCATAGAACTAAATACTGACAGAGATTTCTGCTGAAACATCAACTAAAAGTTCATTAGAAACATAGTCACAAAAAAAATTCAATAGAGTAGAAAACCGTTTCTGGATCTCTGCCTGCCAGAAAGCAGAGGCAGAAGTCCTTGCATTAATGGATCATTTTCTGCTAAGTATACTTTACACATCCGAACCAAGTTTGAAAGTTTGGATTTAACTGAAATATACTTACATAAACAATGACAATCTTTATAGGAATGTGATGACAACTGCATTTTCTTCACTGTTTGTCTGAAAATTTGGAAATTACTAACCCCCTCACAGTTAAACTGAACCCAGTGTCCCTTCACAGTATGTATCTTCTGTTTGGCTTTCTTTCTAGCCAAAAATTATACTGTCCAGGAGATAGCTTATTGACAGAAAAGAATAAAAATATGTATGTTTAAGTTGTGTAAGACTGTAATTAGTCTAACAGTTTCAGCCTTCACTCTGTCACACTAAAGGGGTATCAATTTACAGTGTTATCATCATACCCATATGTTGAGAGCATTCTTAAAATATATCAGTTAAGCATCATTTGCAAGGCTTATAATAGACTGGCTGTGTTAAGTCTGTATTCTTCCTGTTTGCTATACAAAGAGTCAGATAATCTGTTAAATAGTAGTAAAAACTGCTGGGGGAAAAGTAAGAATAAACCTAAACCTTCGTATAACTCTCTCGGGGCCAGTTGTTTTACAGTTTATTTACAGGGCAGAGTAACCAATATAGTCTCCTTGGACTTACTCAAAGTTCTTGACACTGTCCTGCATGGCATTCTTGTGGCCAGAATTGGAAAGACATGCATTTGATGGATGAACCACTCAGAGGACAATGAACTGTCAGGATGGCAAAGTGGAGACTAGTGACCAATGGTGTCCCTCAGGGCTTGGTACTGGGGCTGATACTGTTCAGCGCCTTTGTTGGTGACATGGACAGTAGGATTAAACGTACCCTCAGCAAGTACAGCATCAGGCTGGGTGGTGTGTTAGACACAGGGAGGGAAGGGAGGCCATCCAGAGGAACCTTGACAGGCCAGGAAGATGGGCCAGTGCAAACCTCGTAAGGATCAAAAAGCCAAGTGCAAGTTCCTTACACTCGGGTCATGGCAATCCCAGGCACACCAACAGGCTCGGCGGAGAAGTGGTTGAGAGCAGCCCTGTGGAGAAGGAGCAGGGGGTGATGGTTGATGAAAAACTCAACATGATCCAGTAGTGTGCACACACAGCCCAGAAAGCCAATGCAATCCTGGGTTGCATCAAAAGGAGCTTGGCCAGCAGGTCAAGGGAGGTGATTCTTCCCCTCTACTCTGATGTTGTGAGACCCGACTGTATTAGGACAAGGGGTAATGGGTTCAAACTGAAAGAGGGGAAATTTTGGTTAGACTCTATGAAGAAGTTCTTTACTGTGAGAGTGGTGAGACACTGGAACAGGTTGCCCAAGAAGATTGTGGATACCTCAGCCGGCAGTGTTCAAAGCCAGATTGGATAAGGCCTTCAGCATCTTTTTCCAGTGGGAGGTGACCCTGCCTATGGCAGGGACATTGGGAATAGATGATCTTTAAGGTCCATTCCAACCCTTAACATTCTGTAATTCTAAGTTCAGAACTAGTTCATTCAAATATTTTTGTTGCTAAGCAATGAAAGACAAGAAGCAGATAAGGGCTCTGCTGTTGCTTAAGAAGAAATTCTCTCCAAACACAGGCTGACTAAACTTAAGCAGGAAGGAGGCTCAGACTGGTGGTTTGAACTATATTTGTGAAGAATGCAAATCATGTCTTGCTTATCCATGGCCATTTTGCCTACAAGACCACAAATGAAAAGCCACCTCACATGGCATCAACTGAATAATCATTCATAAAACAGTAAAGTGTCACCATAACTCGCCCAAATGAATGGTCCTACAGTACCATCAGAACCTTAATCAAATTCCTTATTTCAGTGCAGCGGATGTGCTGCTTGAAGAACCACAAACTCTCCCAGAACAGAGATTCTGGACCATTTTTCAGTGAGGATAAGTAGCTAAACGAACACAGCAACATAAATTAACCTTTAATTATGATTACACTTTTATTGCAGCAACAAGTATTCTAGGCAAGAGAACTTGCAATAATTTTCTTTGCAAGCCTAAAGCTAGGGCCTTCTTTACAATATTCTTTACAATATTATCATATCACTGGCTTTTATTGAGAGCCTGTTTACTTTTGCAGGACTTGTCAAGACCATGTAACAGTACAAAAATTTGCTTACTAAATAATGGGCCCATTATTAAAGGCTATGCTAAAAGATCAGAAACAATAATTAACTTGCAGTGGCAGTTAAGCATAGGAAGAAATTCAGCTCTCACTTCAATGACTTGGGTTTAAACCAGCTAGCTACACAGAACTGAAAATCACTTTTGATTTACGTGTACTTGAATTTCATTATACACTGTGTAACTATGTTTATCTAACTCAAAGTTATTAGCAGTAACAGAAAAGAAATCAATATATTCAATTCAATACACATCCTCCAGCATCTACTTCTTCCATTTGTGTAGCCCTACAAAGATACACTACTCCTTTCTTTTTTCCTTAAACACTCTCATGGACTGAGAATGTATTCCAGTCTTCATGCAGACTGACTTCTTTTAATCATTCTTTCTTTCAAGAATACTATTTTCAAACCCACACTATTTTCCAAGTCTTCAACAGAATTAGAGCTAAATTACTGCAATATGTAAGTCCTTAAAATTGCCTTGTTGGGTTAAACTGGAGCTGTGTAATAACTGTTATCTCCCATTTTCATTGGGAGGTTGATTTAAGACAGCACTGAATTCCTTTGCACTGGCTGGAATGGCAGCAACATCCACTCAAAGCAGATACGTTTGAGTGCCCATGGAAAGACATACACACAATTCTTTTAAGTTATACACATTTTCCAGTGCTGATCTTGGCTGCTTGCATTACCTAGTTTTAACTTCCTACATACATACTTTGAATGTATATACAGCAATCTTTAATCTACTTATATCCACAAAATCTCAGTTGTTTTTGTGATTCTAATTGCATGTTCATCCTGTCAAATTACACATCATAACAGAAAATTAAATTTCTTTGCCATAAAAAACATTTGCACAAGTTAAACAAGCATAGTGTTCAGGAATATACTGAGATATATCCCATGATACTGGGGAGGAGGCCAAGCATGTGGGCAGGAAGCCAAGAAAGAAGGTGCCACTCCTCCCTGTGCCTCTTCTTCCTTTCCCCTCCCTTGACTCAGATGAGAAGAGCTGCTTCCTGAAATAAAGCTGGTAAAGAGGGGGAAGGTGAGCAATGCAGACCTGAGACATCACAGCTTCTAGGAAAGCAGTCAGCAACAGCAGGAAGTCAAATTTGCTGGGAGCAATTTTTAAAAGAGTTCTGGTGGAATTCCATGATGTAAAGCTGGTGAGGAAGTTTCACAATTTTCTTTCTGGTTGCAGACAGAGTTAGCAGTGTTTAGCACTTCTCATTTTAAGATCCTATTTTGAGCCACTTACACTTTTCACAATCTCACTGTTTGGGCTAAAATACTCTATCCAGGCAGCTGTCTCGTAATTAAGCGCACACTCACACACTCTCCCCCATCTTTAACCATTCAGGCATTTCCAATACTTGTATTTCTGGAGAGTATCTTTTTGTGTTTGCATTATAAAAAAATCTCTCAAGAAACTGGAATATCTGGAAGTGTTTCTGTTCTACAGGGTACAGCAGCAAAATAATTATTTGTACTATAGGAATATCTAGAGCCTTCAACTGCAAATGAAGATCCATTGGCCTGAAGACTGCACAAATTACAAAAAGACTAGAAAAAATATCATAAAAGCATAATATGCAGATCTCTACTGAATTCAATATTGTCAATCAAGTACAGAATTTAACACATGCGGGTATTTTTTGACTAAAAAATAAATTATTCACAAGGATTATTCATAAGTTATTTGATACTGTTATTTGATAAGATACTTGAGGCTTGTTAGTCCTGACATGCACAGGAAAAAAAAAATCCACTGGAAGTTTACCGGTCTGCAGTAAAGCCAGCTATGAGAAACTGAGAAATTAAAAGTGACTCAAAGCTGAGGTAATTAGAACTTCATGATCGCTCTAAAATAATTAAAGAACCACTTTAAAACATTTTAAGTAAGTAGAAAATCACTAATTTATGACCAGCAAACATATGCAGGATTTACTGAATGAAAATACTAAACATAGTGACAGTACAAGGTTAGAAATAGCACTTCACTGGCTGTATTCATGATTACCCATTTCTTTTAATACGGGTGTCAGAATTTGCCAGAGATGTTTGAATGTACAACCCCAAAAGAACAGTCATTGTAATTAATCCACTAGACTTAACACTTATTACAGTGTTGCCCACAAAAGAGAAATCTTAACACAGACAGCTGTTTCCTGTCCTGCACCTTAAACCCTCAGATAAATTCTACATTTTGAGCTGATTTGGCATTGCTTTCATTGTTCAGCTGCAGGCAGTCTTTGAATGCTAAGCATTATTGCTATCACCTTTAGCCCAGGAGTTCAAGTTGGGCTTTTAGAAGTGCTTATCAATTACATGAGTTTTCTATGAAGTACACACAATTCTGCTGCTAGAAGAATGAACTTGCTTTCAATTACTTTCTGAAAGAAAAGAAAGAAGTAATACTTCAGATTTCATCTGGTTTAATCTGAAGTAGATACAAACTCATGTCTGACTTGTCTTGAAGAGGATTAATGTGTTGCTAAGGGAGAAGAAAAGAGGTATCCAACATCAATCTGCTTTTAAGTCTAGCTAGCAATCAAGAAAAATAAGCATAAGAATAGGAAGGTCCAGTATAGGTTTGGAGTCTTATTTCACTGACATCACTTCTAGAGTTTCCACAGTCTCCCAGTGCTACTGTGGTGGGTTGACCTTGGCTGGATGCCAGGTGACCACCAAGCTGCTCTACCACTCCCTTTCCCAGATGGACAGGGGAGAAAAAACAAGATGGAAAACAACTCGTAAGTTTCGATAAGAGAGTTTACTAAAGCAAAAGCAAAAGTTTTCATGAACATAAGTTAAGACAAAAAAAATTAAATTATTCTCTACTTTAGCAAGTAATGTTCGGCCACTTCTCAGGAAGCAGAGCTTCAGTGCATGCAGTAGTTGCTCCAAAGACAAACATTGCAGATAATAAATGCCACACCTTCCTCCTCCTTTCCTTAGCTTTTATATCTGAACAGATGCCATATGGCATGGAATATCCCTTTGGATATTTTGGGTCAGACGGCCTGGTTGCATCCCATCCCAGGATCTTACTCACCCCCAGCCCCTTGATGTAGAGAATATTGAGAGACAGAGCTGATTCTGTGCCAGTGCTGCTCAGCAGTACCTAAAACACTGATGTGTTATCAACACCTTTCCAGTTACTAGTGTCTGCTGTGAGATATCCAGAGATGGGGAAATGAAAAAAAAATGCACACGCACACACAAAACCCCATAACAAAAAAACTACAGCCTAAACCAAATCCAAAAACCCCAAACCAAGCATCACCACTCCATCATGTCCTGCAAACAACCCACTCTGTAGTACAGATGGTGCTGACTTCATGTTTCCAACAAGTCATCATACCAGGTATGTATCTGCTCCAGATATGAGCTCCAGCTGAGTTATATTACAAATTTCTATGCTGAAATAGACATTTGCATCAGTAACCATATCTAAGGATAGCTTACAGCAATTTATTTTTTTAGTTAGGCTCACTTCTGTTTCTCCAAAATATTTCTATGATATTTGAGAAACAAAAAGTGACACAGGATGAGTCTGAATGTAGAGATTTAAAACATAAGCATATTAAACTAGTTCTCCTGGAAGAGCTAAGTGCCTAAAGTCCCCTTGTAGTTAATAGGGTAAAAGAGGTGCTTTGCAAGGTGATTAATTTTATCACAAGTCAAGCCTCTGAGGCAGACAGCATGACTCATGTTTGGGGATAGGAAGAATCATCTCTATTACTTGTAGCGGGTGCCTAGGCAACTATTTTAAACTCAGTGACTACCTTATCAGGTAGCTAAAATTAGGTAGATGAATTGCATCTGAGATGCATGATAAATATACCAACAAACAAGCTCATCAGGGACACGCTATATAATCAAAAGGTTGTTCACAACTTCTTCTGGAAAGATGAGTATAATTATCCAGGACTTAGAAATTGTCCCTGACATGAAAACATCCAAGCCCAAGCTTGCCTGTGTCTTTTTATTTTTTTTCACACACAGAATTAGGCATCATCTGAGATTTTTTAGTACAATATTTTCAGTAGAAACATATGCACATGCAGATTCAGTACAAAAATAATTATGCTAAGTATGCTGCATTTATGATAGTTAATTGTTGAAGTTTTTTTCCCTCGGAAAAGGAGTTGATACAATACTCCTCTAGTGCAGGGGAGGAGGATTTATTTCAAACTAAAATCCCTTAAAAAAATGATATTATTTTTGCACATTTTTAAGTTATGTCTGTATATTGAAATGTAAGAATGCAATCATGTGAGTGCTGAATGACAATATGAACAAATCTGTTTTCCAAAGTATAACTATTTTTTAAAAAACATTACTTTGCTTTTAGCTAAGAAGCTGGATTTTAATAAGCATGCAGGAAGAAGGTGAATATTAAGAAAGAAGCAAGTATAAAATGAGCAATGGTCATACAAAATTAATTATTCTGGCCAGAAGGGATCTCAGCAGACTTTCTGATCCAACATCCCAATTCAAGCAGATCAGGAAAATCTGCTTTAGCCAGGTGATCAACATTCAAGACCAGGTTACTTAGGCTTTGTTCAGTTGGCTCTTGAAACATCCAGGAATGAAGATCCTATAGCTTCTCTAGGCAATCTCTTCAACTGCTTAATTACACTTACGGCCAACTTTTCTTTCCTGTAGTCAAGCCAAAACACCTCCCCTCAATAATGAGTCAGCCTCCAGCCATACATCTCAGCAGAAGAGCCTGCCTCAGTCTTCTCCATAACTTCCTCACAGATGCAAGGAGGTGGCTGCTAGGTTTCCCCAAAGCCATCTTTTTTCCAGGTTTAACAAGTCCCATCTCTTTGCACAGAGCAAGTACTCCAGCCACTGCTCATGGTGGAGGTTTCTGCTGAACTGGCCCCAATGTAACAATCTCTTTCCTGTGCTGGGCTGTCCCCCACACCTGTGCATGGCAGTCTAGGCCCAGGCTAATGAGTGCTGACTAAAAGCAAATAAACTTCTCCCTCAGTCTCCTGGCTGTGCTGCTATTAGCAAAGCCCAGGATGCAGTTGGCAGCCAAGGCATCCTGCCAGCTCAGGCTGCTGGCTACCATGGCCTGCAGGTCTGTAACAGCAGAGCTGCTTGCCAGGGACTGCCCAGGATGTACCCGTGGCCGGGGTTTGTCCATCCAAGGCTCAAGACTGAGTTATCTGCCTCACTTCACAAGGTCTCTGCCAGCTCTCTCATCAATCCTGTGGAGGCTCCTCTGAATGGCAGCCAGGCCTCTGAGTGCTTTGAGTGCACCTCACCATTTGTTGTGATCCACAAACTTGTCAACAAAGCCTTGCATCTCTGCATCCATGTCACTGAAGAACTAAAGAACTAAAAAAGTAAATATACACCTCTGGTCTGACGTTGCACAGTTTTTCATCCATCTAGTAAGACCACTAATGTCCCAAACTGAATAAAATGATGCTGCATCAGCCTGTGCCAAAGCCTTTCTTAAGTCCTTCACTGAAAGTTTTTGGGAAAACTGTAGAGGTATCACACAGGATAGAAAGTTCCTTCATGAGTGACGTATTTCATGAGGACAAACAAAAGCAGAGAGCATAAGCTCTTTCAGCAGACACCACAGACAAATTCCAGGAAATAGCTAGGTTGCAAGCTAAGTTTTTATAGATGTTCATCCTGTTCATTCCTTTTTTTTGATTACAGGTGGTAATGAAAGTTGCTACTGATATGAAATTGAAATATTAGAGAAAATGGTCAGTTAGGGAGAACAGCAGAAGCCCTTGCAAGACTAAATGACTAGTCAATAAACAGCAACTTGCATCTTGAATAGTGTGAGCAGGCCTGGCTCCCCTTTGTTTAAAAGAAAGCCAGAGAAAGGTGACAGACAATCAGAGGCAAGGAATGGCCCCCACATCAAGAATAAGGATGCATGTCAGAACTCCTTGGTTGAGAGAAGACAGAGTTGAGAAGATGAATGAGAAAACTCTGAAAATCTGGGTAGCACAGGAAGGGTGGATTAGGAGCAAATAGGGACAGCAGATGAAGAGAGTGAACCAGTGGTAAATTCCACACAGACAAAAGGAGGAGGCTCTTTGTACATTGCTGAGCTGTTGAAGTCCTTGTGAAATGCTCCTGCAGTTGCTGAACACATACCTGGCTTCAGGTGAGAAAAATGCACCAAGATGACTAAATAAACACACTGAACCACACTTCTTCTGGAAAGTGCCTGAGGCTGGCACTGTGCTAAAAAGATAGGTGATGCACATGTGCTGGTTTTAGACCTTTTTCTTTGATCATTTATATTTGGCAATTTTTGGGGCAGGACAGTCAGATCCCATAGAGCTGTTCTCATCACAATTCTCAATTCAAAAATTGAGTAATTACATTAATTACATTAAATGTAACCAGCAACAGGTGTCTTCCTCTGCTTGAGAGGCCTTTGGGTAATCCTGCCTGGAGTCCAGGTGGCACTCAGGAGGAGTCTCTTGTAGATCCTGTATTGTATTTGCTATACTGGAACCACAAAAACTTGGGCTGTCTCAAATGGCATTAACCATCTATGTTGAGGTAACTGAATTGAGCCCTTCATTCCTAGAACACAGTGAAACGGGAGAAAAACACCACATAAAGAGCTTAATGCAGGCAAAATTGATGTATTTTTCATGGAAAGCCATTGTTTGTGCAGTGCACACATGATTCGGAGAAACCAGAGATTTCTGCAGAAACAAGACATTTGTTTTCACTCCATGCTGTGGAGCTATGGAACAGGTTTAATGCATAACCAAAGCAGCACTGCAACCTCTCAGCAGTTGCAAGTTTCATGAAATTTAAGCATTGAATTATGAAAAGCTGCAAAGGCTCAAAATAAAACCTTATTAACCAAATGTGATAAAAAAGCCACATGAGCTCATGAAACAGAACTCAAATTGAGCAATATGGATATGGTAAAACAGAAAAAGTAACACTGATTTAACATCAGGACTATGCCAGTGATAAATTAGCCTATTGAAAGCAAGGAGACAAAATAATTTCTATCAAATAAAGTTAAGGCTTCTATCCCTCCCTTTTTAAAGGGTTTGACAGGGAATTTGAATACAGTTTTGGAAAGATCCCACACAGTGATAAAGTTGGCCAGATTATTTATTTAGAATTGCATTTAATAGAAAACATTGCTTTAACAGAATAAGAATCTCTGTAAATTCAAGAATGCTTAGAAAAATATTATTTCCTTTGCTTCCTAAGTCATTTTACTAAACTTCTGGAACTTAAAAGGTCTACTTTTAAATATCAAAAGATCTCTAATTTTGTTAAAACAAATTATTTTTCACTTTCCTATTGAGGCAAGCAATAATAGCCAGCATAGAAGATCCATGAATGCTGGTGGTTGCAAGTACACCAAAAGGAAGCAAAAAATATTCCCAAACACTCCTTGACCCAGGAATCTTCGAAGTGGCCAGCAAATTACTCAGAAATCCTGGCAGGTAACAGTGGAATGTGGCCAGAGCACTCACTGAGTGAAGTTGCTTCCTTCACATGGGCTGGTGTTCAGGAGTGACAAGGCTAAGTGCCATCAGTCTGTCACATTAGACAAGCTCTCTGACTGCAACAATCACACAATATTAAGCTCTATTTGAGCTGGTGGATGTGAACTGAACTCTTTCTGTACGGAAAATTCTTGACACAACTTTGTATTCCATGTTTTATTTTTGTGTTCAGGTATTAACTGCTTTTAAGTCACATATTGCAGGATGATTTATATAATTTCTAAAAAATCAAAATTAGGATAACATTTGAAATTAGGAGTGGACACCTAGAGACTAAGGTCCAAACCAAGAAATCTGCAGGAAAACAAATATAATTAATACCCATAATACTTAAAATCCTACTTTCTTTCACATTGCACATTTAGGATAAGTTACATGTACAGAGAGTGCAAATAACAAACTGATTACACCATGTTATTGAGAATACAGATTCAAATTGGTAGTTGTAATACCAAAGTTTCCTTTTGCTTGACTATTTGCATGAAGACTTTTTTTACTAAAAATAATAATTGTCTGAGCAGGAAAGCAATGAGGCCCACATAAATTGCATGACAGACTGTAGAAAACCAGACTCCTCTTTGTTTCTCTTTAAAGCTCCAGCTGTATTCCCGTGCTTCTGGCTATCTGAGATAGGCCACATCCAGTACAGAGGAAGGCACAGTATTCACTGGGTGTGCAAACTGTGCTGCCTGCTGTCAGTGAACCTTCGGCCTCTTGAACAAGATTGTAAGAGAGGTGCATCAGGAGCAAGAGTGGTGCACAATCTGCTTCTTGCTCTGTACTGTCTTACACATGCATTCATCAACATCTGTCAACTGATACACAATGGTCAGCTAGATCTGAACTGCTGGACTGAAAATAAAACACCATTTCAGCACCATTATCAGCACTTTGAATTATTCTGTTTACAATGGAAATCTCCTCTTGCCCACAGCAGATATCTCAGTATAAATAAAACCAAATCATTTATTGAAGTGATCTACAATGATTTTCACAGATATGGAATTTTTACTGTATGAATTATCTCTTAAAATGCTCCCTTTTACAGTTTAAAGTATGAAATCGGGTGCATCAAAAGACACATACCCAAGATGATGAACAACAAAGATGAGTAGATGCAATGAAGTTTTATCATAAATCTAGGCTTTACAAATTCCTGTGTACATGTTTTGCAAATCATTTACAGATTTGTAGTATTGTTATTTTTCTTAACCGAACACAATTTGCAGTGCAACACCACAGTGTTCTGCTTCAAAACACTTTCCTTTTTTTATTGTGACTTGGTTAAGGAAAAGGATAAAACACAGGTATTTTACCATGCTTACTGCTCGCTTATTTGTGTTAACAGTGCTTCCTTATCGTTTACAACCACAAGCCTTGAGATCAGCTGGATAGGCAGGCTACCTTGAATAGAAAAGAGAATTTCAGGAAAGTCCATACAAAAAATGCTATACTGGAAAAAGGAGGAGTGATTTCTAAATATCTTCTGTAATGCTGACCTTCAAAAGCAACACAAAGCAGCTATTTTAGAAAAACATAAATACCACAATGTACTGCAAATTGTGCAAAAGCCTTCTGAAGAAATTCTCCCACAGATATCAGATTTTACAGTAAAACTTACTATTTTTTTTATTTTAAATACAGAAATCTGTGATTCTGGCAACTGACAAAGTACCACACAAGTTTAGAAATCCTTCATTAGGATATATTTTTAAAAATGTCCTTTGTTTGAAACTGTGTACCTGTAGGGAGCAGCAGTTTTTCCAGACTATTTCCAGTTTTTCCTCCAATAGAGACAGGTATTGTTATGTGCAGAGTTAAAATTCCTACAAAGAATATCTGAACTTCATCCACATATTTCTGCGTTAGTTCTAAACTGTGCAGTATATTTTTAGCACATAATGACCACAAAAACATGGTTGTACATGGCTGTAAGAGTAAAGCTTACTTCCAACATGAATAACAGCAACTGGATCTCATGGAAATCAGTGTTATTAGAGCTCAAGAAAAACAATATATAGCTCACTTGAAAACAACTAACTAATATGGATTGGCAAAGATCAGGAGAATATTAATGAAGTCTAGTATTTCAACACTTATAATCTCAATTTCTTCAAAAGACATGAAGATAAAAAACATTACTGGAGAGAAATGCATGTCCTTCTGTATCTGAAATTGGACTTCAGTAATTTACAGGAGGTTCTCACTGAGTAAATTTTGGGTGAAAATCTAGCAATCCAGATATTGCAGAGCTGTAAAGGAGTCCACTTGGGCAGTTTGTCATGTCCAGTTGCAAATCATATGCCAAATAA
This sequence comes from Ammodramus savannarum pratensis, assembly GCA_020466415.1. Taxonomy (NCBI): domain Eukaryota; kingdom Metazoa; phylum Chordata; class Aves; order Passeriformes; family Passerellidae; genus Ammodramus; species Ammodramus savannarum. Next base: position 63,434,736 of record JAHXMQ010000807.1, read on the forward strand.
ACCACTTACTGGAGTAATTCAGCATTTATTACTGCTGTGAAGTGACTTGTCCTTAGTGTGGTCAACAGATTGTCACAAGACACAGAGAAGTAATGAAATTACTAGTGACAGCAGCCAGTCTTTTTGAACAATGCTAACAAGACCAGGCAGAGAGCAGGACTGATTAAGTCAATAAACAAGGCAAGATTTCCACCAGGCTGACACACAGAGATACAGAAAAGTGCCTCTCTACTGAGGACAGAACTGAAGCAGGATGCTGTTGAGAAATGCAGCATCTGAAATCAATTCATAGACTGTTAACCAGAGATTGAAAGACAAATCAGAAAAGGAATAGAAGCCATAGAAGATGACCTTGTGATATTGACTCATATCCTTTCACTGCAAAGAATCCACAGACACTGAAGTTGGAGAAAATCACTGAAGAGTGGGGATTTGTCTCTGTGCCTCCAACAGTGAATAAGATACACTTTCACAAAAGCTTTGAGACCTATTTCAATTCCAAAATGTTCAGTATGCTAAATATTTTCTCAAGGAAATGCTGAGCTCTGGTATGCTGGGTAGACAGGCCCCATTTCCATTCACTGTGCAGTAAGAACCCCATTTACATTTACTAAAAGCATGCTAGTTTTCATGTATTCATCTTCAAGGAATATTTAATCTATAAGTATCTTCTCAATGGAAATAATTAACAACTGCAAAGTCTAGTGCTTTGATTTAACCTTTTGGAAACATTTAGCACTTGCACACAGTTGCAATGCAGATCTGGTGAAATGCAATGTACAATAATGCTATTTCAGCTGGCTACAAGGAATCACTTTTCTAGCTTGCATTATGCAATGCTAGTATTTCCCTTCCCTCTATCACTAAGGCTGATAAAAAGAAATAATTTTCTTTCTCCACCTTCTTTCACTCCCTCGGGATATAGATGAGTCATGTAATTTGCACAAAAATCCATTTTCCAAGGAACCTAGTACATACCTTACAAGGAAAAGAAGCTTGGCTGGGAAAGAAATATTTTCTGCTTTTTGGGATTTTAATTGCCACAATATTATACTTCTGTCCTGTAGATGGAATGAAATGAAATACACTAATAATTTATTTTGCTCTTTACAAGAAATCATTTCCTGTTTTTAGAATGGTTTCTCTATTATTACTTCATTATATTTATAGAGCTTGTTTGGGTTTGTTAACTTCGTTGTTTTATTTCCCCTTCCTCCTTGTCTGGCCATAAATGCAATCCTTTCTGCTTTTGATCTTTAATTGACAATTCCTTTTTCAATGGCTATCCCATGTTCTGTCTGCTACAAACCTGTGTTTGTGCACTGCAGTAGTATTTTTATTTTTCCATGATTTAGCTGCATCGATGTCAACAATTTGCTTCATGAAGAAGTCCATTACAATGTTGTAGGCTAATAGTCCCGAATCAGTTGCACAATGCCCTTTTACTGGCTCTCTTGCCCTGGTTCTCAGTTTGTGAATTGTGCCTCGTCCTCAAATCTGATAAATTTTCCTTCTCTCCCAAAAGGAGAAAAAAACATTTTAAAGTTATCCTTAACACAAAGGGTTAATTTGATTTGTTTTAATGAGTCATTTGTCAGATGCTTCACAGAGACAAGAAAGATCCTCAAAGACTTGCAGATAAAATTTCCTTGTAAGGTTTTCACCAGTGGGGATGACCAAGCCTATTTATATCTACACCACAACAAGCTGATCTACAATGTCCCAAGTCCCTGCAGTGTGGAGATCCGGGGCTGCCTTTCACATCTGCTTCACAGCATCACTGCAATGCCATGTGCTTTTCATTTCAACAAGATTGCTTAAACATAGACTTGCCTATCATACCTTCATTGGTTTTTTTTTTTCCAGATGTGATGTTTACCTTTGTAATCCTCCTACATGTATTTCAGAAAGTTCTGAAGTACTGAGAGCATGCTTTGCTTTTCTAAATGCCTCATTACTTCATTATGCCTCTTTCTAATTCAAGATTTTGTTTACATTATTCAAAGGCCCATGTGCATTTGCCTTTCCTATAAACCTTTCCACAGAATTCTCCTCAACATTGTAGCAATTAATGCCTCTCCCTTCACTTTTGCATTGGTTCTCTTTATGCATAAGCTTATCTAACATCTGTAATACCACCTTACATCTTTAAGTAAAGGCACATCCAGTACCAAGATATGAAGTGGTTTCTAAAAAAAGAAAAGTATTAACACGATTTGTACTTAGCCTAAGAAATAAATTTCAGCCTGATTAAAATTTGTTCAGAGCCTGTTTAATTTTTCTCTTGTGAAACTCAAAGGCAAGAACCATGCTGTTCATTTCATTTGGAATGGCATAAGCAAGGTACAAAATAATTTCTGCTTTGACTTTAGTATTCTTTTCCCAAAACATTTCACTGGTATTATATTACATTTCACTAGTGCCATTTCAGTGGTGCTAGTATGATGGTTCTTTGCTGGTGGGTGGCTTTAAAATTACTTTGGCACTACTCTCTTATCTTCTGACTACAAGTGGGTAAGAGAATACATGATATCTGTGTCTTATATAACTAAAGATACTTTTTATAGGATAACCACTTTATTACTCCTAGCATAAATTTTGTCCATGAGCTGTGGTTCAAGAAAAACAGACATGAGGTCCTACTTACATTAAAATCCACTTGAGCATTGCTTATTGGTGCAAGCACAAACAAATATTTCAGGAAGGCATTGCATAAAAAAAACAAACTTCAAAATCAATCAGTGTTATGGGTCTCAATATACCCAGTACTATCAAACGTATTTAAAGGGCAGTGTCTCACATGCCTCACATAGATAGCAATGATCCCTTCCAGAGGCATATGCAAAAGGGGAGAGGAAACGAAAAGAATATTTTAAAAAATCTTTCTTTGGACATAATCTCAATTGAAGTAGAGAATGTCAGAGATTTTGCCTTCATTTTCTACTTTGTGTAACTCCAAGTCTCTTTACTGCCCTTGTCCAAACTCCAATGAACATTAAGTTTTGATTTCTGCATAATTTCCTATTTCTATGCAAATTCTCAAATAATCTGATACATAATTTGCTTCTCTGATGTACATGATGTTCTCTTTCCAGCAAACTCCTAAAATTTGCTTCACTAAGCTAATTTGAATAAATTTGTATGTCAGCCTTTTCCAAAACCATCTATGAATTTATTCCATGAGATTAGAAATACACTGCTCAGTGCATAACATCCTACACTGGTTCTGCTAGAGAATAAAAATCTTATGGAATTACAGGTAAAAATAAAAATGTGAGCACATGGTAATGCTACACACAAAGTTGCTTTCTTAATAAAGTTGAATTTAAGACTCTGACTAAGCAATTTGAACTTCAGGTCTGCATTACACATACTCAAGCGATTCAATTTTTTTACAAATTAAAATAATAATTCACTAATTACTGCTGAAGGCTAAACAACCTTCTCTTCTACTTTCCTTCTGCATTTCCACTTACTTCATCTTTGCTTCTCCCAGTTTTAATTTCCCTGCTCTCTTGCTGCCTGATGCTGAAGGCGCTCACAACAGAGAAGGTACCTATCAACCTCCATTTGCAAAGGTGGCTCAGAGCTTTGATTTAGTGCAGTAATGATTACAATGCTGTAACTCAGAGCACAGTGAGGCAGGCAGCTGACAAGCTGAAGTATGTTGGCATGGAGAGAATTACTTGAGCGCTGGTTAAGCTTTTACATCTACAAGGCCATGGTGAGAATCACCTCTAAACAACAGGGGGTTATGACACTTCAGGCAGATAAAGTAATAATTTTCTTTAGCTGCAGTGAAAATAGCACTTACATCAGGCACTGATTTTTACTGTTCACATGCAGAATAAACTTTACCACAGCCTTTTGGCAGTAGTTCAAGGTAGAAGTAAAAATTATGTAAAAAGAATGCCTAGATCTACACTTTGAGACACAAGTGATGAAAAATATTCTTGAATACTCCTGCCCTAAGTTCAAAATAAGGTACTAAAAACCCAGTGCCCAAAAAGAATACATCTCAAGTGAAAACTGGTGGGGGACTGGCATGACACATGGACACACAGGGACAGGCCACAAACAAAGCAAAAATAATACTCTAACTTCAAAAGATTGGTCATATGTATTGCATCCACTGAGGTAAATCATGAACTCACAATTATTCATGAATTAGCACAAGTCTCTTTTCTGCAAATCAAAAATACACCTTAAAGTCCAGCACAGAATTCTATCAAACAAAAAGCAAGTATCATTGGATTTTTAACATGTCTTGAGAATAATTTGCTTTGTGTATATTTCTGCACTAGTGTGAGGAGAGATGTAGCTACAAATGCTGGACAAAATTGTTCCTATCACAAGAGTAGCCAAACTGGGATCTTTAAACTGCTTCTTGCTTGGATACTACACAAACATGCAAGATACAGCCAAATTCTCTCCCAGAAATTTCAGCAAGAATAGAAACGAGTATCAAAGGAAATTTCAAAAACAAAATTAAAAATTCCCCAGCAATCAGGTTTCCTTTATTACAAAAGCAATTTTTATGTTCTGTATCACTGTGCCAGATGCTAACTGGACTAGATGGACAGTGCTGCAAAGGCATCTCATTGCCATAACATTAATATCTCAGTGGATATACTGGAAGTTTATCTCCAGTTCATTTTTGAATGAATTTTCAATGAATTTGGAATTTTATTTCAGTTGAGAGGCCCAACTCAAGAGAGGATGGAAAAGGGAAAACACAACTATTACTGAAGTAAAAGTGATAAATGGAAGATTTTGCTAGCAGCATTTTTTAAACTCTGAGTAGGTGACTTACTAAGTACCCTAACTGATATGGTTACTTTGCATCAATTGTTGAGTGATAATAAAAAAAAGCACAGTACTCTGACAGATGTCAGAGTCAATCCTAATGAAGAAGCTGCAGGTTTACAACAGCACTTCTGAAGGCAGAAGAATAGCATTTAAAATTCAAATTTTGAACCGACAAGCTCAATCCTGAACCAGATGTGTGCACAGAAGGGCACAGTCACACTCATTTATTTCAAAGGGGGAGGGAGGGGAAGAAAAAAAGGAATATTAAGAGTAACGTTCTTTCAGTTTCATATATTCTATTGGTTTAAATGTCATCATCTTATTTTGAAGCTTCTACAAAAAGAATACCTGTTGTAGGATGCACATTTTAGCACAAGATGAACTGCCTCTCCAAGGCAATTATTTTGAATGAGGACCACAATTTCAGCTTTTCATCTGGCATATATTTACAGAATATAAAAACAGAAACAAATTGGGTCGATGCAGATTCTTTTGTCCCCTTTAGACAGGATATTGTGGCAAAAAACAGTGAACTAAAGCATGCTGTTCCTCTGGCCTTGCCACCTAAGCTGACATTTGCAGTATGCATATGCAGTACTAATAGGATAAAAGCATCACACATGCACCATTAATTCATAAAAGCATCACTGAAAAAAAAAGAGAAGTGGAAAAAGGAGGGAAATTGTTTCAAAGCCGTTGATGGTCCCAGCCTGATTACAATTTGGCAGGGATTCCCTCCCCAGTTCTGCTTCAGTTATGCAGTAAATTTTCACTATTTCAACCAACCATGTCAGTCTGTCAAGAAACAGATGCCCCTATTTTCAATTGCTTTCACAGAGTTTGAATAACTTTGAGAAAAAAATATTTTGTAAGTTGGGGAACTTAGAGTAAAAGACTGCTGGGGGAGAAAAACTCAACCACTCCGTTTTTCTCCTGTTTCGACCAGAGGGAGAATTTCTCAGCCATATAAATGCTGGTACAGCAGGATTCTATTGGGAAGCCCAGCATGGCCACCATCCACAGTGTGCAACAGGTTTCACTTAATGTCTGGCTTCACTTGGCTGTCTGTTCTTTTCTTACATTACCTTGTCTGCTGCTTCAACTACCAAACTCCACGGCAACATTCACCAATAGCACAAGGATGGCTTGCTAAGTGGAAGAGATTTTAGTATGACTTAGAGCAGAACATTTAGACCCTGTTTTCACATGATCAGATTTCCTTCTGATCATGGCCATAGCTACTATGCTTAATATAATGAATAAATTAAAAGTCAGGGGCTTATACACTTAAAATAATACCTTTACAGTGTACTATTAAGCCTTTGCTTTCTCCTTCCAGTTTTTTTCTTTTAACAATGTAAATTAACAAGTAAAATTAGCTCTGCAATTCTTTACAAATATGTACTGTAGATAATTAGTTTTCCAAAATAGGATCTCCCATTGATATTACTTGAATTTATTGCTTGGCAAGTGTATATTTTAAAATATATACTTGAAATGCTTTAATTTAAATAAATGTATATTTAAATTGTGTGTGATTATAGATTTTGTTGCTAAAATAATTGTAAAAATGCAATTAAACTTAGTGCAGTTGATCTGCCTATTTCATTTGCTCTTTGAGGAAAAATGGCATTTTCCAAGATCATTAGCATCCAAAATTTGAAATTTGTCAAATACTGTGATAATGAACAACTTCCCTATGAAGAAGTGCTGTGAGAATTGGTGTCGTTGAGCCCAGACAGGAGAAGGCTCAAGGAAAACCTTACTGAAACCATTCATTATTGAAAGGCTTATAATAAAGAGGGAGGTAGGCCCTACAGCAATTTCTGTAGGGATTGAAAAAAGGCAGTAGTTTTAAAAGGAAAGAGGGCATGTTTAGATTAGACATTAGGAAAAAAATCTTTCCTGTGAGAGTTGTGAGGCTTGTCCAGAGAAGCTGCGGATGCCCCTTCCCTCAAAGTGTTCAAGGCCAAGCTGGATGAAGCTCTGAGCAAGGTGTCCCTGACCCCGGCAGGGGATTGGAACTGGGTGATCTAAAAGGTCCTTTCAACCCAAACTGTCCTATGATTCTATGACAATGTGACCCTGTTCCTTCTCTGAGCTATTACCTCTGCCATACAAAAAAATCAAATTATGGACTTACAGCTTTCCACAAGGGCAAGTATTTTTCCTAGCATTTATATTGAGCATATACCTCTCAGCACATAACAGTTTTTGAATTATATTCATACCTTCAGGTAGCAGACAAGCACTCCAACCTTTGCCCTCTCTAGCAATTTTTTTTCTTAAAACTGGAAATTGAACAGCCTATGCTTTAGTTTCAGGAACTAGCTGTCTCATTCCAGCTCCTGTGTTTTAGTTGAGACAAGGTATGGAAAGAAGGCAGATGTTTCCACTCCTCTGGGCGTATAAGAATTTCATCACCGTACAAAGCTAATCATTGCTACTGATGGCTCTCTGCCACCTTTGATTAACTGGTCATTCCAATACTCTAGTGGAAGTACTTTATATGCTGAACAAGCTGAATCTAGAATGCACTCTTTTAGGGCTAGCTACATCTTCAACCAAACACCAAATGAATGCCTTACCAAGCCTCATGGTCATAGAGCAGCACTAAGAAAGCCACAAGAGAAAACTAACATTTTCTAATTTGATGCATATCCAAGCTCTTGAGTTACCAAGGAAAAAGAATAGGTAACAAAAAAAACCCAAACAAACAAAACAAAAAAAAAAAAAACAACAACAACAACAACAAAAAACCAGAAAATGAAAAAGTATTGCCTTCCAAAAGATAAAGGAACAGAAGTAATGTTCTTTTTCTTAAGCCTGGGGGCACATGAGGGAAGCCTGCTTCAAGTATTTGAGATTGCGAATTTATGAGTTTTATTTATGTGTTTTTCAGGGAGCAGATTCCCCACAAGGTCTAATATTTCTCCCCTGGATAGTCTAAAACACAGGCTAGTGACATGGGATTGTCCAGGACAGCCCACCTTGCCACGTCCACGAAAATGCTATGGATGATGACAACAGCAGCACTTCAAATCTTGTTCTCCCTGCATGACAGGGAATGCAGTGGAATGCCAAAGTAACTCCCAAGTATGAGACAACTATTAAAGGGTAGGACAAAAAAACCTCTGACAAAGGACTGAAGAAATACTCCTCACCAGCCCAGCACAACACTTCACATTCTGCCACAAGTCCTCTACCAGTTTTAGCATGAGAACTTTTGGAGACACTGCTGATAAAAAAGATAAGCAAACAAAATTTTAAAAAAAAGTAATCAATCCATAACAGCAAGACATACATTACGTAAATTGCTTCAAAGGACTCTCTGGACTGCCAGAAAAATTATAGAGAATAAGAACACAAAAAGGAGTATGCAGTATCAACCACAAGAAATATGTGGCAGCAAGGATGGTCTTCCTTCTGAGTTACTCTATATGAGGATGAATAAAATGTAGACACAGAAGAGAAACAAGAAGGAGTGTTAGCAGTAGTTCACCACCTAGCAAATCAAAAAAGAATTATGCTTAAAAATGTACTGTAGTATATCTATTCAGCTTATATGGGAGGAAAGGGAAGATGCTAAGAGCTGAAATACATGCAGAAGAACACAAAGTTTTGCCAGACTTTTTCCAGACAATAAATTAAGAGCAAAGGATTTTTCCCTATTAGGAAAAGCATAATTTTTTTTCCTGTCTGGAAACAAATGCTCCTAATAAATGAGACTGCCAAGTGCTTTAGATGCACATTATATATCTTCTTGCACATAAACATTAAATGAATTGCTAAAATATAAGATGCCAGTTGATCATAATCTATAATATTTCAATATCTTATGAGGAAGAAAGTTGTTACAAGTAGTTTTATCGGCGATGCTCTTGAAAGTAAATTCAGTAATAAAGTTCAACTGTTACCTTTACATGGAAGTTATCAGTTAAAAAGTCTTACAGCAGATGGGAGTCTCTCTAAAACCACATTTTTCTGATGAAAAATGTGTAAACAGACGTTCTTGTAGTGCAAGAATTACAGAAATCTGAACTTAACTCCAAAAATTGAATAAGAAGTCTCACTTGTTTCTGTCTAAAGCTCAAACTTTTGGCTCCACCAAAGCTTTCCCCTGTTTAAGGAAAAGCTTTTCCCTAGGTTTGAGGCATACTGCAAATATTCAGAATTCCAGATGCCTTTCTACACTTGCCGCTCCTAATACTCAGAAATTCCCTACTTTTCACCGAATCACAGAATGAGTTGGAAGGGACCCACAGGGATCACTGAGTCCAACTCCCACAAACCATCCTGATTATTGATTTATATCACACTAATTCTTTCAATAGGTAAGAATTCTTTCAATAGGGAAAGCTGGGCTGACCATGATGTTATGGACATTTTAATTCTAACATCTATATCATTCAGTCTTTCATGATGATTCTGAAAACAATATTCAGCACAAGTGAACTGGATATTACATAGTACTTACTCAAGATCAGCTAATTTTCATTGTTTTGTCTTCTTTTTCACTATTTCCTTCTAATTTATATATCAGAAAGCTTAAGGCCATTTCAACACAGGCTCTAAAAATAGCACTTGGTATGGATACATATTGAAGCACTACATTGCAAATTATTCCAAGCACACATTAATCACATGCAAAGGTTGTTCAAATATATTCTTTGTTCAGTGACTACCCTTGTCTCAAAAGTGAATGATCAATAAAAGAAAGTCAAGACCTTGACCACAAAAAAATCCACATCATAACACTAAATCAACAGTCATTCAACCCACTTTGCATACATTCATTTATTCAAAATCTTGCTTGCAAAACTTAATGGCTTTACATTTTTGGTATTTTCCTCTACAGGAGGACAGCAGTCGATACCACAGCAGCCCTGCCAAAGTACACACTGAGATGAGGCGCTAGACCGTGACTTAGAGAAATGGGAACACAATGAATGAAGATTTTGAAGGCACAAGAAAGAGGAGCAAAAGCAAGACATGGGGTTTTGGAAAATGGTCCAGGAGCTGCCAGGAGTCCCATGGGGAAGGATGTTCTGCTAGGCAATCTTGAGGAGCAAAGAAAACAAGCAGACAAGACAAAAGAAAGCAACTTAGTGTTGCTTGTCTGAGCCAAATCTCAAAGCAAGAAAACTCATGTTGTACCTGTTTTTTTTTCTTAAGGAGCCTGCAAGAAAACTCACATTGTACCTGTTGTTTTTTTTTCTTCTTAAGGAGCCTGGGAAAGCTGTTTTCTTCTTATGAGCTCATCAACTTGCTGCAAGGCAGCTTCCCATAGTCCGTGGGACCAAATCTCCTAGGCTCTGCAGAAGGAAAAGCTTTTCCTCTTTTAACTGCGCTAACTGCCGAGGACCTACCCAGCTTCCCACAGAAAGCACTCATCATCAACAGAGGGAGAAGTTTGAAAGTTTTCCCAAAAGAAGGGTAGGGCACAGCGTAACAACAACCAAAAAATTTACAAGCCTGTCTTAGCTGATCATAGGATAAAGTTTAGATACCAAATTCCAGTGTATCCTGTTTACTGAAAGAGCATATTATCACTGAAATGATATTTCCATTTTTTAATATTAAATGTCAAGGAATTTAAGTTCTGCTTATCATGCACTACTTGAAGCATCCTTAACTACAGGAGCATCAGATACTGTGGCTTTTAAACTAAATTGTACCTGCCATTCTGAAATATTTCAGGTGCTATTTGGGAAGAAAATATTTCTATGGCAAATGAAGAAATAGCAATATTATTTAAAGTCAACTTAGTAAATCAGTTATCACTGCCAAATAGACTTATCAGTTTTGTTACTACAGAGGGAAGAGCAAGTAGTCCAAACTCATATCCACATATAACATTAAGAACAAAAGTTTTAAATTTAGAAATGTTTTATAAGGCAGTCTGAATACTAATAAAATAAAGTCAAATTTACAACAAAAAATCATTGCCCAAACATAATAAAAACTTAGGAAATATAGGGATATTGATTCACTTCTCTTGAAAGCTTCCATGTACTGCTTTTATAACTGTTATTTTTTTCTTCTGCTCACTAAGGCCAAATCTGTTTCCTCTACCTTGGAAAGGGAAGCAGTGAATCAAAAATCAAGCATCACTCCATCCTTGTTGATTACTCTTCAAGGGCCTGGAATTTCAAAAATTTCTCACACATTTGAGAAGAGTGTCTTACAGAGTTTTGTTGTTTGGAGTGGGAAAATACTGACAGGAAACTGAATTTGTCCAGCCTAGATCTATATTACATATAGCTATATCTTTTCTGTTTGTGTTTTTGGTACACACAGAAGTCAGTGAAATGTTCCAAAGTTCTAGACTAGGACATTGCTATAAAAACCTGTACCATGCTTTCCATAATATGCTATTGTATGGGAGGTGAAAGCACAGTACATGTTTTAGGCTGTGCTGCTGCTCTGTGGCAGCTGGCAATATTCTGTGTGAAATGCCAAGTGCTGGGCAGTCAGTCTAGCTGGCAATTCCTGGATGCAATGCCTTTTTGAAGACTCACTGTCTACCCTTCTCTAACCCAACCACACAAAGTTTGATGGGTTCCAAGCATTTTGGTTTCATGCACTCAGAAGGAGGGAATTCTTGGCAGATGATACCTATCTCTGGGTTTTGCTACTGGCAGAAATTAAATGAAGAGCAAACTTGGCTATATTCAGAATGAATCACAAGACTTCTCTGGGTTTCCTTCTGACTAGAGGCCCTGACATCCTGAAGCTACATTCACTGAACAGATGCTACTCACGTCCCCAGACTTCAAGTTGTAGGCAATGTGGGCAGTATCTTAATTTTTCTCTTTTTACAGGAAGTATTAAAACCTCAAATGTGTAGCACTAAGAGGTTTACACAAATAGTGTGGTGTCTAATTTTCTAAACATATCCAGCACACATCACTTAATGAGATATTAACTCTTATGAAATGTCTCCCAAAGATCCAATTATCTACTTACATTTTACATCACAGATTGAAATGGGGGAGAAGCATGGTTACTTCCAGAAAGGTACTTCATCTAAATTAAATACTGCCTCCAAGGAAAAACACAAATGCTTTGCAAAACAATTACATTATTTGGAAAAGAAAAACAAACCACAAACAAAACAAGCACAAAACCAAACACCAAAAAGAAACACACACAAAAAATTCTGAACCAAACACAAACAAAAAAAATCAAAACCAAACACCTTCATCCTCCATAAACCACACTAAAATAGCTAAACTGCATGCCAAATCAGTTTTACTTTTTCCTGTTTTGTATAAGCCAAAACAATTAGTTATTTTTGACTTATGTTTAAAAAAGAGATTAAAATATTCAAAAAATGAACTTCAAAACTTAATTTTATATGGCAATATTGTCCAACAAAGCATCATGGAAATCAAACATATACAGTAATTGTCAGTTATAATTATTTTGAAACAGAGACAAATGATGCTGCAAACTGGATCTCTTATTCTTACAGACAGTATTCTTATATAATGGCCTGTAAAACTCTTAACATTCCAGTTTTTTAAGTTTACCTTGAACTACAGGAAGGATATCTCTGAAAACACTTTAGTAAACTAATGGGAAACAAAGTTGTTTTGCTAATACAGTCCTTCCCTAAAAATGTCTTTTCTGTAACACAGACGTGTTGTTAAAGGTATTTAAGTCACATTATGAAGAAAGCTCTTTCTCCCTTAAATCCAGTTGATCAGATTATGAAATTACCAGGAAGAATCCAAAAATTTATTTTCAACCATGAATCTCACTATTACTTCAAACTTTCCTAAATATCCTCTTAAGGTGCTTAAGGAATCATCATCCTTAACGTGCTTAACCTCGATGCAAAAATAAACACCTTCCATGCTGCTGATGAAATAATTTTTTGGATCAATATGCACAACAGCTGAGGCCCAATATTTGTTTTTGATAAATGCTTCATACTGTAATGACATTTATCTTGCAGCATCATTATCTATAGTAGCATCTTTATCAAGCAGGAATCATGTTGCTACAACATTCATTTTGCTGGTCAGCATTTTTTGTAATAGCCATCACAAAGAGTACAGCCTGCTAATTTTATATCCTTGGAATTTAAGTACTTTTTAAGGGGTTGTTTTAATTTAGATGGAGAAGAATAAAAGACCATGATAGCTAAAATGACATCAGAGCCTAGGTGAGAAGATGCTCAAAGTAAAATTATTGAGAGAAGAGGTTTTATAAATAGAGCAAAGTCTGGGCTTGGCTAACATAAGACCAATAATAAGGACATATTTCACTTAGGAAAGGGTTTCAAGTAGCATGAATGCTTTATTTCTGAATTACTTGATTTTCTCACAATCCAAAAACACAGTGCAGCAAAGAGGAAGCATAGCTTGGGAGCACATTACTAAACCCCCCCAAAGTTTAATTTCTGCACAGTTTGTTCCCTTTGGCTCGTGTTTATTAATATCAACATGAGTACCTCCTTTTCAGTTTCACACCCAGTAATAAAATCTGAATCCAATTCAAACAGAGATTGAATTTTTCAAAACTGACTTATTTTTCTCTTCTTGGGAAACTGTTTCTTGACTTTGTTCCTGGCATCAGCAGTCACTCTAGAGCAAACACAAAAGCTATTTAAAACTCTAAGTAAGTAACAGTGACTTACAAGGGCAAAGCATAAATGGACATGTTCACAGCATCACCTAGAAAGTCACACTGTTCAGGAACTGTTTTCATTTGTTCTTGCAATGAGTGACAGGACTTGGCAAGATTCCAGCTTAATTTAGCTATACATTAAGTGGAACCCCTGAGTATGGAAAGTACTTTATCATAACACAGCTTTGAAGGAAAAAACATCAAACTTTTTTTCCTCCTCCATGAAAACAAACCTCTCATGAAAATCTCCAAGAACTGCCTACTTGATAACCGTGGTGTTGCCAGGAGCTGAAAAATTCCCAAATGAATGAGAAGATAAAAAGCAGAATAAATGCAAAATCACAATAAGTTCATGATCACTTCTATTAAGAAAAGCTTGTGTTATTTAATGATCTACCATGAAAACAACAGATACTTTCTGTTCTTTTGCTGGTCTCAAAGCAAACAGCCTAATTAATGCATTAAATGCACTATTGTTTAAGGTAACAAAAGACTTCATAATTTCATTTTCCTTTTTAAATTACACAACAATAAGGTGTCATATCCACATATATGCAGATGACAAATTTGCTACAAGCTGCAATTACTGGATTTCAACATTATGACACAATTTTATTGCACCTGCAATAAGATGTCATTGTAGTATATACATAGAGGTAGGACTTCTAAAATTTTTCTAAGGAAATATAACAGGTTCATTTATCATTGCACAGAGAAAAACTGAGAAACTGAAGAGTACCTATTAGTGATTAGATTTTGAATTAACTATTAAATTATCAATAACTGACTCTTTGGGGCTTGTTTTCAAGCCACAAAAGCCCCATTATCTTTTTACTTATTACATTTTTTAAATAGATAAAATTTATTACAGGAAAGAAAGGAACAAAAATGCTGAAAAAAAAAAGTAGAAAATGCTCCTGAAAGAAATGAAGGGTAACTGCTGCCAGATTTCAAATAAGCATTTTTAGGAAGTCTGGGCAGGGGAAGGGAAGAGCTTGGCAGGTAGACAAAGGCCATTTTTCCCTCTAGCTTTCAAATGAGCAATAAACTAAAAGCTATTCACTTCCATCTCTCACTTAACCTAGCCACAGTCAAAGCAATGATTTCTTTGCTCAGATGAAGTGCCCTTTAAGCATGCCCTAGATTTGCAATGAATTCAGCGTGATTTTAGCTATACAACTCTCCCTGACTTAAACGGAAAATGCATGACAAAAAGACCAAGCAATTTTATATAAAACCCCTTGAGATGATCACTACACTCATAAGGCAGGTTTTGGAAACCTAAGGACATCTCTTTTTTTCCAGTTCCTACCACCAGCAAATTGTAACACATGGCTTTTTAATTTAAGTACATACACATAAAGAATTACAGTAATGGTACTTCACCAACAATAAATACACACATTTAGATGATTAAATAAGATGGGATACTTCTACTCACTAATCAAGTAGTTTGATAAATTTATTATGTAAAATTATATCTGAAACAAAATTAGCTTTCCTTTTTAAGATGTAATTATATAGAAATACACAATAAAAATATGGTATACATAACAAAGCAGTGGTTTCTTGCACAGATCCCAAGAGAGAAGCTTTCAAATCCATCTTGAACAGCTAACATCCCATTGATGAAATGCCTCTATATTACCTTCTTTTTCTGTTTATGCTTTTCAGGAGCTATGATTACTTCAGAGAAAATATGGAAGCTTTAAATAAAGGTAAAGGAAAAATAAGTGGAATTTAGGTGGTTTGGTTGTCTTTTTATTTTAAAGTAAGACATGTAGGGAAATGATTTTAAATTAATAATACTATCCATTTGGTACTGTTCAGCTGAAGTTGAAGAAGACTTTGATGAAAAGCACTGGTGAAGTCAATCAAACTCCATGCATGAATGAGAGTAGCATATTCAGTTTGCTAAAGTAGATCCTTTATTATAATTTTTTTTATACTTTTGCATAAGGTCAAGCACTCACTATGACTATTTAATATTTTAAGAAATACATTAAATACTAATGGTTTTTTCAAAGCTATTTCAGCAATGGAAGACATTTGATAACAAGTCTTTGTTCACTGCTGAAGCATTAAGAAATCTTAAAACTTCCCCTAAGTTGCTTATCTTTCACAAAGTTTCCCATCAGAAATGGAAATACTTTAAGACAGAAAGCGAAACCTTCACTAGAGATGAAGAATAATTTTTCATAACTATGATGTAAATGTATATGTCCAATACTATTTTGTCTAACTTCTTGTAAGAGTTAGACTGAAAATAACTAAGACACCATACATCTGCAGATCAACACCTCAGTCTTGCTGTCATGGCTGTCAGTGTTACCTCTGAATTTCTGATAGTAGAAAATCCTAAGGGAATTGTACAGCTAATGCTTTTGAAGAAAACTATGAAAGCTTCACTTTTATCTGCTAAAAGATGGAACAACATAATGAGAAATATTCCTTCTTTTTTCATCGCTTCAGCTTTATAGTTAGAATATCAAAATATACTAAAACACCAAGTTGGAAGAAACCTCAAGGATAATCTGGCCCAACCTTTCCTGGCAAAAGCACGGTCTAGTCACAATGGCCCAGCACTCTGTCCAACTGGCTCTTACAAGTGTTTGACATTGGGGAATCCACCACTTCCCCAGGGAGATCATTCCAATGGGCAATTGTTTTCATTGTAAAAAAGTTTCCTTTTATGTTCAACCAGAATCTCCATGAAGAAACTTGGATGCATTACCCCTCATCTTTTCCACGTGATTCCTGGTAAAAATGGAGTCTCCGTGTTCTTTTTAGCCAGCCTTTAAATACTGGAACATAGAGATAAGCCTTCTTTTCTCCAGGCTGAACAAACCCAGTGCTCTCAGCCTTTCCTCATATGGCACACTTCCCAGTCCTTTGATCATATTTGTGGCCCTTCTGTGCATCCTCTCCAGCTTGTGCTCCCTTTTTTTGTATAGCAGAAATCAAAACTGAACAGAGTACACAGGTGTGGGTGCTGAGCTTCTTTCTGGAAATACTAGCAAGTGTAAAAATACAGTAAGAGACAAAAAAGATGTCTAAGGAGGGGCAAGTCTGTGTATTCATCAAGAAAGAGCGTTTACAGTTTAAAAAACCTCAGTTTAGAAAGTACATATTTGTAAACACATATTACAGCCATGTTTATGTGTGCATACATATGCATACATGCCTGCATATTTACTTTAAAGAACTTATTACGTAGTAATCCATATCCTGTGAGCCTTATGTGACACAGATTCATGGGAGCCCTTCATTGCAAATTCAAGTATGAAATAGTACAAAGATCTTTGAATTTCCCTGTTCCACAGAAAGAAGGACACTGTGAGAAAGGAGTCTCCTTAACTTACATATCAGTAGGACATGTCATCTGGACAGCTATGGGTTAAGAAGATAGTGGTTTGGAAAAGTGCAGTATTTGGTGACCCAAATCTCACAGATGTGATGACAGGCAGCACTTTGCTCTTCAGAAGCTGTAGGACCACATTTGAATTCCTCAGTAAGAAAAGCAGGTCATTGGGAAAACAACTGTGAGGGAATGGTTATCAGAGGCTACATTGCTCCTTTAATCAATATGCTGACAGATTTACTTTCCACCTATATCTGCTTTCAGGAAAAATATTATGAGAACCTTAAGGATACTGGTCTTAAAATATTAGCTGTGCAAGTTTGTAAAAGGCATTGGGGCACATGTTCTCTGCTAGAACCAGAAAGATGGAAAGAACACTGCAAGTGTGTTTTTCTCGGTACAACAATGAAAAGCAAACTACTTTCAGTAGCAAAATATCAGTGAATTTAAGAGGTAGGACCCATGCCTATTAAGGCTTTCTCCTGTGTCATGCCAGGTTCTAAACTCACCTGGATGAATGAAATACATTTTCTTTGGAAGAAACTTTCCAGTCATAAAAGAGCTGACATCCTGGGCTTTCATTTTATGAATATCCTATGGTAGACTGGGTCACTGTAAGTTTCCACCTCATTTTCTAATCATACTGTAGCCCAGTTTTCAGCCTACCACTAAGGATTTCGTGTTTCTACCTAGAGAGCAATGAAGCTGATGAAATTTCTTCCTGAAGGGATCAGATCAAGTGAAACTAAATGGAAGCCTAAGTAAGAGCTCACTCTTTGCCTGCATCAGTAGCTCCCTGTAGTCAGGCTATAGGGAATCTTTTGATGTGAATCTGATTCATTTTGAACACTGAGTCCAAACGAGCCTAAATTCTAAAACACATGGAGAGAGTCCAAAATAATTTTTGCACTTCTTGAAGTACACAGATTTCTAATTTTTGCACATTTCCTGACTGGAAAAAGAGAGCATGTGGCTGCATCCAGAAATCCCAGTGCAGTGTGTACTTTAAACACAGCTGAAGGCTGCTCAGAACACAGCCCATGCTTGCAAGGCAAATAGAGCACATGTTGTGTGCAAGTGTCACTCTTGGTGAGAGTTACATCCTTCCATGTCACTTCAGGAGGTTTTTCTTGTATATGTAACAAATGTATATCCTATCTTTAGAGTGAGTAACAAAATAAAGAGGGGGAAGTATTGCTTAAATGCAGCCAGCTTGCAGATTCAGAAATAAGAAAGGGAAAATGCCAGGACAACAAAGAAAAGCAAAGGGGAAGAAAAGAAGATACAGTTCATTGAGTCATTTCTTCCTAAAGCATAGTGCTGAGAGGAAATGCTAAAAAACCCCCTATTTTTTCTTTTTTTTTTTTTTAAATCAATGTACAGTTTACCACAACCATTCTTGGATTTGAACTGCAAGTCCTTCCTTAGTCCCTGGCTCAATTCATTGGTGCTGGAAAGCAACAAGGCCAATTCCTTAGGCCCCAAAGATTACCAAAGACATGAAAGAAATGCCTGAAAACAAGAGCTCTGCAGATAGTGCAAGCAGTGAGCTGAAGAGGATGAAAGCTGTTTGATCCCCTCTAGGAAGAGGGAAGGAACTGGCCAGGAAAAAGGCATATTGGTGAGACTGCTGAACAAAGATAACACTGGCTGTGCTCTGTCTCCAGAGAAAAACAATTCAAACCAAATAAACAAACCAATGTTCTTTCAGGACACATCCTCCGTCCTCTACCTCTCAGATGTTAAAGTCAGTTTGAAAAACAAATTGAAAAGAAATTAAGGAGACAGCTTTAACTTCATAAATTCCACAAGGAGTGCAAGCAATTTTAAACATATGAATTCAGGGCAAAATGCCTGCTCAATGCCCACCTCGCCATTTACTCCTAGCACTTGTACCATTACCTCTTACCATTACTTTTGAAAAAAGAAGCTATCATGTTGGAATGCAGTTTCTGCTCTTGAGAGTGTTGTGAAAACTGAGTGGACATCAATTAGTCATCCCCACACACAAGCATATGCTGCAAATTTCAAAACACTGTGCAATTAAAGAGACTTTAGATTGCTCACATATGGTGCTGCAGTTCACCTCTAAGAAAAAGTCAACAGTTTTCAGCCTCTTGGTTTTAAAAATTATTACAACATTATGTTTTCTCCTCTTCCTCCTTGAAGAGACGTGCTTCCACAGTCATGTAATTCTCTGACCTGTCTACAAATCCCTTATTCAGGGAAAACCTGAAACTCTGAACTTTATTGTGCTCAAACAAAAAAGCCCCATGCACAATAGAATATCACATAAAGACAAACTTGATTTCAGGATGACAGTAACAATATTTTAGCATCAAAAGAGAGCATCTGAAAAATTACTATTTTCTAGTTGTCCCAAACCATTGAATCATAGAATGGTTTCAGTTGATAGGGACGTTAAAAGTAATTTAATTCCAACCCTACTGCTGTGGCCTGGGACATCTGATATCAGACTAGTTTGCTCAAAGTCACATCTAATTTGGCCTTGAGCACTGTGAGGGATGGGAAATTCAAAGCTTCTCTTAACATTGCATTCCAGTGTTTCACCACACTTCTTACAAAGAATTTCTTCCTAGTATATAATCTAAATCTACCCTCCTCCAGCTTGATCCCATTCTCCCTTGTCCCATCACTACATGTCTTTGTAAGAAGTCCTTTGGCTTTCTTGTACTCCTTTAGGTACTAGAAGTCTGCAATAAGGTTTTCCCAGAGCATTCTCCTCCAGAACAAACAATCCTAATTCTCAGCTTTTCCTCCCAGGAGAGGTTCCCCATCTCTCTGACCATCTCAGTGGCCTCCTCTGGACTTGCTCCAACAGTTCCCTGTCCTTCCTGTGCTGGGACCCCCAGATCTGGATGCAGGTGGGGTCTCACCAGAGCAGAGCAGAGCAGAGGGGCAGAATCCCCTCCTTCCCCTGCTGCCCACACTGCTTTGGATGCAGCCCAGGACACAGTTGGCTCTCTGGCCTGTGAGTGCCCATGGCTGGGTCATGTCCAACCTCTCATCCACAGCACTCCCAAGTCCTTCTCAGCAGGGCTGCCCTGCTCTGTTCACCCTCCAGCCTGGGTTGGTACCAGGGGTTACCCTGACCCAGGTGCAGCACCTTGCACTTGGTCTTGTTGGACCTCATGAGATCCCCATGATGCCAATTTCCAACTACAGACACTTCACTCACAACTTGTGTGGTTTTTCCCAGGCATTGAGCATTAAATTAAGCAATTTTCCCCCCACAATTAAGCCTCTTCTGTTATCTCCAGACCCCAAAAATGTTTAAGGTGAGATGAATGTATGGACAATTTTTTTTCATAATTTTGGAAGGCTCCTTTAGAATACGACCAGCATTTTTGTATTTCAGAAGGATTCAATAGAAACCAGCATTCTTAATAATTAAATGAAATGGAATATGAAATTGCTTTATGGTTTAGAAACAGAATTTAAGGTCCTGCTGAAGGAACTCTGGCATCCTTTTCTCATCTCCCTAGTTTCTTAATGATACCTTAATGAAGCTAAGAGATAGGACTAGTTCTATTTAATTAAAACTAAGATTGCTTGAAAGAGAATTTGATTAAGAATAAGGAAGGTCATATGGCTGGGACTACAGACACTTGGGTCCTTTCACTGACCACCTTAATTCACCTTGAGTGGATGACATTTTCTTTTCTCTTATCCTTTTCCCCATCTGTAAACCTGGGAATGAAAGACAAGGAAGAAAAAAAAAAAATATACTGGCTGCTGTTACAAAGTGTTTGAACAATAAAAATTATTTTTTTCTTTTAAATGGTAAAGACATGGACATTTCAGATAACAGGGGTCAGAATGGACTTGTACATCAGCTTGTATATCCAACTACTAACACATGCATTAACACATGAACATTTAAATCAATGTTATCAACAAGCATAGTGCAAGGTTGAGTTGCCTTCCATGTAAGCTTAAAGCAGTTCAAACAATTTCAGAGGCACTGCCTTTATTTTCATGTTCTGTGCTGTAAACTGCATGTTACATAACACAAAAATCCATTCTCTTTTCTCTGTCTTCAAGAATAATTACTTTTTTTTTTTTAATTGGAGGTAAAAATTACATTTTCCAGAACTGGGAATCAAACAACTGGCTTTGTATTCTCTTCTTAATGTATAGAATATAGGGCCCTGAAAATATCTTTTTACAATGACATTAAACACTGCACAAAAATACAGATCAACTTCTTTGTCATGTAAAAAATTCTATACCTAGAAAGAAAGTTGTATTAAAATAGACAGTAAACTATAGTACTGAGTCAACTAGTGAGGAGGTCCACATCCCCACTGGCTTTTGATTTAAAAAAAATCATACATGGTGGAATTTAAATAATAAGCATCACAAACTCTATCAAGTTTTAAAAATATTTATAGTCTTTATTTTGTATTCTTTAAGAATATATATATTCTTAATGAAGAAACTTTGTTATTAAAACCTTCTACAGTGCTGAAAAAGATATTTCCATCAGACAGTGCATTCTCCTGGTCTTGCTCTATACAACAACCACAAATCAGGATTCAGATGTGAAAATGGCACCCTTGGCAGAAACCTTAAACTTTGCACTAGATGAAATCTGATCATCAAAGTCTGGCTTTTGGCTCTAGAAATTCTACCAGCTGTTAAACCACACTAGTTTCAATATCCAATTTAAAATATCATTTCACTGTCCAGTAGGATCTAGTAAGTCTACTGAACTCTGCATAGTCCTGGATGACTGTATAAGCTAAATAGTTCTATTAGCATGTCCTGTAAGTGATAGTGTGCAACCTTGTTATATTTATTCACTCATTCACTAATTCAGATGAAAAAGTCTGTTTCATTTAAGGGAGATTTTGCACAAGCAACTCTTAACTTTGTGTTATAAAAATTACAGCAGAAGAGTATTGAAATTTCAAACTGGAAAGCCTTTACACCTTCTCTATAAGGTCACCTTCACAAAAATAGCACAATGGGCTTGGTTCAATCCATATCATTTTCCCGTTAAGATTCTGAGTTGATTCCATAATCATATAATACCAAGTTCAATGCACAAGTAGAGCTGTTGCCCTTGCAACTAAAATGCACACAGTAATTTGTGAAGAAAAAAATTTTTTTTCTTTTCTCTTCTGAGGCTCATTTCTTAGAAAGGCATTTTCTACAGTAAGTGACATTTCTCAGCATAATTCTGAGAATTAATCAGATTGGTTTCAAGAAAATGTCAAACCGTTGCCCCAAGCAATGTTCTGAAAATTAAACTTACATTTCATTCTGTTCAAAAGAAATGAACTCCTTTTTTCTAATGAATGCTTTTCTTTATGTTAAAAATGAGCATATTTGCTGCTTAATATAAATATGCTTTCAATTACAATCAGCTTTACTGTCTTGGATATCTACAATGTGATAACCAGAAACTTTGATTCTGATGTTCCATGAAACAGGCAAACAACAAACACATTTGTGATACTCTTGCATAAAAAAAAAAAAAAGAAAAAAAAAAGAAGGGTCTTTTACTTGATAGGCAGTTGGGATGAACTCATTTTCATATGAATTGATAGCTTTGCTGTAAATTCTGCTCAGCACTTCCGAAGGACAGGACTAGAGACAAAACCATGTATTTTGAGCACACTCAATGAGCTAGAGACCTCAAGCGGCAACACTGTACATCAGAGAAGACATGGCAAATCCAACAGATATTTTACTCTCCCCTCACAACAAAAATGGAGTTGGAATCGAGTGTGGAATAAGGAGGAAAAAATGGGATGTGACCAGATCCCATGCAGACAGCTGTCGGATTCCAGCTAGAAAACTAATTACACAAAAATGAGAAAGAAACTGCAGAACGAGCCCTTCAAAGAAAGGTCAAGTAGCTACCAGGAGAACCTGTGCTCGGTTCAGGTGTCAGTCTCTTCTCCCACATCACAAGGAACAGGGCAAGAGGAAATGGCCTTAAGTTGCACCAGGGGAAGTTTAGTTTGGATATTTGGAAAAATTTCTTCACTGAAAGTGTTGTCAAGAATTAGCACAGGCTACTCAGGGAAGTGGTAGAGTCACCATCCTTGGAGGTGTTTAACAGATGTGGCACTGAGAGACACGGTTTAGGGGTGAACTTGGCAGTGCTGGGTTAAGTGTTGGACTTGATGATCTTAGATGCCTTTTCTAACCTAAATGATTCCACGAAGTTCATTCATATGGTTATGAAAACATCATGCTGACATGTACAGGCAGCTGCACATCTACCTCAGAGCCATAGATTGTCATCTGGAAACATAAACATTGCCAGCAGCTTCACCCTGTTCACCACTAGCAGATCAGGATGAAGACCCACGAGTGGGAAAACCAGGCTGGGCAACTCTCCAGTGACTGACCTGACATTCTCAGTCTGCCTTGTACCTCATGTCTGAACCCTCTCATCTCCAGTGGCCTCATGCGCAGACACTGCCACCCCCACACTCTGGGAGTCTCTCTGCGAATTCCCCTGGACCCTCTGGTCACTCCAGCAGCCAACTCCAGATGCTCAGCCCATCTGATTCCCAAAGCCCTAAACCTCCTCACCAGCTAGAGTAATCTTGAGATGCCCTTCCATGGCAACCCATGATTTGCCCCATACCCTTGGGCAGTGAGTGCACACAGACACTGCAATAGGTGCTCACAGAAATGTGTGTCAACCCTAAGCTATTAGGCTGAAATAATAGGGTTTCCCACCTGCCATCACATCTCTCTTCCTTCACACAGGTGTAGAGGTGCATTTTCTTATAT
Source organism: Ammodramus savannarum pratensis (assembly GCA_020466415.1). Taxonomy (NCBI): domain Eukaryota; kingdom Metazoa; phylum Chordata; class Aves; order Passeriformes; family Passerellidae; genus Ammodramus; species Ammodramus savannarum. The sequence goes on from JAHXMQ010000807.1 coordinate 63,458,320, forward strand.
AACTTCCTATTTTGAAAGGGAGTCATCAGATAAAGAAACATAAGAATACATATGAAAAAGTGAAGCATGGAATAACAAGTCGTGTGTCTTTACTTATATGAAGTATTAAATAACTAGAACCAAGTATGAGGTAAAAAATACAGTTGCACTTTATTCTGTATTTAAATATTTATAAATACCTAATCCATTGTTTCTTCTAGCAAGTCAGTCTACTGAAGAAAATGCAGTTTTCATGGTGTTCAAGTTCAGATTAGCCAGGAACCAAAGGTATTTCGTCCCCCTCTTCATCAGTTCTCAGCCCACCCCATTTCAGCCAAGGTATTGGCTGCTCTCATGTTCTTGATTTTTATCTATATTGTTTGTTTGATTTGCTTATTTTGTTTAGGGAAGGGAAGGAAAGATCAGCACCCAGAGACATGTGTTACTCTAGCAGAACCTCTATTTGCTCAGTTTTTCTGGGGCTCTAAAGCGTAAGTCTGTAATATTTTCAATGACAAATGGGAACGGAAATAAGGAATGTAAGATGCCTGCTAAGTTGTAGCCTCCCACATTTTCATGTCAGGGCTGAATTCACTTCCCACAAGGAATTGTAATGTAATGAAGAATACTCCCAGAATTTTTATGTCACCATCCAAGACCTAGCCACAGAAGCAAACAATTCATTTCCACACACAAACAATTAATTTCCTCTCCTCTAGTACTTAGACTCAGGTATTCTGGCCATTCAGTTTTAAACACCTAAGTGTTTAAGAAGTTAAAACTCTTAATCCACCAAAGATAACTCTTATTACTTGACATGGAATTCCACCAACTGAAAGACATCAAAATCTCTCATTAATGTGCTCTAAATTAAAAACAAAAATTAAAAAAATCATTGTGTTGTTTTACAAGAAGCTTGAAAGTCCTTTTGCACAACTGCTAAGGAAATCCAGCAAGGGCCTCTGAGAAGTATGGCACTAAATAAAAATAATAAGATGTTAGAACAAAGGTAAAAAGCTTTTTTTTCCTAACCAATGGAATTTTACTCTTTTTAATATGCAACAAAAAATTATCAAATATTTTTTTCATCTGAGCAATGAAAAAATTTATCCAAATTGTATATGTGAAGACACTATTTTCTCTTCTCTGATAAAGGACAGCCAGGAATCACACCAGGCATTTCTAGCAAATAGGCGAGACAGCTCATTACCTTGAGAAGCTAAATGAAGTACACAGTTGCTAGATTACCTTATCCTACTTGATTGATCTCACTACTTGAGGTAGCAAAATATTCTGAAAATCCTCTGGTGGTTCTATATTGTGCGATAAATATAAAGGCCCTTAGGAACTGTACACACAGACTGATAGCAGCTGTCAAAAGTGAAGCCTGTGCTAAGACTGAGACTAGACATCAGGATTTATCCTCTGAGAACTTGGAACTTCTGTGGTAATTTGCTCAGAAATACACAGCAGTGTGCTGGCAAACACAAAAGTACCTTCCCATTCCCAAAAAACACAAGCACCAGAGTTAGGGGATGGAGCAAGACAAGGGGCTGTGCACCACTCTGTGCACAGCAGCAGTTGGCATCTCCCAGTCAGGGGAAAGAAAACAGGACAGCTTTTGGGGATTTGGGGATTTCTTATCACCTCTCCTACTCACAAAATGGTTCCAGTGTCCCAATAGCTGTTGAGGGGTGGGGTGAAGGGAAGAGAATGGAGAAATAAAAAACCCCAGTATGTCCTTTTTTTCCTCCTGTCACCTGACACCCTACAAGACCAAGGCTACCCCAAACACTATACTAAGAGTGTGTGTAATATACATATATGTATAAATATATGTGTATATATATATATATATATATAAGCAATGATTATACTAAAAACAATGGCAAACATGATCAACAAAAACAAAAAGCAAAACCACACAGTCAAACCCCTGGAAACTCTTCACTGCCTCTGCAGATGGCCTTAGATGTTTAAATAAAAGAATATTAAGTCATTTGTTTTAAAGACCTATTATGTATATTGCCATTCATGCCAAGGAAAATTAAGTAAAGTTTTACACTATTCTAAATATTCTATAGCCCAAGATCCAGCTGCTCTCCTGTTTATAAGAAAAAGGCTTGGTGCTAGACTGCAGGGCCAGTTAAAGTAACCTGTAAACTGCACACAAGAAAACCTAAACAAAAATTGCTAAAAACAGTATTTAAAAGATCTCAGAAAGTAACTCCATTCATACCAAATACTCAAGTGATTTTCCGGGCCTTTTCTGGACATTATTCTGCAGCAAGCTCTTTGACTTCAGTACATCTCTTCTAAATATACAGAAATTCATTACTTTGCTCCAGCTATATCTCAATTCCTATTTGTTTCAAGTAAAGAACACATTTTTTCACCACAGATCTGCAAAGACAACCCATCACCACATGTGACCAGGTATCCTTTCAGAAACTGGGAATCAATAAACTCCATGTATTTGCCTGATATACTGCAACATTTTGGGGCTATCAAACTTTCTTGATTTCAAAAGGCAATGGGAAAAATCTAAATAATCAGGGATGAATGTTTTCCTGCACTAAGCATTAAATCTTGTTTCTTTCACCATCTTTATACAGGGCATGACTGATTAAAAGAGACCTGCAAGAGCTACAACACAACTACTTCACTCTCAGCAGCAGCAGGTGACTTCAACTGATTTTCATAGAATCAAAGGCTAAATCAGGTTGGAGAGTGTCTCAGAAAATCAAAGAAAAGCTTCTCCTCAAAGCAGTGTCAGCCATGAAATCTGACCAACTTGCTCATGTCTGATTTCATACATCTGGCTCTGGAATGCCCCCAGAGGCATTAGGAGGCTGCCTAACCTCTCTGGGCAACCTGATCCACCTCCTTACTGTTCTTGTGGCCAATTACTTTTTCACCAGAAACAAAGGTTTCCAAAACTGTGTAAATAATGCTGGATGTAATATTTGCGGTCACAGTGTATAATGATAATTATTTTTCTGTGTGAAATCAGTAAGGTTTTTATATAATAGTTCATTTAAATAATTTTCTTTTATCTGATTTCAGAGAGTATTAGTTTTAAACTTTGTTATTTAAGATACTCATCTTTAGGTGACCAAAAATAGCACCTTGTTTAGGAGCTCTTGTTGAGAGAACGGATCTGTCACTATCACAGGATGATTGTATGAAAAGTTCTAAAAATGCCAAACGTAAGGTAAGCTGAATACAGAGAGATAGCTTAGCAATGCTTTAGCACATTCATTCCTCTGTGCCAGCTACCATCATACAAATGAGCTTGGAAACAGTGTTTAATGTGCAGCTCAGGAAGAACCTCCAAGAGCAGCCTAAACCAACCAAAGGCTGGAAAGGAATCAGTAAAAAAAGAAATTTCTACAGCTGTGGAGGCAGGGGAAGCACTTGGAAAACATCGCTTTTAAAGGTTGTGTCTCATGCTTGTAACCATCTGGACTGATATCATCCAATAGCAGAAATCTCCCACAGGAGAAAGGAAACACTGCAAAAATTATGTGTGCAGCTTGAGAACAGGACAGCCCTTTACAAACACAGGCTTGTCATTCCATAAGTTTATCTGAATTCTTCATTGCTGCCAGCCAAATGCAAAACCAAAATCAAACAGAACCAGAATAATCCAAAATGCAGTATCTCTTCTACCTTGCTAAAAATACATCACTTCAGTGCTAACCACTACACTGTACACCTGAATAAAAAATGCAGGAAATAAAATACAAGAAGACACTTGAAGAGCAAATCTTTCTATTTATAAAACATTTTTGTTAGGTTAGCTATTGTAACTAGTAAAAATAAAAATCAGAAAATATTAAGTAATTTATATTGAGTAATATATTCACAAGGACAGACAAAGCACCTGTCTGCAAAAAAGACTAGAATAAAAACAATTAAATCCCATCACTGTGAAAATGTTTGCTGCTGCATTTATTTCTCTCTACCCTCATTTATTGGTGGCAAGGTCAAATGTCACTATATGGCTGAGGTAGTGATCTCTTCACACTAACTAATTGCTGAGAAGGTTTCTACTGTCATAACAAAAAAGGTCAGTAAATGACCACAATCAAAAAAAAAAAAAAAAAAAATCACTCATTCATTAAGAAGAAAAAGGTGAATGAAAAAGGGCGCTTCTGTGTTGTTTGGAAGATTCTGAGATTTCACTGTAGACTGCAAATCAGCCTTCAAAATTATTAAAAATCCCTTCTGATTTCAATAAAAAAATTTAAGAGACTAAGGTTAGAAGAATACATAGTGTCCCCATTTCCCCCACCTCCCATAAAGTTGGTTGGAAAATACATGCTCAAAATACACGCTTCAGCTGTAGCTTTGCTTAGCCATTTAAATAGAATATGCACTAAAATTCTTAGAGACCTTAAGATCATCTATTTGTGCTATGAATATTTGTCAAAATAAGGATTTCTTTGATTTAAAAAGGTGGTTCAGAAATGTTAAGATACATCCAGAAAAATTATTCAAAATTCATAACCTGGAATGAGAACAAACATATCTAACAATCTACAAATGCTCTGAAGAAAAAATATTATAAATCACATTATGCATACAGTTATGAATAGGTATATGTCTTGATCTATGGAAACATTTTTCTTCAGAATTATATAATGACTATTATTTGTCTCATTTATAACCAAATAAAATGAGAACTATAGCCTTAAATGGCACCTTTTTTGTCTTTTTTTTTCCCCATAGCCATTCAGAATATAGATTGACACACAATCAGGGTCCCATTTAGGATATGGATTTGGAACTCTCTCAGTTTAAATTACTGGAATGAGGTTTACACCCACAATTTGATTTCAATGTCTTTTCATTTGAATGTCCTCCAGAATACTGATACATGGACATTTAAAAACAATTTTATTATACTTAAGACCTAAACCCCTTGCAAATTGGGGATTAATTTTCATACTTACAAAATGTGACTAGCAATGTGAGTACTAATAACCATAATTAGCAGTCTCAGGTTACAAATGAAACACTGCACCAAACTTGCACGTTATTACTTTTACTACAAACAGCATTGATTGAGACCTTACAGATGTCAGCAGTCAACTTAAATATGTGCAGGACTGAGGTACATTGCAGGCAAGGGGGAGCATGCCAGATTTACAGAAGCACCTACATACCTTAATTACTAGCATGGGAAGAATTATGTACAATTTTAACCCCCCCAAAAGCCAGGAAAGATCACCCCAAAGGCTGTCATATTACCTCAGGCCTTCATACCCTGAGGTAACCCCAGACACAGACCGAAATCCCTGCCTGCAGTTGCAATGCAGAGCAATCTCAGGGCAGCATACCTGCTCCATATAATAGATCAATCAATAAAAAACCAAGAATAGCTGGGTAAGTTGATATGCACAAGTTAAAATGCCACTTACAATTCTTCCCTGATAGCAGATTAAATTTTACTTTGCAAGTGAAATTACTAAGAACTGTTCCTAAAATATTAAGTAGGCTGAATAAAAAGAATACCCCCTGTAAATGCTTCATTGATAAAATAATTAAAGCAATTATGTGTCTATCAAGATAACATTTTATATTAAGTAAGGAACAGAATACAGAATGACAATTTTCCTCTGCTGAAAGCAGTAGTAATGTTAGTGTTCTTCTCTTAGGGCACATCTTTATGTACATTTAAATATTCCAAAAATGGATCCCCATGGTACACACTGAATTGATATATACTGGTACGTACAGATGTGAAATTCTCTGTTCAGTGGGAAAGAACACAGATTAGACCCATGAACTGAAATGACAGTGGAAAGACAGTTAATAAATCCAAAGACATCACATGATAAGTATGCTAGAGTTCTGATATCCATAGCACAAAGAAGGTGCACTGAAGGAGAACCAAGACAACATTTCTATACTGAAAAAAAACACCCTTATGTTTAAAATCAATTATCAGCCACCCGGTAGGTTACAGAAAAAACTTGATTTCCTTAAATATATGGGAAGATATAAACTAGACAGAAATATTGCCTTTATGTGCTAGACCAAGAGGTGGATCTCAAGGACTGCTACATTGGCATTCTGAATGCATATCAAACCTTTAATGAAAAAGCTAATCATGCACAGCAGCAGTTTAGCAAGGGTGTTCATTCACAGTGGACATTTTGCTTTACAGGTAAAATATGTGTAAATAGTTTCCTAAAAATGAAAATTTTCAAATTTTTTTTTTCAGGGAAAAGGACAGTTTTAGTGAAAGATAAGTGAACTTAGTTCTCCCTCTCTGGATTAAATTTATTTCCTGAAACTATTTCCCACAAAATATTTTTTCAGTTTTCCTACTCTACTGCTGCACTTCAAAATAAGAAGGGGAGTTTAATTTAATAAATTAGAAAAAATTAAGGAAAAAGAAATCTAGACTACCGAATGTTCCAGACCTTTGCTTTATTTAAAGAATTTTAGAAAAATTTCCATTCCGTCAAGAAATAAAAAATACCCAAACAAACAACAAAACAAAAATACCAAAACCAAACAAAAACAATGACAGAAACCCCAAACGAACAAAATTGAGGACCAGGTGAGACTAGGCCCAAAACTACAAAAACTTGGGTATGTGCAGTGCCCTTGGAGGAATTAGAACATAAGTATCAAAGTCTTTGTGAGCAGGACACTCAAGTCCTGGGCAAAATAAATGCATTTCAATGAAGGATTACATGATTACTCAAGCTGAAAATATTTCCTCCTCAAGGTACATCAAATAGTCATTGCTTTAATAAAAAGCATGGCAAACAAAGTTCCCTCTTTTTTAATTATAATACTTAAGCTGATTTTAGGTAGGGCTTACCAATAAAAGTTAAAATATCATTCACACAGCCTTAAAAAAAATCAGCAAGAGCCAAGAAATAAAATGATTACATTTAAGTCTATTTCACTCTTTCTCTGCATTTCTAATGTGGTCTGCAATCCCATGAAGATATATTCTTGGAAGGGATCTGAGCTACTGATTAAATGAGATCAAGGATAAAAAGCAGGATAAAATGCAGGCTCTTTTGAGGTGTGGTTCCAGGGTTTTTTCATTCCTGCTATTGAGCTTATTTGTTTGATTTTAAAGCAAGCACGCATCATAGAGCTATACCTGCACTTGTTTCATCTATACCTACCACCTGAATGAACAGAACAATCCATTATCCCAAAACCAAGTATTTTAGGATTATTACCAATGCAACCATTCATTAAAATAATTTTTGCACCACAGAAAGATTATGAAAAACTGTTGTATTCTACCATTGAACAAAAAGAAATTTTTGCAAATTCTATTGGGTCTTTATTACTCAGAGGCCACTGATTCAGTGCAGGTGTTTCAGATGTTTATCCATTTGAATTCACTCTTTGAATAACATAGTTTACATTCTAACTTTTTTTTTCTGAGAAATTATAGTGATTTACTCTATTAAGCTGGATTCAAGTTCACCTAGTGCAACCACAAACAAGTCATGTTTGTCTCAGAGACACTAGAGAAAAAAATTGGTTTGTTGGTTGGTTGCTTTAAGGAAAAAAGGGATACCTAGCAAAACTTTTTGTTTCTTTCAACCATAAATTCTAAGTGAAACCATCTGCAAGGTGCCAGGCAACATTCCAAGAAATCCTCTGAATTACAAATCATTGTATCTTTTCTTGTAACTGTTGAGTCATGGGCCATGCTGAACATTTAGAATAGATCACATCCTCGTCAAGGTATCTACATTTCTGGTCTAGTCTGTTCCTTCATTTAACCAATAATTGTAAAAACCCTGGGTCACGGTCAAGAACATTTAACTTCATGTTTCTCTCAGAGCAAGGGTACATGCCTGAAGCCATCATATAAGAAAACTGAGATCTTTCATAAACTGTTAACATGAAAAAAGAAAACCAGAATCCCCAACACTCCATTTTCCAAGGATCTCTTCATACTGTTTTATTTTTTTCTTTCCCTGTAAATGCCAGCTAATACAATTGTGATGTTTTCATATTGCGTTCAGTCACAGGTAAGGATAATTCCAGATGCTTTGTCCTGATGCTTAATGCATTCTGTATCATCCTCTCACTGCTATCTTTGATTTTTCACATTCAGTGCATCCACTCTTGAAACAAAAAACCCACACAACCACAGTTTGGAAATTTGGAATAACAACTATGATTTTTTTATAGACCATAAGGCTGCTGAAACAGTGAAAACACAGAACTCCCTAAAATACATTCTGACATTTTTGTGTACATACTCATAACAAGAATGAATAATTTTTCTAACTTAAAATTCTTCTGTGATTTTAGAGCAGAAAACACAATTGTTTTCATTTGGGGGTGAATCTAGAGGAAAAGGGGAAAAAATCAACATCTTTCCATATTAATATTTGAGAATATTATCCGGAAATTTAAACTAAACTAAGGACAAATAGTATTCAGTCCACTATCACACAAAATTGATGAAAGCACTGATTCAAGACATGCAGTAGCGCTGTTTCCTCATAAAAAGGTATCTGTATTTGGTACTAATTTTTCTGAAACTTGTCAGCAACAGGGAAGGAGAGTAAAGTTCTGAAACCAAGTCCATGCTGCAACAGGATAAGAAATAAGAAGAGAAAAAAATTGGACAAGATGATCTTCACTATATCAGCAACCTTCACTTTGAATTTGAATCTTCCTCACATAAAAGCAAAGTCTGGAAAGTTTTATCTTTAATACAGACTCATTCCTGTCATCTTGTAATTAGCCTTTGAGCTGCTTTTATGCATCCAAGTTCCTTGAACTGACATTAGATAGAAATACAGAATGAAATTATCTCCATCACCCCTATGCCCTATTCTTTTGACATCCTTTTCTCCCTCCTCCAATAACAGTTCTGAAAACATTGAAGCATTGTCCTGAAAACCATCATAGGGAAAGATTTGTAAAGTCATCTTTTTAAAAATGGAATCCTATTACTTCTTTTTTTAGAGCTAGAAATCCTTTAACACTGCATTGTCTGGCATCCTCTCCTTCGCCCTTTTGTTATTCATTATCAATTTGACTGATACTCCTACATTTTGTCCCCTTTGCTCTTGATTTATTTGCTGATGGTCAACATAGTGTCCACTGGACCCCCATGTCCCCCAAAGCTGTTTTTCAGCTGTGTGTCCCCCAGCATGTACTGGTGCTTATGGTTGTTTTTCCTGAGAGTTACTTAGCCAGGAGATATTTGTGAAGTCACACAACAGCCTGCTCAAAACATGACTCAAGCTCACTGGAATGGTCTTCAGGCAGTAACTGTGGAGTGATGAACCAGAGATTAACATTGTTCTTGCTTAACATCTCAGCTTCTGGTATAGTTTAGCCAGTCCTACTTCACTTTCATCTAATAAACAGGGTGCCTACAGTCATACAACAGGCAGCCCTAGCTATGCATTCCGCATTGGTTTGTATCCCTCTTTCTATCTGCCCTTGATGCTTTCCTTTTATATACTTCCACCCTTTCAGCTGCATTCATGCTGGCACGTAAGGTAATGTAAACATCTTGTCCCCCCCAGAATAACTTTTCAGTTGGAGAGGGAAATGTTGCTACTATGAAGCAGGAACTAGAAAAATAGACATGCCACTAAACCCACAAACACAATCTGTGGAGAATGCATCAGTGTTCAAAGCAGAGCAGCTTTCCACCTCCCCAAAAGAACTCACAGGATTTGTCATAGCAGATCACATTGCTGCTCTGTAATATCCAGCGTGCTGCCTCCAGCACTGGCCAATACCTGATGCTACACAGAAAAGTGAGTAGCAGCATATTGCACCTGGTTAATCTTGAGACATTTGCTCTTTAATTGCTAAGCAGAGCAGAAAAAAAAAACCACCCTGAACCTCCTCTTGGGCTATGTAAGTCATTCTGCTCATGTTTAAATTTAGCAATATAGACACTTCCAGGTGACACTGCATTAAATGCAGTCAATTAGAATTAGCTTCTTGCATTTATTTATTTGATAGAGCCAATTTAGATAAATGTTCCAGTAGCTACAAATAATATAGCTCTGTCTCCCATAAAAGCTAACTTACTAATGTGACATTCCTAGTCACTACATGAACAGGTAATGCTCAGGAATTTGTTTCATATTTCTTTTCCCCGCAGACAAAAGGAAGGGTGCATTCCACAGGCATTCATGGCTGCTAAAATTGTGATCTGGGCTAATATAAAAATTACTGACCTTAGCAGTAAGGAGGTTAGACTAATTCCAAAACTCAAAAAATATTTCCATGAATAAGACTGCAGAAAATAACAACCATAAATAATCATTAGGGGTTATCATAACTGGTTGTGCAAAATTTATCTCACCTGTTTATTGTTGCCCCTCCTTCCCCCTCCATCCCCACCTTGCTCCCAGTCCTTCTTATCTTCTATTTCTGTCTCTACCAGAGAAAACTCTGAACAGATAAATTTCCACAGAAAATATCACTCATTGTATCCTGAAATAATACTCAGGCAGTGATAAGAAACAATGAGGACAGAAGAGCCACATTTTTGTAGTGAATGGTTGCAACAACTATCTTTGACAACACGATATGAAAGTCATTTATTCAACCCAGCACAAACATAATGGTTTCATGGAAAAAAAATGAGAACCCTTCATAAATTACTTCTTATGACTAAATTATGCCACATTCAACTCACATTTTTCTCAAGTTATCTCATTTGCTTTACAGATTGATGATGGTCTTCATCCCTTAGCCTCCATATTCTACAGGATAAACATTTTCAACCTAGTCATCAATCTGTCACATTCCTCACATTTTATGACCCTCTTCAATTTAGTCAAACTACTTTTGTTGGCAGAGTAGGGTACACTGCAATTGGTTTTCTCACCATTTGAGATAAACAAGATGGACTTCAGCCTTCTTTTCTCAAGTCTTTCAAACACTTTTGTACAGATATGATACTGGTCTTGGAAGGCTGCTTGTTTTTGTTTCTTTTTATAGGACTAGCTTTGGTAAGTTTTAAATGGACAATAAATAAATTTGAAGCCAAAGGAAAAAAAATAAAATTTAATGTATTTTTTCAGGTCAATCCCACTACGTTTCCTCTTACAGTTAGCCCCTTACTATAAAAAAGTCCACTTCAGCTGAGATCCCTAGACTCAGGAAAGCAAAATTCAAAGTTTTTAAAATTCTGTGGACTGTTGTTAGTTTTCTGATATTGGCATCAGAAGAGGCTACTGGCATGGAAAAGACTGAGAAAGCCTACTAGCTTAGGGAAATCTTATCACACTATGATTTTCCTCAGCAAGGAAATGGCAGATAGTATGTGTCCATATAAAAAGGGATTGCTATTTGGCATTGGTAGGTTTATTCTCATTGCTCGTAACATTGTCTTAGTTGTCAAACTACTTGCTTATTTTTTTCCATCATGTTTCTGAAAAAGACATTTATTTTTATATTGTATTTGTTATGTTGCAATCACATTGTCCAACCCTTTTAGATGTTTGCAACCAATGGAGAACTTTATATTCAGCCCATTACAGAAACAAGAGCTACCTATTTTATGTACAAAAGCTCTCATTGGTAAATGCTTTTATCTACCAAGTGTTGCACTAAGTCACAACAAGATACTTTTATACACAGAGGAAAACTGAAGAAGTTTCCAGGAGCCTCGCACTCATCCCCTCCAATATGGGGAATTTGAAAGGAGGATTTGGTACTTAGACAAATCAGAACATTTTGAATAACCTGAAACATCTTTGGCTCTGGGGTTTTTTAACTTTAAAGTGAAGAATTTCAGAAGTTGCATATTCATTATATTTAGTGAAATACAAGTTACATGTAAAGATCAAACCAAACTAAGGAGTCACCACAATGAAATTGATAAATGTTAATCCTCACATCTTCACAGATGTCAAGACTTGTTTGTAGAAATCATACAGTCTGTACTCTTCACCTTAATAAATCAGTGAGTAGCAATACTGTACAAGCCAAGATAAGTAACTAGCCTTTTTAAGATGATGTCCACCCAACAAACCTTGAACATGTTTAAATGTACAAGGAACTCAGTAGTATAGCCTAATGTCTAAATGTCTATTTGCGTTGAAAATACTTTTTTTGGCTGATGAAAATCATGGAACCACAGAGTATCTCAAGTTGGAAGGAATCCATAAGGATCCTGGAATCCAGAATCTCACTGAACTCTGTGAGGGTTGGTGCTCTAAGTTCTGCCCTGGGAAGCCTGCTCCAGGGGCTGACCACCCTGTCAGTGAAGAGCCTTTTCCTAATGTCCAATCTGAACCTCCACTGAGAGAGGTCAGATATGATAAGGTGATGTGAGTAGAAAAATTCTTATGCCTGTCTAAAACCCACAAGTCTGGCATGATCTTGAGTCATCAGGTGGAAATGTATGGACTTTATCTGCCAGGAGTCCATAACACACCACACTAGTTGTACTGACAGTCAAACATTCCAAAACAGTGGTGGTGTTTCAATACAGTGCTCAACATGGCTCAGTCTGCCCTCAGCAGGATCAGGCAAATTACAGCTTTACTGCTCAATTTCCCTTCTCCTACATTCCTTCTGACCTGCAGAAAGGAAGACAACCACATTTCAATTTTTCCAGCAAACTCCACTCCCCACCATCATTGCTCTGCTATTTTCCTTTATGGCCATACCCGTCTCCTTAAACTGATGTTGCCAGTTTGGCTGTCAGCACCTATCATGTCAGATATCCTAGAAATGGGTGCATTCAAGAATGGTGAAAAATACAATGTTATAGGATGGGATACTGCAAGAAAAGGACTGAACAACACTTATATTCAAGGAAAGAGAATTCTGAAGGTAAACATTCAAAAATTGCTTCTAAAGCTGTAGTGTCTCAGACTTCAAGAAATCGTTGTTTAGAAGTGTGACGAGCTCACAGTTTTGTGGCACAACTTGATCTCAAGTAGGATCAGCACTGCTAACCAGATGGGAAGTCACATCTATCATGCCTCTGCAGTGGAAGGTTACCAAGGTACAGTACTTTTGAAAAGATGTTCACTTTTCACATTAAAGAGTTACTTAAAGCCTGAGGCTAATTAACATTTTAGAAGGACAGGGGATGGAGAGTATCAAACACTGTCAGAAGTGTTGTTTACAGGCTTGATTCCAGCAGCCAGGTGACTGCTCTAAGACTGACCTCTCTTTTACACAATCAACCTGAACTAGTTCCAGTGGGACTATGCTGTTTATGTTGAGGCTATAGCACAAAAGCACAGCACCACATTTTGCAGCAAAGTGCAATTCATTATGATATATTACAAGAAAAATTTGGAAACATTAAATCCAGTGAAAAATCCCCACTGCATTTCTTAACCTGGAGACAGGCAAAGGGCAAAGAAAGATTTGATCATGGTTATACAAAAGATGATGAAAAGATAAACCTTTTAAATGTATCTGCTGTTTTGTCCCTTCTACTGTACTACATAACTGAAATTGTCCAGACTCCTACACAGTGTTCAGAAAGGTTTTTTTTACTTTCTAGTTACATATCTTGTCATGTTCATAAATTCATATATAAGGACAAAGTATTCTGACAGGGATCAAAAAAATAGTAAAATGGTATCCATCCTAAGTGCTCCTGCCAGCAGAAGAGATGAAACATGCCATACTCAAGCACCTCTGCCACTGCACAGCCATCAAGGAGCTGTCACCGTGACACAAGCAGCAGGAGCTGCAAGGCCACTCTAAACTGAGCCAAGGACTGAAGAGGTCTGTGATACAGATGAGTAACAAAACCACACAGTACTTTCGCTATTGTTCTTCATCACCATTCCAGAGCCATCAGCCTTGGAGGCACTCATGTACAGGATAAGTGAGATGCAGTCTTCCTCTCCTCCCATTGGGCTGCAAAAGTATCTATGGGATACGTTTGGAGTGACCAGGATTTCACACCATGCACAGGCAGCTCCTCAGACAACTGATTCTTAATTCTGCTACATATAGTTCAAACTGTCAGACTTGACCTTCACCTTTCACTTTCAAGTTCCCACCCTGTTTTATTCCTCTTGCATATTTTCCTATTATAGAAGGATTTGTAGTTTTCCATATAATGGTTATTCAGCAATTCAACAGCTCCTTAAAAAGCTAATTTAGAATTAAATATCTCTTCTGACAAGTGTTACATAACATTTCCTATTTAAAGGCAGTATCAGTTCCAAGTAATTTATGAATTTAGATTATCAACACTGAAAAAATGTCACCATTAATTTCCAAACTCATAAGCTTTCTTGATCTCTTTGATAAACTTGCTACAGATAACCTGGAGTTCTCCTCTAGGTAGCAGAGAAGAATCCTTTTTCCTCCTCTTATATGCACTGTCTTACATAATTTTTAGAAGTGGTCCCCATGTGATGATGGCACCAAAATGTGAAATTTGTCATCAGTGCTGCTTTCCATGGAATAGAGCCCAGTAGCCAAACTGTAACAGGGAAAAATGTAAACATTTTGGGGTAAATAATTTTTCATTTACTCTTTTTGGGTAAATAAACCTCAAATAGCCCAAGTGTCCATGAAGGCATGCATGAATAGGTCAATGCTCTGCCACACTAACCTCAGCTGACAGATGCACGTCACCGTAGCAGACCATGTTCAGTAAGTCCTTTACCCCAAATTAATTCCTTTTTCACTGCCATGACATATGTGGACAGTTCCTAAATTAAAACAGAGCCAAGTTCAAACTAACATCTCTTACCACCACAGGTTATTTCCACTAGCTGACAGAACTGAAACGACAAGCTGCTGCCACTGTGGCAGCAGGTACACAGGCAGAGTTGTGGTTTTGACAGCACTACTTATTCCACAAAGGAATAGGAAATAAAACTTCAGCCTACAGTCGACTTGCCAGCTCTGTTCCACTGCTACAGTCACATCACAAAGCTTCTTAAGCTTAAACATATCCTTGGAGACTTTTTAGCTCAAAAATCATAATATAGGTGGTTGTCATACCCAAGTCCCTTAGAAATTTTCTTTTTTCTTCATCCCGAGATAAGGGCACTGACTTTAGAAATGCAGTTGTTTTGGGAAGGCTTTTTTGAGGGTGGGTTTTTTTGGGGGTGGCTGGTTGGGGTTTTTTCGATGTTACTTGCGTCTCATTTGAATAAATTTTGGCAACAACAAAAACAATTTAGCAGAAACGTTTCACTTAATAGTGTTAACGTGTTCCAGCCTCTTGCTAAGGATGTGATGGGGAAGTTCAGAGGAGGAAGGAAAGGAAAAGACTGAAAAGTAGACTGAACATGTAACACCAATAATTTAGGAATAAACATTTTTTTAATCAAAACATGATAGTGCTTATATTCTGTTTTGATTTTGGAATTCTGGCAAGTTTGATACTATTCCAAAACAAGCTAAAAAAATTATTCCCACTAAGATTGACCTGTCAAGAATAAGGTTGATGCATAATAAAGGCATGTGCAAAATAGGCAAAGACTCAGAATTTCTCAATACCATACTTGAAAGGCATTTAAAAGAATCATTCTGGTAACCAGTGTGAGATTCTGAGTGGGAAATGATTTTCCAGCTTACTTAGAGATGTTCATTAACCATCACAATTAACATTTCATTCTGAAAGTGCGTTTGATTTTTTGTCTTTTAATTGAAGCATTTAAGCATCAGTGACTCTGCCCACTCCCAGTATTTTTCATTATCTTAATCAGTTCTGGCTTTCAACCTCTGAAAAATACTTATCATATCAAGCCTTCTGTTATTGTCCCTTAATTTTTCTTTCCTTTGACTGACTGGTTGCAAATATACACTCCACACCTACTCTCACATGCATCACCATAAAATCCTAAGGACATAGCAAAATAATTTCTTTTTTTTTAAATTATATTTAAAAGCTTTGCAAAGGTATGGTATTAGAGATTGGGAGGATACAGATTCCCTTGGAAGAGTTAGGGTAAAGTCAGTTTTCCAAGGTACTTGAATAAAGAAGGGGGAAATGGACTTGATTCTGTCTGCATACTATATAAGGCCATCTTTGCATTCTTTGGGGGTGGGCAGTAGATATAAAGAATTTTGGGGGCTTCAATCAAGACCTTGACATTTTGATATTTAAAGAATATCTGCTTATTCTGTTAGTTTAAACAAATACAATCTAAACTGAATGTAAGCTGAAAATCTGCTGAGTGCTAGTAAGCTAAGGTAATTATTCCACCTGCAAAAGTAATGCAAATACTCCTTAGATAAGTCTAATTTGGAGCATAAACTCGAAAGTTACTAATTTACTGGCTAATTTGTGGTTCAATGATGAGCCAATTAAATAAAGATCCTAGACTATCTTTTCAAAGAGAAGTACTTCCAAGTCAGAATGTTAAAGCAATCTGGGATGGGAACTAATGAGGTTCAGCATCTTAATAATGCTTAAGTGACTTCTGAAGGAAAAAGTCCAGTTGTTTTCCTGGTCAGAAAAATCAGGCAGATACCTCTAGTCCATATGTATTAAATGTCTGCAGTAACATCTTTGGGCTTCTTAACACTTTAATTATTGTACATTTGCGTAGGGAAAGATACCCAGAAAGATGCCGAGTTGGAATGGACAGCTGAAGCAGTACAAACTCCATGCAGGGATTTCTGTATTTAACCTTCAACAACATTCAAAGCTTTCCAAGATCTAGAAGATTTTGCACCAGTCCCTCATGAGTAACAACCCCATAACTGCTGCAATATGTGCCTCGAGCATCACTTGGTCAGATCCACAAGACTCGGGAGACCCTGCTGTTGGCTGGAAGTCTAGCTATTATTGACAGAGGCTTAAGTGATCTCCTTCTCTAATTTCTCCCTGTAAGTGTCAACACACACTGACTGAGATGTCCTGAAGTGTATCTGACCTAGCAGACAAAAAACTACCACTGAAAGCCATGTCACTGCAGTGCTGACCAAGTGACACATCAATAGAAAAAACAGCTTGTTATCATAAAATGATGCATTTCCTTGAGAAGCATCACATCAACTGTATGCCTGTGACAGAACTGAGCTTATCTTTCAAAAGCATTTGTGAAGGCAGCTGAAATGGTTTAAAAATGGCACACCACTCCACATCTCACACCTGGAACCAGCAGTACAGTCTGATAACTACTTGTGAGAACCTGCCCAGAAAGGGCCCTAGGTCTACACCTGAGAAAGATAACTCCTGTCCCAATGAGATAACAAGGCTATTTCCTTGAAAACTCTAAAATTAAGAAACAGGATAGTTTTGCAGGGAAGACAGAGAATGAGAGCAATAGCAACCCAATCAGCTCTTTGTACAAGGATTAGAGATTATACATCATTGAGTAGTGCTTATACTGACAGAATACACCACTGGGCTGCTCTGCAGCAACATCCTGACACCTCTCAATCTCTCATTTTCATAGGTCAGTTACAAGGGAGAGGGCAAATGTTTTCAACTGGGCCCTTTTAAAATAAAATCTTAAAATTAACAGACTACAGCTGATACAGAGACTTAGGCAGGCTTTTTAAAGACAGCTTATTTAAAAATTAACAGGCAGAAAATGGTACCAGCTAATTCAATGAGATATGGAGACTGAAAGAAAGAAGACCAAGGAGGGGGTGATCAGTATAGTCTACTCACATTAATCTTTTTTTAAGACACATCTCATTAGGGATAATGTATCATTTTAATATTTCAGCTCCATAGAATTTTTTCCCTCAGTAGTGAATCTGAGGGGGAGGGGACAAAAAGACGTAACAGGGTTTTCCAAGGTTTGGAAATTCATTAAAGTAGACTATTGTAGCAATTTAGAGCTCTAAACTGCTGAATCAAGATTGCTGAAACAAGATTAAGTTGACAGACATTTGAAAAAAAAAAAAAAATCCACTATGCCTCAAATCAAATGCATTTGGTTAGGGAAATAAAGCTTAGATCCAGATTTGGTTGTGCTCTCTAAAAAATAGGGAAGGAAAAATATGTTTCTCAAAGAATAAATATTAGTCAATATTAAGTCATGGCACTAACAAACATTTTTTCCTCTATTGCATTTGTAGAGAGCTCCAAATAAAGACTTATTTAAAGCAAAAGATCTTATTAATGGGTTGTTACTTTCTATAAAATCAATTTCAGTTCAGTAGCCCTGATTAAGTCTCAATTTATAAAAGTGGAAGGAGGCCAACACAGAAAATCAGTGTAACTCCCTAACAACATAGATTTTTTTTTTTTAAGAGCAGTTCTGAAATAGATTACAAAGCCTTCTAATGAAAATCAATGACATTTTAAAGTTAAAGGCTTAAAGAGCAATCAAAGATTTAAAATGCCAAAAATGGAAACATGTGCTCAAACTCCGATTTCTTCTTATGTGCTCAAACTGGCTTGGTCAGTTCATAGGCTTAAGGCAAAAAAGTGACTTTTTGAACTTCCACTATCTGACACAGGGTAAAGAAAGACCTCCATAGACCCACATGTGGAATGATGGGTAACATCTTCTGACAGACTGTCCATGGCTGCTGTGAAGCTGTACTTTGCTTGCACCCACCCTCAGAATCCTCTCCCTGGGCACCTCCTCTCCTCAGCTCACATGGCATTCATGCCCCATCCAATGGTGCTCTTCTCCTCCGCCCCTGCAGCCCCAGCCTCGGACATCAGAGCCCAGCAGCAGCTTCACACTGCTGGGGCCTGACCAGGGAATGCTTTAAATGGTTATGGGTCTGCTTTAGCTGCAACTGCAAGTATTGATAAGGGTCAGGAAAGACTAGGAAGATTATATCCTAGAGCTGGACAGTGACTCTGGATACTGAGAGCAGTCCTGAGGAGAAAGTCTTGAAGATCTTTTGTGGACAAGAAGCTTGACGTGTGCAGCAGCAATGTGCACTTGGAAGCCAGAAAGCCAATAGTATCCTAAGTTCCATCCAAAGCAGCATGGCCAGCAGGGTGAGGGAGGGGATTCTGCCCCTCTGGTCTGGTGAGACCCCAACTGTGGTGCTGCATCCAGCTCTGGGGTCCCCAGCATAAGGATTTGGAATTGCTGAAGCAAGTCCAGAGAAGGACCACAAAGATGATCAGAGGGATGGAGAACTTCTCCTGTGAAGGCAGGATAAAGGGTTTTGGGGTTGTTCATGCTGGAGAAGAGAAGGTTCCAGGGCAAACCTGTAGCAGCATTTCAGTAGCTAATGGAGAAAGCTGGACCAAACTTTTTACACAAGGGCCTGTAGGGGTAGGACATGGAGTAATGAATGGCCCTAAGCTGAAGGAGGGTAGGTTTAGATTATATATTAGAAAGAAATCTTTTAAAATGAGGTTGGTGAGACAATGGATGCCCCACACCTGGCAGTGTCCAAGACCAGGTTGGATGGGGCTCTGAGCAACCTCATCTATTGAGAGGTGTCCCTGCCCACTGCAGGGAGGCTGGAACTATCTTATTTTTAATTTGTCTTCCAACCCAAACTATTTCATGATTCTGTGACTCTACAAAGACCTATTTTCTAGAGCTTGACAGGAGGTTCCTTTGCTACTGCTTCCTGCCAACTGCCATGGTGTGCTTTAATCTTGCGTTGTGATGATGGTCTGAGTCCTTGCGCAAGCACCCTTCGAGTCATTTAGAAAAGAAAGTGTGGCTGAACAGACAGCAAATATATAAAGCCAGACTTAACAGACCTGAGATCAAGGGAGAAGCTTGCCCCTCATGCAGACAGTATCTCACCCCTCCCAGAGTGGTGCCAAGGACATCAGTGCTGCCCTGCCCCCCCTGTCCTCAATGCCACTGACCTCAGGACCCAGGTGATGTTACATGAGCATGACACAAAAGGAGTCAATTCAAGGACATTTATGAACAACTTTAAACATAATGCTAATGAGTTTTTTTTGAGTTCAAGATAACCTGGTAATATTAGTCCAATTAAAATGATGCTTCTTGATTAGACTGCTACAATTTCAATTAGACTAACAATAAATTCTCGTCTTTGTGTGTAAGGTGTGCTTCTTTAACCTGCAAAAATATATCAGGTGTAGTGCAACACTGTACACTTCTAAGCATGATTGCTTAACTTCTGCTTTCTGTGTTCCTGAAGAGCACAAAGCCCTGTTCTCTCCCAACAGTGCTCCTCTTCCCTGCCTTCTGTTCATAGTGGTAGAATGGATGACTCAAGATTTTAGCTTTTACACGTTTCAAATCCTGTACCACATCAGCGCATAGCTCTAAACTCCATATAATGTGTAGTTAACTGTCATTACCTTTTGGTTAGGCCAAACAATCCCTCTAGGCCTGTGATCCAAGGACACACCACAGCACCAGGCCCCCAAAAGTAGAAACAAAAGTAAATTGAGGGAGAGGGAGCAAAATGGGGGTGTAGCTTCATCACCTGAAGCTGTGACTGGAGAATTAACGCCTGAAATGCAAATAAACCACTCTTATATCGGAAAACCTGGCTTATGTCTGAAAAACTCACAACCATTGTCCAACTTGGTTGCAGCCTCTGTGAGGCTTTTGACTGCCCAAGGTGTATCTATTGAAGGCCTTTAATAAATACATTATTCTCTTAACTCTGTCTAGCCTCTGCTCCAGGTAGCCAGTCCAAGGCATCAGAATAACTGGCACAGTAGCTGTCTTCCCTGTGCCTCCCCTCTATCTGTTGGCCAGAAAAAACAACCAACCAAAAGAAAAACCACACACCTGCTCCACCACCGTGCATTTTTCCATCCACAGCTAGCACAAGCACTGATCCCAAGGTCCTGTCCAACAAAACTTTACCAGGGGAAGAAGGGATGGGTGCACACTGCATTAAAGCAGTCAAATGTAACACAGGGGTGCAGTGTGTGTTAACAGCAGAGATGTTTTATTGATGCTTCACTCCATGGAAAATGTATCTGCCTGCTCTGGATAACCGTGCTAACTCCATATTGAGAGTTCTCATCATTCTGAATGAATGAATGAATAAGCGAATGACTGAATGCCGAAATGAAGACAGGATACTAACAGCGCATAGAAAATTAACTTCCAGGAATCACCTTCACATCAATATTGGGAACTTTATGCAGAATGCTGCATTCTTTAGAGCTTCCTTTCCAGAATCACAAATCTGAGAGATCAAGTAAAATGCATTAGCTTAGGAACACCATTCTTCATGTATCATAGGAGATCAGTAACACTAGTCTGTCAGCCTGAGACAGAAGTAGTTTTTAATCTCTACCAAATCTCCCATCTACAGAAATAATTAACATTTTTGAGCTTTATATCAGATTGAATTCATGTGAATTCAAAGGGACTCTTCTCTGCATAACCTAATAATTTCCTTTTCTTTTTCACTACTTAATGTATAACAATTTTATTTTATACACAATGTTTGTATCCATTACCAAACACTACCACTGAATTAAGTTAAATTTCCTTCTGCTTACTAAACCTATTCATGCACACATGTCAATGTCTGAAAGTACACTACATTAAATTCCACCTTCCCAAGATAATAATTTGTATGTCTACAAAATATTTTAAGTGCAAGCTTATGAAAGGGTAACAAATAAAATCCTGAAGTATAGAAAATGCTTTAGAAAATAAAGACCACAAACACCCTTATGCCAAGTCCAAATAATCAAGACAACTCCCAGAAGAGAAAGAGGCAGGAGAAAGCTGGAGAACAAAGTATGCTGAGTAATGACCTCATCACCTCCACCAAAAAGAGAGGAAAGGAGAGGACAAGGAAGGTGGGAGGAAGGGAGGGGAGGATAAAGTTCAATTTGCAGGGACCTACAGTGATCATCTAGTCCAACTGCCTGACCATGTCAGGGCTGACTGAGAAGTGAATCCCATTATCAAGGGCATAACCAAATGCCAAATGTTTCAATTTTTTTAGGCACTGACAGACCTGGGGCACCCATCACCTCTCTAGGAAACCTGCTCCAGTGTCCAGCCACTGAACTTTGGTCAGCTGTAGAGTGATCAGGTAGCTGGACCAGATGATCATCCAAGTCCCTGGCATCTGGAACAATTCTACACTTTGCTTGCTTTTTTTGTTTGTTTTAATTATTCATATAGAAAACAACCCTTCAATGTTCCTACAGAGAGAGTAAATACATTTACCTAAAACTCAGGAGTTCACATTCAGATTCCACAGGCTTCACACAAAGCAGAGAAATTTCAGCACTGTGTATCTGTTTTCAGAGTAGATGTAACTATACAAGTACAATCTGTCTGCTCTTCATGTCAGATCAGCCTAGTGTTTCTTACCTTTGATATGCCTCCATGCATAAAACCAGCTACCAAACTTACTCTCAAACCAAATGGTTCCTCCTTCAGCCTTCCACTTTTGTCCAATGGCTTGTGGCAACTCCTACCCCCACCTTCAGCATATGCTGCCAGTCAGAAGAAACACCCCAAGCACCACTCCAATTGTCCATCTCATTAAAACACACAAGCAGTCTCTTCTGAAGAAGAATATTTTCCAGAAGCAAGGAACACAGAAGAATGTGATGTTCCTAGTGAATTTCTCCACCACTTAAAGCAGTCATGCATAGTTGCATTTTCTAAAAAATGTGATCTACTTTAGGCTGGGGAAAAAGATTCAAGAAAGATTCAAGAAACTCAATTTTATTTGACTAAAATATTTGATAATTAATACTTTGGGACTTTTTTCTCATCTGTGTCCTTACTTGTAATATCTCCTTGTTCACCAGATAGGTTACTACATTAAACAGAAATTTCTCATAGATGCTCAGCCTGCCAATTGTGCAGAACTGAATTTTCCCTAAAATTACATTTCACAGAGAAAATGCTTTGTTTTACCATTTAATTTCTATTATAGCAGCAATGAGGAAATATTAATTATATATTCCCATTGCAACTATGAAATTTAAGCTCTTCCATTCTTTCACAGACAAATGCTCCCTTTTCCAAGTGGATAAAACATTTTTAAACTATTTTACAAACTCTTAGTACTAGAATAAACGACTCTATAATGGTTTTTATAAAAGAAAACCAAGTTTCACAGTCATTGTGCATCTTTCCTTGGGCACCAGGAAGTCTGAGTCAGGTAAAAAGGACAGAAGAAAACACTAACTATTGAAGCAATCCTGAAAATAGGTGTTTGCTCAGAAAGGTGTAGCTTTTCAGCCAACTATACAATCTCTTCACCTGCTCTTTGTCTCACTATGCTATCTGTCAAACAATAAAAAATTCACTGAACAACAGGATGGTTTTTGTCATACCTGTGCAGTAACTGGCAACTTAAGTCAAGACATTTCTGATTTAGACAAAAGTCCTACAGCAGTGCATGCTACACATATACACATGCAACACATGACTATCTAATGATGAGAAACAAAAAACACTTAAAGATGTGATTGTTGACAAAACAAGAATTTTGTCAAATCTTTAGTAGGGAAAGCAAGCAAAAGAGGAAAGTGAATTAGTTTCTGAATATAAATTTCCAATATTTTTCTCTATTTTGTTATTTCAATGTCTGTTCCTGCAGGTCATTATCATATCAGCAATCCCACTGTTTCTTTTTAATGCCTCAGTTAATGAAACCAGTTCCTCAAACTTGGTTTAACAAAGTAGGAAGCAAAGAAACATCAGGAAAAAAAACCACAGAGAAACAAAGACTGGAAAATGGAAAGTCATTGTATGCAAACTACAGGTAAGTGAATGGAACTAAGAAATTTAACCATATATATTATTCCTTGACACGAGAAACAAAAGATTTTTGTGTGGTGTAGCTAAAATACTATGTTTATGCCATCAGAACATATCTTACCACTAAAACAAGTTGCTGTCAAGACTGAAGGAATTACAAAAAATGAGAATAATTTCCAGTTCTCCTGTTACACTGAAGATCTTGCATTGAAATCTGGAAGTATTCCTTTAACCATATTTCTGCAATAAGTCACTGTTTTCACAGTCATATTTGACATCAAGGAGGGAGCTGAAAAAGAAGCTGAAGTCCTGACACAACAGCTTCTGTATGAGGTCAACTATGAATATTCTTATGTGCATGGCTTTGAAGTTTCATAAAATTATGAACAAAGATATGACCATGGTTAACAGTGAATGTATTTTTAATAATTTTTATCAGCTGATGGTTGTACATATCCCAAACAGCTTTTGAAATGACAAAAAAAGTGTCATTATTCCAAAAAAAGGAATGATTTGATCTAGGAAGGAAGTTCTACCTCCACCATCTTCAATTGCAAACCTTTTAGGGTTCATATTCTAAAACACCTCTGAACAAATCCAGCAGCTGACAGAAGTTCAGATGGAGGCATATGAGTACCACACACAGTCCTCCTCTCCTTTTGACTGACACATTCACAGTAACACAAAAATTCAACCCATGCCACCAAAGGCCTTCAAAGCACATATGCTTGGCTTTGACCTGGATGGTCTTAAAGAGCCACTTCTCAGTTCTCACAATTACAACCACGGACTCCTATAAAATGGACACAACCATTTACACTGCAAGTACTACGATCATTTTGCAAATTAGGAAAGAAGCTTGGAAAACAAATAGAATTTCTCAGAGTCCTCTAGCATCTAATTTCTAAATGCAAACCCAACCATATTTATTGAGTGGCCCAGCACCTACTGTTTATCTTCTCTCATTGACTCTTTTCCAGAAATGGGTGTTAAAAAACTCTTTGGCTATGTTATTGAAACTGGTCATGTTTCTGACAATCAGTAAATACAGAATCATTGCACTGACTGATTATCATCATTGTCAAGCAATTGCTTCACCGTGCCTTCACCTGCATTCTAGGGCAGCACTTGCGTTCTTTAGGACTACTTTAATGTAAATTTATAGGCCCTGAAAACAAAATACATTTGCTTGAGTTATAAGTCATCTTCCAGCACACAGTGATGTCATTTTTGATCCATGCTAACAAATTCTAATGAAGATATTTTTGTGGCAGATGGATACATTCAAACATCTCCTGTTGTCTAAATCAACCTGTTAATGTACCAGCAACACTCAGGAGCTTGGTAGCTACTTTGCCATTTAGCACATATACAAAATATGAACTGGTTCAGAAGAAGTAGTCACTAAGCACATCTGACACTACCTGTCACAAACATCTCATCAACTCCATTCTGAAACTATTTAATTATCCCCAGCTTGTTGATCATTCATTTTGTTGATCATTCAGCACTAACAGACTGCATATGTGAAACATGGCATTGTTCAGAATACTGAATTTTCTTTCTCTAAATGGTTTCAGAGTATTCCTACAAATTCCCATTACATCATTAGGCTACTTATTAAATTCTTATTTTTGCTGTTTGGGTTTCTGTGTGCGTGTTTTGTGTTTGCTGGGGTTTTTCTGTTTGTTTGGTCTTTTTAATAAAAGCAATTCTAACTGATGCAAACAAATAAAATTGGACCACCTGAGCTGGAACATTTATCATTACGTTGTGGAGGTTAGGGACCACCAATACAGAGACAGATAAAAGTAACCCAAAATCTTTAACACATTCTTTTTATAATGCAGCTGCATAAAGGATGCCAAAATTAGGAATGAGTAGAGTGTTTGCCACTTGATTATTCACAGCTGAACACAAGCATCTGAGCTTACAGCTTTAGGAAATAACCTTTTTATACAATTTTTTTTCTTGTTTTAAATAAAAGATGGTGCAATGCACATTGAATGTTTTGTTTCACTGTGTTTTCAACTAGCATAAAGTAAACAAAATGGACTAACTGTATTTATTTACTCTTAATTATATATAAAAATAATTTTTTTAGTTATGAACTTCTGTGATCAAGTAACAGACAATCTGTTGCTGCTGACTAAGTCTCTGGGTTTTTTTAATGGATGATTAAGTATGTAAGACCAAAACCAGCTGTACAAAAGAGTGCATTTGCTTAATAGCATCACATTTTTGCTTTTATAGTATACACACATAGGTACTTGTTTCTTCCAAGCGCTGACTCCCCTGCTTAAAATACACTATGTCATTGCTTTTTGCCATGCCACGTAAAGACTGTTCTCACAGCAGCTTTGAGGACAGTTTAAAACTTGCAGATACAGAGATGCTTTCTGGCTTCTCCAGATGTAGCTCAGTGCAAAGAACACAGCACGTGGGAAACAACCATCTTCCAACTACAGGCACTCTGTGGTGACTACTAACATTTGTTTCTGCACTGAAGGGGAGATGAGAACTGTGTGTCAAACACCAACAAAGAGCATGCCAAGACACAGCCTATCCTCACTTGGAAAAGTTCATATGGAATATAATCCGTGTTCCAAGTTTTTGTTTTATAAAACATGTTCCTGGCAGATGTTGTCAGGGGTGTACTTCCCTTTCACTGTCCTCTGCATCCCACCCACACACTTCTCCAAGGCTGGATGCTGTACCCACAAAACAGATTCAATATACATCAAATCTGAAGTGGAAAAGAGTGCATAAAGCTCTGGAAGTTCATTAGTATTTCTGGAGTTCTGTTCCTACTTCTGAAGCAGTCATCACATATTTGCTATTAACATAAATTTATTCAAATATGAGGAAGCTGTTACAGCAATTCTCTATCTGCAGTTCTTGAAACATGTTGTGATGATTAAAAATCCCACATGCATTGAGAAAAATTTACAGCGCATAAATTTGTTGCAATACCCTCATACCCTATGCTCATTTGAAGTGCCCAAAGCACACTATGTTAAATTACACACTCTTGACTCTGTACTGGGTATTTTCTATAGACTATTGCCACCAACAACACTGGTCAGAAATTTGCCAACTTAAAAAGCTTGCTTTCATGGCATTTGGACTTCAGTTGCCTACATGCAATGTCCAGTGAAGTCAGGATTTTGAGTATTAGAGAGTGTGATTAAACATTGGATACTTAGTATGTGCAGGCACACATTCCACTCCTGCTTGATATGTTGCCCAAAGGACAAAGTAATCCAAGGACAATTTTTTTTTGCTGTCTGAAATAGTTTCCTTCTGACCTTATTATATCAAAGTATCATAAAGTTACTGCTCTAAATACCTCTACATATATGATATGCCTATTGACATCTTCAAAGGACAGGTTTTTTTCTTAACCAGAGAAAAATCAGCTTACAAGAGGATGAAAACTCTGTGGAAAAGATCCAGTGATAAAACACTTTTTCCTAGACTGAATGATGAATGGTTCCTGAATGTCAACAAAACCAGCAGCAAGGAGGACACTCTCTCTGCGTCCCCTTCCAGTAAAAAACCATCCTTTTAATGTCATGCCTTTATGACCATTCCAGGTTCTTAGATCATTGGTATTCATCAATCAATAATTGACCAGTTGTCAAACTGTGACATAATGTCATTTTAAGGTTTGCAAATATGGGAATATCCAAGCTGATACAATTCACACTTAGTTAATAGACCATTCCTTTAATCAGAGCACAGCAGTACTAATAGTCAGGTACAGAGTCCTCTCTGGTCTCCAGTGTTCATCAAAACTAGGTTTTTTCTCTCACATACTCTTGTCAAGTCTACGGTAGACCACCTGTAACTGATTTTTTAATCTTCCATCATTTCTTCCATTTTTTAAAAACATATTGAAGGTTATCTATTTATTGATTTTAAATTAACAGCTGCAGCAAGCAGTCCCACTCAATTGCCTTTATTAGGGGCGAACCACTGGCTTGTATTTTCTACCTGTTTCTTGTTTGCTGCATTTGATGACCATGTGTGCCTGCTAGTGGAAAAAAGACAAGAGCTTCAAGTTCATATCCTGCATATTTCCTGTGATTTACCTTACACTTGTTCAATTATCCATTCTCTAGCCTGTAGATCCCAAACATATACCACCCCTCTCAGGGAAGTTGTGCCCTACCCTGATAATTATTTCAGCTTTCTGTACTTTCCTGATCCCTGCCATACTTTTGGAAGACTGCATAATTTTGGGGGTCAGAGGGATGAGTCTCTCAAAAACCTGAAATGTGGCCTCTTGAAAACTATTTGAAATCTTTTTCTTGATCAGCTACAAAGAAACAGGCCTATCTTCTATAAACCATTATCTTTGACAGCAAATATTCTTCTTCCCAGGATCTTCCCTGGTTCATAGAATCAAATTATAAGTCATGTTGGAAAGGAATTAGGTGGTCGTCTACTCCAATCTACAGAAAGCAGAGTTGATTCTGAATTCAGATCAGGTTGCTCAGGGCTTTGTCAGGTAGGACTTGAAAAATCTCAAGGACAGAGATTCCACAGCCTTGCTAGGCAGCCTCTCTCAATGCTTAATTATCCTCACAGTGAATAGATGTTTCTCCTTAAGACTGAGCCTCTTATGTCTTGATTTACGTACCCGGTGTCTCATTTTCCAGCCAAGCACCTCAGTAAAGAGCCCAGCTCTACTTGATTGCCTCCTTATCTGTCATGGAAGGCTGCCATCAGGTTACCCTCCCCTTGGAGCATCTCCTCCAGGCTGGGCAAGCTCCATTCCCCCGTCTTCGCAAAGGATGCGCGCTTCAATTCCCAACTGTTTTGGTCAACCTCCATTGAATATATTCCAGTCATTCCATGTCTGTCGTGAACTGGGCTGGCAGAAAGAGGGGAGGTGGTGTTGAAATCTCAGCACAGTATTCCAGGTGGGTTCTGACAAGTGCTGACAAAAAGGGGAATGGAATATTTCCATCAGTGTTCTGTCTGACACTGTCCAGGATGCTGTCAGCTTTCACTGCTGCCAGGGGACACTGCAAGACACTACATTTGTCTACCGAGCTTCAAACAAATTTGCTCATCCCTTGCCCACCTCTGATGACATGTGTGGCACAGTTCCATGGAGAAATTTCTCCTTTTCTTATGTGTTTGTAAAACTATCCTGAACTTGACTTCCTAGATGCCACCACAAAACCAATTGCTATTGCAAAAAAATGAATTAAAATTTCTCCTCACTTAATGGCTTAACAACATTTAAATGCAGCATGGAAATATATAAGACGCTATCTCAGTTCAACTTCCACAACCACATCTGAAGTGTTGGAGAATGGCTCAACTTGAGCATTAAGAAGAGAGGAAGAACTCACAGGCATTAAAAAAAACCCTCCCTTACCACAAGAGCAATCCTGCTTGTTTTCCCTACAGTGATGGAGAAGTAATTCTACTGTTCATGAGAATGAGAGAAATGAGATTGTAGAAATTTGATTCTGGCTCTGACAGGTATTTGATTGGGGAGATTACAGGCTCTAAAATGTTTGGAATAGAGATTGTACTTCAGCATTGCCTATGTTTAGGGAATACATTCACCAGACAGTAAACACTACAGAAGAAGAAAATCACAGCTAAATAAAATAATAATTTAAACAGCAGAGATGCCTGTCTGAAATTTTTGTCAAAAATGCAATTGCTCACTGTAGTCTGACACGTTAGAGGCCAAGTTCTTTTGCTTGAACTGTTCTTGACAGATTTTAATGTTAATTGGTTTGGGGAAGATGCCAGGCAATCTAAAACATTTGCTGCAAAACAAATGTGAAGGAAATATGGCTCAGGGTACAGTCTCACAATTCACTTAAAACTGCAGAGAATAAGCATGATTCTCTACAGAGAATGACAGAGCAAGACAAATAAAAAAATAATTTTAAGAAGTGGCAAGTAACAAGCAACTGTGCCGCAAGATTTACATGCTGTACATTAGGCAGCAATAAAACATTAATTTCACGATAGTAAAAATGCTGACTATGAACTCCAGCAAGGTCTCAGCAAAAGTACAAAGCTGTTGCAGTCAGCAGGATCTTTTATGTATACAAATTACCATTTATGGCTAGCAAAAAGAAAATACTCAAGAAGGTAAAAGTACTGGAAACTGAATAGTCAAGAAGTCCCTCAAAGAGAAGGCAACAAAGGTTGTCTCATCCCACATATTAACTCAAAGCACTCATCCCTTCTGCTCATTCCCCATGCTGCAAATGCTAAGCTAGAACAACTGAACTACAGACCACCCACTTTTATTTTGGGATCCAGTAATGTTATTGTACCTCAATACAATTAACAGACCAATAGGGCCACTATTTCCAAAGGAAGGGAAGTTTGAACTACATTGTCATGCAACGCATCTTGTGTTGGCTGTGAAGCAAGTGGAACCTCAGACTTCTCAGGGCCACATTCAACCAAGAGATCTGCAATTTCAGGAGCACCACTTCTCAAACAAGACAACCATGTCTTACACTTTGCAGAAGGAGTTAGCATCCCAACATGAACTGGGGAGGCGGGGGAGCTTTGAATCACAAAGTAGCCTGGATGCCCAGTTCTGATTAATTTTCATTAACAGAGTGTGCACTCGTCTTCTTAACAGTCTCACAAACTGATGAAAAGTTGAAAAAACATCCTTGGGTAAAGCTGCAGAGACATGGAGGTGAGCCAAGCAGATTTCTCTTCTCTATCTGGATGGAGACCTGATTCCCAGATCCATTAAGGACACATTAGCACATGCAGTCTGCTGTCTAGTCTTTGTGTAACAAAATTTTAGTTCTGCATAGTCTCCCACTTGCACTTGTGTCTGCTTCTAAAAACCAGCAAGAGTGCACTTTTCCTTCAAAATGAATGGGTAAAATACTTCAGTATTTTACCAAAATACCAAAAGTGCCCAAAAGAGGGAGAAGGAATGGAGGAGAATGAGAATCTTCATGCAGTACTTTTGAGTAACAGCTAAATTAAATCTACTTCTCCAATGAGTAATCAATAAATCAACATAACGAGAGCTCTGGCCAAAAAGAGAAAGAAAATCTCATTTGTGCTTAGCAGGAGCAGTGAAACACAGACTGCAAATAACCAACTGCAAAATACCATCCTTCTCTTTCAGAAGAACAAATAGGCTCCACCACTATCAGTCTCTCCACCATTTACAGAGAAACCCCAGCTATTTCTCCAAACACAAAGGCTCAAAGGCAACTCAATGTTTAGCAGATAAAGGAAACAGAGATAACAGAAAAGGAACAAGAATTTTGTAACAGCAGAGAATGCAAACAAAAGAACTTCTCTTTTAAACAATTGAGGACCCAATGAAATTCTTCCATATATCTAATTTTTTTTTAAGTAATAGATCTTCCACTAAAAGTAGCTTATAGTAAACATTTGCTGAATTATCTGTGCATGCAATTCCTACATTTCTTTGAAAGCTAAAATTTATCATTAAACAGTTGCTAATTTTTTATCTTCTGAAGGTATTTCCATCTTTAAAATCAGTGTATTTTTTAAACCATTAAATTAAAACTTAAGTTTAAAAACTAGCAGTTGGAGAATTTTGCACAGAACCACTGACATCATGTCACCTGTGTTTTAAAAAAAAATTATTTAAGAAATTGTAGTGATGACTTCCTAAAGCCTGGTACAGGTCATACTTCTTTAATTTATTCTTTATATAGTACCAATTAAGCATTACTACTTGTCATTATAATGAAATGGTATCTAAGCATTGTAAGAGGATCATCTTTATCATAGAAAAAAAGTTTTACATACAGCTTACTTCATGAGACTGCTACTAATGAGCTATTATGAACTACTGCAAATTCATTAATGCCATTAATTCCCCCTGCCCCTCAACACTGCAGCAGAGACACACCTGACCTTTCCTTCCAGGACCATGTCCTCAGAAAAGGCACCTTCCATTTAACAGGGAACTAAATGCCTGAGGTCAAATCAAGAAAAGACTAGCTTGCTCAATGTGCTATTCCATAAAAATCTCCACTACCATCCATTTCAGGCTGTTCTGCAGGAAGCGGTCTGAAATGTTAAGCAAGCTTACCTGTGAGATACAATTGCTGAATATAATTTAGCCCTACACTTCCTTTAGAAGATTTCCAGGTAACAGTATCAAGCCCAACAAATCATGTCTTCCAGTGGAGACGTAAACAGGATCTATTCTGTTCAGGATTTTTCAAAAGAGAGACTGGAAAACACAGTTCTCTTCCATTATTTTCCCTTTTCTGGATGCAGTTACTACACAGCTGCTACAAAGCTTGTAAAAGAATTAGCAAATCTCATATACTTGAAGACATACACACATATTATATCGTGACAACATTTAACTCTATGCCCCAACATGTGAGGTTGAACAACTGCGCTGGCCCACGTGTTGCCGAGCTTGCAAATGTTTCGCAAAACCATGCTACAAAACAAGAGCACCATTTCTAGAGTTATGTGCAGAGAGCTGCTTCAGAGAGGTCTTTCTGATCAGGCTGGGAATTCAGCCTATTACCCATGACATGCTCTTAATGCTCTGGTTTACATGCAAATTACAAAAATCCAGTTGCTCCTTCACCTACATGAGAGAACTTCTGAACTAGAGAGGCACAGGCCTGAAAGAAACTAGTCTGCCTCTGGAAGGGCAGGTGGGCAGCAATGGTTTCATTTCCTGTACACTGAGACTGCAAATCAAGAGAAAATAATCCCCACACACACACCTTCAGCAACATGACCTCATACCTTTCAGGGCTTTTTAAGAAGACATTGTAAGAAATACAGCATCATATATGAGGCTGCTATAAGAAACCTGACAAAACTGATTAATACAACCAGCACCCTAAAGACAAAAGCTATGTCCATTTTAAAGAAATAGTCATTGAACATACTGTAAAACCAAATTTATTTCTGATTAAGATAGTAAAGTTCCTTGAAATCTCCCAAATTAGGAGAAATGCTTTACCAACCAAATGCTCTACAAACCAAATGCTTTACCATTGACAAACACAATTTTACAAACCAAAGACTTTATAGTCTTAATTCAACGTATGCTATTTCTCTTTTGTTAAAATGTCAATTTTTTTGTGGCCGCTTATTTTCAAAGAAATTAGAAATACCATACTTAAATTTTTGTGACCTGCCCCCAGCACAAGAATCCTCTTAGTATTTATAGGCTTCTACAGTAGAAATATGAGAGCAATGTTTCTATCCAAGATTCAGTCCAGATATGCTTTTTCTCAGCCAGCTAGTCAAGTCTGCCAAGGCTAAGCAATTTCTGTCAGCCTTGGTTTTCGCTAAGGAAAGTGTTTATTGCACGTGCAGTTAGTCAGTGCCGTTCTCCACGATTAGGGCTGACTGCCACAGGGGGACAGGCATGCTTTACATGTCAGTGGTGTATTCACCCCTCTAAAGAGTCTGCACTTGAAGCAACAGAACACCAGTAAAATGTTGTCTGAAATTGTTACTATGCATACTCCATCCCAAAAAAGAGCAGCAATTTTTTAGCAGCCTGTGTATGGTAACAGCAGACTCCCTCCCACTTAGCATCCATGAAGCTCAAGGACATATTTGATTACCTGGATATTTGAGGCAGAACAGCTCCTAGCATGTCCTCTGTGTAGGGCAAATAGATGCTCTGCCTAGAACTGGTTTTGATTGTAGATTTTTGTTGCTGTTTTGGGGTGTTGGTGCGTTTTCTTTGAGTTTTGTAGTTCTGGGAGTTTTCTGGGGGAAGACAGTGGTTGGGTTGTTTGGTTTTGGTTTTGAACTTCTTTGTTCAAGTAGGGATCTAACAGAACTGTTGTAACTACTTCACTTGAGGAGTAGGGCTGACAAGTCCATGGATTTAGATTCTGTTATTTAGCATACAGCCATGTCTGCATGAATCCCTTGTGCCTTGATCTCCCAGGTTCTCTGCTTGGATACAGACTCCATAATTGATCAGACGGGAATTCAAGAGCAAAATGAGTTTCAAACAACTACCTCATAAAGAAATATTACTTTAATGGGACTACTGCATAGGATATATTTTTGATGGGGCTCTAAAGTTTATTCAACACTAGGCAAGTACATTATTTAATAAACATGTTGATGTATCACACCTTCAGCATTTCTGTTTTACACTGCCCAGGTAAGAACCAAAGTTCAAAGCCCCATTGAAGCCAGGCTCAATGGCTCTAATTAGTCTGTATGAAATAAGTCAGCAGTGCTGAATAGCATGAAAGCTACAGTGCTTTAGGTAGCACACATCATTCATAGAAACTCCCATGCCTTTCCATTCAAAGGTATCACACCATTTTTTAATTTAAGGATTTTGTAGAGGTATAAATTATATTTCATCAATTATTTCAAAACAGCCAAATGGAGTAATTAGAATAAAAGGATTCTTAGCATTTGTTGTTTATTTTGGATAGCAAAAGGCAAAGATAATTGCTTGTGGTTTTTGTTTTTTGGGATTTTTTTTAAATACCAACTGTGTTTCAGGCAATTTACAAACATTAGGATTGTTTTAAAATGAAATGACCTAACATTTGCCAGATTTCCACTGCCAGAAAAAACAATTATGTACAAAAAAGGTTTGAGAGATTATTATTAAAGCCTGTAGCAGTCATAGCATTAAATGAGTCCAAACACAGCTCAGTGTTTTGCAACACAGCATTAAAGAACAAATGGGAAAAAAAAATGATACCACACAGTAACAAAGACACTATTACAGCTTTCTGATTCTGAAAACCCATCATATACTCAGAGCTTCATAACACTGCTTAGCAAAACAGGTAGTCCATAAGAGAGGCAAAACACTAACAAAGAAATACTGATGAGTTTCACATAAACTGTGAGAACAGCTCAACTCCCACAGCCACCTGGTAACCAAGCTCAGCAGCCAAGAGTCCAGCACATCAATAAAATCTCCAGATCCAGGAAGCTGCAATATCAGGGCAGTATCTGTGCAATATGCAGTTACTGTTCAGTCCCCCAGACCATAAAAAGTAAAGAATATAAAGCATGGAAGAACCACAAGCAAGAGCAAGAATTAAGGATGTTAGTACTTCTGTCCACAAACACATAATTGTCATAGAAAGATAGGATTTACACATCCTAAAAATCAAAAAGACAGGATTGATTTAAAGTAGTATTTCACATAAAACTCTTTCCCAATTAATAAGGCCAAAGTTCTTTTCTGCACAAAGCAAGGTCAATAATTACATTTGTGGAGAAATCTTCTCTTAAAATCCAAAATTATTTTACTTTTCTTCCCACTATGATGTATCTGGGCTTACATCTTACACCTTTAGCAAGAGTAAACACAATTAAAAAAAAACAGTTTAATTAGACTAGATTAATGAAATTCAAAAGTGAATGGAGTCAAGCATATCAAAAGCCTGGCTGCACAGGATGTTTTCCACCATATTTGGAACTCATTTTGCACACCATTTGATACCACAGAGCAAGACATTTTTTCTCATTATCACTCAGTGCAGAGAGCCAGACATTTATTTAAGGAGAAGTTTCTTCATTTTGTATTCAGCACAGCTCCATGTTTTCCTGTCCAAGGCCATTGGTGTCCTCCACACCTCCTCTCCCTCAGGTAAAGTAATGCTACACCACCCCTACAGACTGGGACCCTGAAGTTAGTTAAGTTTAGTTGCACAGAACCACAGTTGCACACATGAACCACAGTCTGGAGGCTTACACTCCTTATCAGTGGGAGCAAGCACAAGTGTCAAAGCCTAGAATTAGGAACTTTCTAAACTAAGTTCTGTAACACAGTTTTCTGAAGGACAATAAAGAAATAAGTGTAAGCACTTAATTGAGTAATGATTTATTTTAACCTAAACTGTAAATTTTCTCAACTACTGAAAATTAAAAAGCATTTAATTGTACTTTCTGAATAAAAACTTGACTTGTTTTCTAACCCTGTGAGAAAGCAAGCCTTTGTCACTGTTAAAATGTGGAGGAAATATAACACTACATCAGCGTTGTCATCTTATTGCAGGGGTTCCATACTGTTGTCTCCTTATCGCAAAACTTTCATACCTTCTTGGTGTTTCTCGTGGTCATCTCCTCCGAACACCAACTCTTTCTCCTTCACAAAGCAGCCAACTGACCCCAGTTCCCTCCCACCCAGCCACCCCACTCTTTTATAGCACTCTGCTTCTCACTGGTTACAGCTGTGGCCTGTTAAAGTCAGGCCTGTTCCTAATCTTTGATAATTGGCCCAGCTGCAACCCCTTAGGGGTAAGATTACTTTCTACACTACCTTTCTTTTCTTATATTCTATCCCCCTACATATCAGTAACTCTGGGTTATAAAGCAATAAATCAATATTGTTTCAATGCCATATGCATGTTAAATGTTTTTTCTATTAACAGCCATATTTTATAATTATTTGATGGCCATGTTTTATGGTTATTTTTCTACTTATTGCAAGGCTAGTCTGTAAAATGTGTAAGCATTTTACATCTTACATGACTATGTAAGCATTTCAGGAGAAAAGCTGTGCTCACAAAGCAACACAGGACTCCCTTATTCTTTTACTAGTCTCCTAGTCACTGGTTTGTATCTTCACTACAAAATTCAAGTTATCTTAACTCTATGGTGAGAGTCCTCTTAGCATAGGAACATCTGGCAGGAAGCCAGCTGAACAATAAACATCTCTATTAAAATAAAAAAATTATACATTGACTTAACACTGGTTCTACTTCGTCTCTCCTCATCCTCCTCCAGGATCTAAATTAAATAATACAATACTTCTTTCAGAATTCTGGTGAATAATAAATAGTAATCCTGATGGAGAAAATTTCTTTGCCGTGTAGGAAATCGTATTTTAAAGGAATTTAAATAAAACATGTTAACTTGTGGCAAAATATTAGAAATACCTGAAAAAATTATGAAAGCTAGTAAGACTGAGACTTCATAAGGTTGCCAGCATGCTAATTATTCATTTACCTTGTAATCTTTACGTCTTCATCATAAACGCAGTACTGGATAGATTATCCATAGCATCTTTCAGACAACTGAATTTGTTCACCATGAGTAGGTTGTACTTCCAATAGAATGACTTAAAAAGATCTCTCTCCTACTTGAGAAAATTTTCAGCCCACATCCCTGCAGCTAAAAGAACAGATGACTAGACTCAGACTAATAAATTATCAGTTTACTGCTGGTGAAAACACATTTAACACTTTTAGGAATCGAATTTCAAGTTAATTTCGTTACAGCAAATCAAAATCCATTCATGTAAACAACATACATTTTTTTCCCACTGTCTGTGCGCTTCAGTAAAGTCTACTCCTCCAGACTGATGTATGATGCCAAACATTTTTCTGCCTAGGTGCAGTATGGCTTACAGAGACATCGAACTGAATGAACTTTTCTAACACTATTGCTGTGTTACAGTCTCCAGTTTCTCAGGCTTCTTCCCTACACCAGCAAGTAGATCCACTGTACACACTTCTTTGGGGGGGCAGTGTGTACACCACACCTTTTACCTCAATGCTCCATTTATTATGAAGATGTAAAGATCACAAGGTAAATGAATAATTTACCGTGCTGGCTCAGATAGAATCATGGCCTGTACAGACCTAGGAAACTTCTGCTACCATGCATCCATATTATAAACAACAACATACGTCTTGTGTTGGCAGAACAAAGCATCTTCACGCCAATGAGAGAACCTTGTGAGAGCCCAAGTTAAAGAATAACTGAGAAATCCCCAAATTTAGAAAGACTTCCCAGAGCCTAACAACAATGACAGAAAAGGATTCTTCATGCATGAAGAGTAGCCTGTTTTACAGATGATATTGAATGGAGGTACAAGTCAAACCGCTGATTTATTTTTCCTATTAATTCACCAGACTCATGACAAGGGGTGGAAAAAACAAAGCAAGAAATTAACAGTTACACACTGATTAGACCAGTGATGGCTGTGAAATACATGAGTGTTTATAATTTCTTTCCAGACTTAACTTTTCAAGTACCATGTACCTATTCAAACAAAAAGAATGGAGTCTTGAAAACTCCACAAGCAAACCATAGCTTTTTTTCCCAAACATTTGAGGAAGATGAAGTAAAAGTTCTGCCTTTCTTTTAATTTAAAACAAAACCCAGAGCAACTTTTGTTATTGCTTTGACCTGATACCTGTGGCATAA
Source organism: Ammodramus savannarum pratensis (assembly GCA_020466415.1). Lineage (NCBI taxonomy): Eukaryota > Metazoa > Chordata > Aves > Passeriformes > Passerellidae > Ammodramus > Ammodramus savannarum. The sequence goes on from JAHXMQ010000807.1 coordinate 63,496,047, forward strand.
GGGTCTCCTGCAGGAAGACACAAACCAATGAAACCCCCTCCCTCCTCACACCCCACTCACACCCACCAGGCAGCACCACTGACACAAGCAGCACTCCAGGACCAATGCACTGAAGAAGCATAACAACATCTTGGTGATTGAGTTTCTCTGTGTGTGTTTTTCTGCTTTCATTTGTGTTTCTAAGTGTTTTTCCAGTACTTAACTGCTCACAGATGGGATATTTGAGAAAAACATATGCAGCACCCCACCGAGACCCCATCAGAGTGCTATAATCCTCAGTTACGTCAGGAGCGGTGCATGCAATGGTTCACTGGTGAGCAGATGCCAGCTCTGTGTAGGGAACGCTGCTTCATTACCGCGGCGCTCCTGTAGCAGAACTTACAGGAGAGTAAGGCGGATTTGCTTTTCAACAAAGCTGCCTTCACTCATTCACATTCTTGCTTTCACACCCAAATGTTCACCAGCACCAAAACTCACTGGTCTGAGCATCCTGCCCAGCGGTGAGGCTGCAGGGTCAGAGTGTCCCTGGTGTCCACCCATGGCCTCCCAGGATGGTCTGGGAGCCAAGGTGCTTGAAGAATGAGTCCTCTTCTGGTCAGATGGCAGCTGTAGGCAGCTATGTGTGGCTTCTTCCAGCCTTCAGGAGCTGCAGTTATCAATCTTTCCATCCTCAGAGCCACCAGGGCCTAATCACTGCCCCTTAACCCAGGGCTCAGGAAAAGACGCATTTAGACTTGCCCCTTCCCACAGCCCCTTCCCTGCAATTTATTCCTCCTGGTGCTTTCCTACCCATACATTCCTAACCAGATCATCTTTAACAGTACTGCTGGAATTTTCTGCACATGTAATAGGAGGGATCAGACCCCACTGATTTTTCCAGCTACATCTCAGTCTATGGCTAGTACAGGAGACTATGAGAGAATATTTTCAGGAAAACAAAATCCATTCTGGGTCAGCATGCAAAAAATAGCCTATCACAGACTTTTCTTCCTGATCCCTTTCTACTTTGCAGACATCCTAAAGTACAAGGTCATATTTTCTGTCTTAATCCCATTCAAGGAAACATTTTTGCGTACTTACAGTTTTTTAAGGCCTGGTAATCTTTTTACTCTCCAAATCTAATTTTTTTTTTTTCAGAAGTTTATAGCCAGTTACTTAATCCTCATAAAAATATGTCAATCATCCTTTTCTTGTACGAGATAGGACTTAACATTGTAAGGTCCACTATTTTTTCCCAGAAAGATATCAGCCAGGTATAAGAGCATAGAGACTTCCCCAACCCTGTGCACACAAACCTGACTCCCACTGCATTACTGCTTGCAGTCTACTTCACGTTTAGGGGAGTAGATACCCAAATGCAGGACAGTGCATTACACTGGAAAATGCAGCAGCTTTGTACTGAAAGCTTTATCACCATCTGCAAATTCACAATTCCTAGCTATGCATGTATTTTGGCTCACTTGATTCTTTTCCAAGCATTCCTTGATATAATTCAGAATCAGCCTTCCAGCTGAACTGGTTTCTTGTGCAGCTATAACTGATGCATTTATTCATTAGCTTTGGTAAAGCCCTAGGCACAGTGACAGCATGAATAATATACAAAGTAAAGCCCAAAATGCTCAAGAAATACCATAGTTTATTACAGAAAGCAAATAAAATGGGAATGGGGAAATGGGGTGTCTCCCCCTTTCTCTTATTAAGAAACATGTACAATCTACAATCTCAATAGGCAGGATAAGCAAGTTCCTTACTTTTCCCTAGATATGTGCATAGTAGAACATAAATGAGCTGAAATGCATATGGCATGTTCTATTCAAACACTCCCATAAAACTGCATAGACTTCTATTAACTTAAATTTAGAAAAATAAACTACTTGCATTTTAGTTCTAAAGTTTATTCATTCTCTGTGATCTCCAATAATTTTGCTCATAACTCATACAGAGGAAAGGAGGTCACATAAACCTTGTAAAAAACTAATTGGAAGCAACAGTCTGAATTCATTAGTCCTATAAAAATTTAATTTAATCCTCCAATAGAACATAAACAGCAACAAGTAATCTTACCAAGCTGAAACACCTCTAAAACTTTCAACCAAATATCTTTGATGCATAGTGGGGCTTGTCCTCTACACTAAATAAAAAGAATCATCACCCCTAAGACCTTCTCTACCCTCTCCTTTCCCTCATACAGAAGTTTATCTTGTATTTTCAGCAAAGTTCAGGTTGTGTGGTCATTGCAGCAGTATGAATTTGGTGAGTTTAGGGGTAGCAGGGGCTTTGGGGTGGGAGGAGAGCTTTCTAGTGTGCTAACATTTAACTCTCATTTAAGGGGAGGAAAAAGGCTGCCAGGCTGTTTCATCTTCACATTAATGCCTCAACAAAATTAAAGATATATTTAATATAAAGACTAATGTCTTAAAATTAAAATAGACATAATCTTTTACTAAAAGCTACTCTTAAATAAATTTTAATTTATTTACAGTTAATTTCTTAAATTTACTGTAAAACTACTCTTAAATATATATTGCACCATGATTTTTTGCTATTTATATTGTGGTGTTCCTTTGGTCAGCACTGTGTAAATTCAATTTAGGAATTGTACAGCAGGGTTAAGTACTTAGCAAGAAAATTAAGAGTCTTGATGACCTCCATACCACAGTGTTTCGCAGGTTCCCACTGGACACTGAAATCACTGACAAATAAGCATTATATTTTTCTGAAGTTCACAATGGGAACAGAATAAAATCCATGCACATAATAAGTGATGAAGCTGGCTATTGAACCAGCTATTTCAAGTAATATTTTAGTATTTTTATGCTAGTTTTTATATATATGAACACTACATGGTCATCTCAAAATGCAGTTTTTTCCTCCATAATGTATCATGTAGCCTTTTTTTTTATTTTTAAAAAACATTTGCAGAGTAAATAGCAACACCCATGATTAAACTGAATTGTCTGAGATCATTAGGCAGGATATACACAGTCACTCCTTCATTAGCTCTCTCTTTGAGTAAATAACAATGGAAGTTATTTACAGATGCTAAAAACCAACAGCAGACACTTTACTTACTAAAAAGTGGCACCATAAAAATAACTGTACAATTGCAAACAGAAGAAAGAGAGAAAGAAAGACAAAACATTTTAAAAAATCTGGAAAGAATTCAGTAAAGAAAAAAAAAGACCCCAACACAACAACAAAACCTTCACATCCAACCAAACAGAAAAACCCCACACCATGCTACTAAAACATCCAGTAGGGACAAAATAAACATGTAATTTTACCATAGATTAAAAAGCTGGTTTCTTACTTAGCCTCATAACCTCTTGCCTGAGTTAATCCAATGCTCAGACATTCAGTAATGACCTATCAGGCATTGCTGTCCTATCCCGAGGATCCTTTCAACAAATGGCATTCCTTACAGGATTGTAGAATGGAAAACCCCTCCCCAAATCAAATGGATCTATGCAGTTTGCTGCCAAGACAGCCATGCCCCGCCACAAGGGCTCTCCCACCCAGGGCACACTTGAACAAAAGTTACTCACAGTCCTCCTCTTACATTCCTGTCTTCCACCCAACACTTAAGCTTTTTTAACCAAGGAATATCTTCCCCCCTGGTAAAACCTGATGCTTTCTCAATGCAAAAATTATTCAGGCTTCTCTGGGGACCTCCTGAGAGGGGAAAGTCCAGGGAGCTGTAGTCCAGCAGTGACTCTTGTCACTCAGAGCTACATGGTCAGGGCAGGCACTTTTATTCAACTTCATGTGTTTTCCTCACTGCTTTCATCCCACAAGCACAAACAGCTAGGAAACGCTCCTGGATTCACTGTAGGTAGAAGCATGCTCACAGCAGACCATGCCTACCTTGGAGGTGCCAGAATTGCAAGGGCACATACAGAAACCACTTCCACCATCAGCAACAACCTGGGATCCTCCAGCAAGCAAAATATTCCACCTGAGCACTGCCTGCAGCAGAACAGGACATGGAATTGGAAAGCTGGACACGGAAGCTATACAATGTCAAAACCTGGCAGTAATCTAGTAGAACAGATGGGTAATTCATAGATAAGACCACCAGTCCTGAAGAGAGTCCATACCACCGGAACCTAGTGCAAGAGGATGACAACTGGCACATTCTTTTCAGCTACAACACAATATTATTGCCATAGAATGGTTTAGGTTGGAAGGAATGTTAAAGACCATCTAGTTCCAGCCTCCCCACCACGGGCAGAGATACCTTTCAATAGACCAGGCTTCTCAGAGCTCCATCTAACCCAGCCTTGAAGGCTTCCAGGGATGGAACACCTACAGTTTCATCAATCTGTTGCAGTGCCTCACCACCCTCATTGTAAATAATTTCTTCCTAATACCTAACCTAAACCTACCCTCTATCAATTCAAAGGCATAATCCCTTGTCCTGTCACTACAGGACCTTAGAAAAAGTCCTCCTCCGTCTTTCTTGTGGGCCCCCATTGTTATGGAATGTGCATCCCTCTGATCATCTTTATGGTCCTCCTTTGGACTTGTTCCAGCAGTTCCCTGTCCTTCTGATGCTGGGGGCCCCAGAGCTGGGTACAGCACTGTAGTTGGAGTCAGCAGAGCAGAGGGGCAGAATCCTCTCCCTCCCCTGCTGGCCACGCTGCTTTGGATGCAGCCCAGGACACGTTTGGCCTTCTGGGCTGTGACTGCACATTGCTGGCTCACGTCAGGTTTTGTCCCCCAACATCCCCAAATCCTTCTCAACCCACATTTGTTCTTGGGATTTCCTTGTCACAGGTGAATTTTGTTTGCAATACTTAAAAATGCAAAGACTCTTGTTTACACCAATTATATACATCCTCCAACACGACCTGAAAAACCTTACTACAAATATGAAGGCACCTTTCCCACTCGAAGTGAAATACATCTCAGCCAACAGGCTCAGCAGAGAGCTGGAACTTCACATCAGCCCTTGTAAAGCCTTAAAAATATTAGCAAGTTAGGATCCATATGATCCATACCCTTTCTGCTGAACATAAGAAAAGGGCATTTTTCACAGCTACAGCAGAAACCCAAGCTCCTCACATCAGCAAAAAAAGCCCAGCAAAACACAGAAATGCAGAGCTGGCCTTAGCTGGAGTCAGCAAGCAAAGATGCCTGGTTGCATTGATGGACCATGTAACAGGCTTGATGCTTTGATGAATATTCACCCTTACAGACCTTTTCTTCACCTTCTCAGACAGCTTCCAAAAATACCACAGGAAGTTATTTGCAGCGCAGTGCCTCTCCTTTGCCAAAGTTTTCTAAAACACTAAAGCCGAATATAATATTTTGAGTGGAGGAAAATCGAGATAATGGTGAAATGTCACATTGAAGAGAGAAGCACAGAATAGAACAATGTTTCAATAGGATTTTTTCACCACATTAAAATTCATCCAGTATATAAAATGGAATGGCTCTGCAATTGAAACAAATGTTTCATTTAGCTTAAATTTTCTATTTTATCAAAATTTAAGCAACTCCACATCTCAAAAGTTTGCTCCTAATATAAATTTTATTCCTGTTCAGCACTCGTGATACTTAAGCTTACTAAAATATAACAAGTTAATATCTGGTAAAGATCATTTCAATTTACAAAAGGTTGAAGGTTGCAAATGAGTGAATTTATTTAAAGGTATACTTGAAAATTTACAGTGACATTTGAACGTGAGTTTATTCTCTGCACACAAAAATAGATTGGCTCTTTTACATAGACACCTGAGAAATCACCCACTTCTAAATAACAGCAAGCAGATGGAGTAATTTCTAATTTCCCAAAATTAGCTGCAGAAGAAGCTTATTAAAGCCCTGTAGTAAATGTGCAACTTCATGTTCTTCCTCAAGCTTCAAGATAAATATGACATTAAATGAAAGGACACGTTTAATATAACATTTAGGAAAAAATGTTGACTAATTTTAACTGACTTCTGAACCATGTCTGAACTGGATGCAAATGACAAATAGTTGGCGTTTATCTGCAAGTGTTGTTCCTGCATCATAGATATACTCATCTGAGCCTGAAAAAATACACTCCATCTCTTCACAGAGTGGAAGCAGCTGCAGTGACAACTCATTTTTGGCAACTTTAGTCCCTATCTACTTGTAGATAGCAGAAGCCTCAATCACATATTAAAACTAATTAACAAACCCACTAAACTACACCATAGCAAATACAGATGCCAGCTTCATCAGCAAGAGCAAATATCTAACTCTTACACTGCATTTCCACAGCAATTTTGAAGGAATTTTATGGCAGAGGACAGCAGGCCTGTCCATCTCAGATCTTCACATGGATCTCTTACCCCACCTTTTTCAATTCATTTCAAAGGCAGATAATCTGGACTGTGTGCATTAGACTACAGTATTAATAAAAATTAATTATTGCAGGAGGAGCATTACAATTTCAGCAGATGCCACAATACTGAAAATAAAATTCCATCTCTGTGCACTGCTGCACAAGGAAGATTTATGCATTTCCTTCGAAACTTCATGCTAGGCAGGAGAATTTTCTGTGTTCATTACAAGAGAGCACACTATGATTGAGACCCCACAATAGGAGCAGAAGCATGAAGTGCTGTAACAGCAGCATTAGCAGTACAAAGCAAGCCACAGTGCAAAACAAATCTTTTGCATGTGACTTGCTTGCTTTGGAAGTGGAGGGACTTGAGAAGAACAGGGTGGAACAGATCCTGGTTCACAAAGAATAAAAAAATTAAATCTTGTCTAGTGGGTCTGAAAGTCATTACACCTTGAAATACCCAAAACCGACGGTTTTTGGTCAACCAGCACGGAATGCTCCAAAAGCATGTTTAAAGTGAGTCAACCACTGTACAGTGAGACATCCTCAAAAATTCTGCTCAGACTTTTTCTTTTGTCCCCTTCCTCCCACTGAGAAGGGAAATACAGAGCAAGAAAAACCCAAGAGGTCAGGACATGAATGCGAGGAGTCCTGAAACCTGAGAGTGCGATAATCTGGAAAAGGAAGACCTTTTCTAAACCACCAGCAGCAGTTCTGAGGATCCCATACAGAGAACAACAGAGAAGCAATGCTGCTACAAAGGGGCAGCAAAGGCAGCCCCCACTCTCAAGAGTGGACTTGAGAAGGACCACAAGTTTTCTTTTACCATGGACTAGCAACAGCACGCGTACCCTCACTGCTTAAAAAAAGAAACATCCTTAGAAATGTTTAAATTAAACTAATGTGGCTCAGATGCAAGAGGAGATTTTGCTTGACTCAAGCACTACTCTATCTGGGATTACCACTGGCACCACCACCCTAAACCCTGTTATCCTGGTAGGAATCAGATAAAACACTTACACAAATCAGACTACACAGCACAAAAAGGTTCTTAGATTTATATATTACTTTGCCAATTATCAAGAGGTAAAACCCCCCAAAGCAAGTCAAACAGGCTTGCTAATGTTTCAAAGCTTTCCTGTTTCAAATTATTGCACAATAATAATAATAGTAAGAATAATAGTAAGAATAATAGTAAGAATAAGAAGCCCTACTGCACGATATAATAGTAAACCTAAACTTGGTGATGTCAAGTGCTGTAATGCTGTCCCAAGCCAGCAGACGGAAAGCTGAATTAATCTCTGCTGTTACACATGGGCTTGTTAAACCGCAGCAGAGTGAAAACAAAAAGACCATGTTATTATCGCTCAGCGCTGCCGCTGAGAGCCCAGTGGGGAGCCACGACACCTCGCATGAACCACGCTTATTTCACAGCGCTGCTGTTGGCAAGACCCTGAGAAGAGCATCTGAAACAAGCGGTGCAGTTATTCATGAGCTAAATGGATGCCAGAAACACCACAAAGAGGATAAAGGGATAGCGAAAGAAATTTGCACCTCTCTTTTCGTCTGGCAGAGCCAGTAGGTGGAAGAGACAGATCTGTTTCTCTCTATCCTGATGTCTGCATTGGCACAGAGGTTTTGGCCAAACCAGGAAACAGCTTCAGCTCTCACATCCAGTCTAAAACTGGGCTTGAAAACACTCTCAGTGCCAGAGGAGAGAGAAGGAAGCTGAGGACTTTTCCTAGAGCTCCACGGATCAATGCATGTATCCTCTAAATTATGAAAAACAAACAGCATAAACTGGAGCAAAGTCATTACACAGGATCTATCCTTACAGCAGGGATAGAGTGGAGAGACTCTCTGTAACAATGACCTAGACAGATATTAAAGTAGCAGGTGTCGCATACATCTGGGAGACAGACAAAGCACTATTAATCTCAAAGAAAAATAATGCAGCGTGATAACATGACATCTGGTCATGCACAATAAACACACTGTAAAACATTTATTCCTCCCTATTTGCTATGTAAGCAATGACGCTTTTAATTATCCACATCAAATCCAGCTTCAGAAGATGGCAATGAAAACATTTGAAACATCTGGAAAATGCTTACACATGTATTTTGTACTTAGTAAAAAAGGGTGTTAGTGCTTGTGGACCTGATTCTGTCCATGTTTATCAAGTTTTCCTCTTGAAGTCAATGGTTATCTGTGCACAGGAGAGAGCACATTTTTTTAAGCAGGATTCTAAAAGTGAAAATAAAGTTCTACCAGTGTCATTTCAAATCATGTTTGAATCTGGCTTTGTTCTTTTGTTCTTTGCTTGAGCATTTCTGTACCCTTTTTGTGAGTTAGTTGCCTGTTTTTTAGTCCATTCAAAAAAGAGATGGTCTTAAAATGTCTTAAAAAACAAAAAAAACCAAAAAAAAATCACAAGATTCAATTACACTTTCCAACTGCACAGAGCAAGCACCAATGCAGAATTAAGCATGTTTCGTCACCAAGAACATGAACATTAACTGTGCTGAAAACAGCAGCAGTTTTTCTTAAAGTAGGGTAAAAAAAAAAAACAAAAAAAAAAAAACCCAAACCAATAACACCAAAAGCAAAGCAAACAAGCCAGCACAAAGGCCACTCCCACCCCAACACTCCCATCCTAGTCAAGTTAAAATGGCTTTCTGAACTAGTCTGAACTCCACTAATAGCTAAATATATTACATTTATGGGTGTTTATTTAGAACTATCCACTGGGTTCCTTAAACAGCCTTGAAAAGAATTCAAATTCTTTTTATAGTGTATAATGTTCTCCTTGCTGAATTTTCTACTGTATCTCCAAATGCTGACAAAATCCTGCTTCATGTGTTCTATAAGTCAATATATTTCATCAGTTTCAGGAACAAAAAAAAGGTCATACTCTCACATTGTTGCACACATCATTTCACTCTGAAGTAAAGCTGGGGCTATCACATTAGCTGCTAATCACTAAGTCCACTCCCTCTTCTGTTAAAAACTGAGTGAAATTTAATGGATTTACCATAAGGAAGGGTGCAGAAAGCAAACTGTCAGCAAACTGGACTGAATCTTGTCCTGATTACTTCAGCTTGGAGATGTTTCAAGACCCATTACATAATGCTCTTTTATTTCACCTGACATGGCAATTGCTCTTTCAAGCATGATTTATATAAATCGAGAAAGCATCTTGAGTTCTCCTTTCTGAAAGCCTTACCTTCAACACAGCAGTTCCACCCCCTGCTTCAGAGTGACAGTTCTAGGCCCAGACCATGGTGCAAAACTGGTCCCTGCAGCTGTCCAAAGACTCAATTCATTCAGAACACACAGCCCAACAGCAGCATAAAACCCATGTCTCTCTTGACAAAGCCCAGAGGAGAGGCTCAAGGAAGGCTACACACCATTTGAGTGATTTCACAATTTATCCACTGCTTAGGAGAGAACCTTTGATGCTTTAGCCAAAGCCCTCCAAGAACACTTTAAGAGGCAACAGAGAGAATAAAAGCTTGACTTTCAGACAAGCAGGTGGCTGCTCAAGGTCCACCAGTAAACAGTGGTATTTATCTAAGGCTTCAAAACTTCACCTCTGCCTCGAGGCACTAGGAGACCATTATCGTAATTTCCTCCAAACTCTCTGAAACAAATACTAATACCAGAAAAAAAAATAAATCCATTATCTCTGGATTTTAAGAGGCCAACAGTCTGACAATCCAAATAAAGTGATTACAGGGCAGTATTAGCATCCTCTGAAAAAAGGATCCTATGAACAAAGACCGCTTGAGTAACAAGCTTGAGTAACCTAATACAACTGAAGGCAATACCTCATCTCTCCAGGCAAAAAAGAAGCAGTGAAACATGGAAGAAACAGTCCAAACTGAAAACAGACTCAGAATTTCATTCTTGTGATAAATAGCCCAATGTATTTTTTAAAACCCCAAGAGCACTAGTGCCTTTAAGCCAGGCTTCTAATTAGCCACACATAATTGAAATATGCAGCTGTTAAAACTCTGAGGATAAAAATAAGCACAAGAATAATTTTCTACTTGCACGTGCATTTCTCTGTCAATTAGTTATGAGATGCTCTATTTCTGAATGCCTAAGTTCACTAAAGATCTTTTACTACTATAACTGAGGGGAAACAGAAAGAAGTCTCATTGTCATCTGACCCATTTCAATTTATAAGTGGAAATGATTGTTAAACAACTGACCATTTTCATAATTAAACTCTTACAAGAATTACTTTGTTCTGAACTGTGTATCATCATGTAACAAATAATTTCTTAACCATTTGAAGATGCCTAGGTTACACCGGTCATCACTCTTCAGAGAAAACATCACCACAAATTGCTATTATATTTTCAGAGAAACCAGGATTTAAAAGACTTATGCATGCTGTCTTAGAATGAGCTGGACACATGGAGCTCATGGAGTCCACGTGTTTCCTTTATTTAGGAAGTAGTAAAATGCAACATGTTACAAAAATTAAATTGTTTGCCAAATTCACCATTTTAAATAATGGCTAGTATAATTTCCCAATAAACATTCCTAACACAGTTTTACTAAATGCCCAGAAAAGTAACAAGTCTCACACTTAGCAGGTAACAAAAAAACCTGTGCTGGATATAAATACTGGGAAATGGACAAGAAGGTAGATACAAAACATTACATATTAATCAGCCCTACCCAGAGTAGAAGGCCAGGATATACACCGGGATGCATGCCAGGATATATGGCTTTAGCAGTAGACTGATATGACAGAAATGCATGAGAAAGAGCATCACTTTCTGTTGCTAATAAATCTAGCTCTGTGAGTAACAATTGATACAAATTACCCTTAATTATCTATCATTAAGAACAAAAAAAAAAGTGGCATACTATATAATACATCAAGGTTCGGAAAAGTGTAATCTTAAAACTGAACTTGTAGGTGTCTGCATTGTTAAAACAAAAAGCTACTCAGTAGTCAGCTGGATTTTAAAAAGGTTATCTGCAGTCTTTACTGCAATCTTAGGAAGAGATCTTTATTTCTTATGCAAGAAATTTGGAGAAGAACAAGCTAAAAATATCAATCCCTTTTTTTCCTCGCTCTTTAAAACATAAACAAATGCTCTCTTGCTCTTCATAACATGGTTAAGGCATTTAAAATTAATAAAGTTCAATTAGAACACCTGTGAAGCCTAAAGTAAATTTCAGAAGTGCCAGTCAGGTAAGAAGTCAGCTGCAGGAGAAACATGCTTACTCCCAAATTACAAACCCAAGCACCACCACACTTCAAGGGCGCTGGAAACCTGTGTTCTACACACATGGAAGAGTGTAAGCCTCATAACTCTAGTTTTTTTATAATATTGTTAAGAAACTACATGGCACATACCTTTTCAAGAATTTGGATATTCAGATATTGCCAAGTACCAAAATTACTCAGTAAGCCTGTCTTGATTGTAGAGTCATGTTTAGGAACAAGTTCTGGAGTTATGACAGAGAAGGTTCCCAAAAGGCCAGCAGGACCAGGGCAGTGACTGACCCTTTGTACTCTGCCCTTGTGAGGGCACAACTCAAATCCTGTGTTCAGTTTTGGGTCCCTCTCTGCAAGAAAGACATTGAAATGCTGGAGTGTATCCAGAGAAGAGCAATCAGGCTGGTGAAAGGTCTGGAGAACAAATCTGATGAGGAGCAGCTGAGAGAGCTAGGGGTGTTTAGCCAGGAGAAAAGGAGACTCAAGGGAGACCTTATCACTCTCCACAACCACCTGAAAGGAGTCTGTAGCCAGGGGGAGGTCAGCCTCTTGCCCCAAGTCACAAACAACAGAATCAGAGCAAATGGCCTCAAGCTGCACCAGGGGATGTTTAGATTGGATATTAGGAAAAAAGTCTTCACAGAAAGACTTGTGAAGCATCAGAACAGGCTGCACAGGGAAGTGGTGGAGTCACCATCCCTGGAGGTGTTTAGAAGATGCCTAGATGTGCTGCTGTTCAGTGGGGACATGGGTTAGTGGTGGGCTTGACAGTGCTGGGCTGATGGTTGGACTTAATGATCTGAAAAGTCTTTTCCAACCTGAATGATTCTATGATTCTGTAACAGAAATGCAGTATACAGAGTAATCCTTATGCAAAATCCAGAGGTACAGGCATTTCTTTCTGAACAGAATGCCATCATTTTAAGGCTACCTCACCAAAGCAATTTGTTTTAGAAAATTATCATAAACATTTATTACAAAAAGAACCCTGCAGAATTTGACTCTGTCTTCCTGTGTTCCTCAGTCATATATGGTGACATTATAAATCAATGAAGAAGTTCACTTCTGCAGCTTAGCAAACAGCAGCAGAGACAAAACCAACTCCATCTTCTGCAAATTTTGTTGCCAGTTAACACTTTTTTAGTTTATTTTCTAAAAAACCCACATTCATTATGCAGAAAGTCAATTAGCCAAGATTTGGAACAGACATTTATGACCATTGCTATTCTAAGACAAATTCTAATCAAACAGATAAACAAACTAAAGACCAAGACAGAATTATCAATAGCTTACATCCAGTATCTTTTACTGTATATTAACAAGGATCCTATCAAAGCCAAAATCTCCCTTGTGCTTTTGAGAAGTAAATAGAAATAAAAATCTAAAAACACTAAGAAAAGGTAATCAAATGCTACGTTTTGCCTTCTGGTGCTAGTTTTGTGGAATATTTCAACACAAAGATGGAAACTGATTGCTCATGAATTTCAGATGGTGAAGGAAGGAGGTCTTTACAGCTGCACATGAGATTCTGTTCATGATTTTAAATTTCATAAGGTTCTTACATTCCACCATCATGAAATGAAAACAAATTAAACCAGGGTTTACTCTGCCTATAAATACATGGTTCTCTTGGAATCATCCCAGAACCAATGGTAATAGAAGCAGTAAATATCAAAAATTTAACCAGTAGTATTACCTTTGGTGATTTAAGTAGAAATAAATGAGCCTCAAGTGTTCTTTCAAAAGGAAGGATGGAGTATGCAACCAGCACATTGAACTAGTGAGCAACTGAGAACAACTTAAAGAATCTTCCAAATTGCATTAACTCAGTAATGAATTCAGTAGTAAGGCCAGAATATACTATCATTTGATATCCACAACAGTTTACCCATCAGACTATTTACATATTTTAAATGTATATGCAACATTCAAGAAATATATCCAGACAATTGTAATTTGATGGTTTTATTTCCATGATGAACTACAACAAGTATTAAAAGTCTAAATTCATTTCTGAAATCAATTGTTCATATTAGCCACCAACTCCAAATCTCATTGTTTTATTTGCTACAAAATCAAAAAGCCATCCAACAGAAACCACTTTCCCGGGAGGTACTGCAATATATAGTCTGCAATAATTTGATTCATCTGGCAAAGGAAAACAGCTTCAGCTTCTTTATCATCTTCTGCAGGTGTGCTTTCTAGATCATGATTCACTCCAGAAAGACCCTGCCAATACACCTGCAGTGTATCAGCTGACTGCACTGAACGGTAAGAATCCTTAAACTCTTGCTGTTGTGTGGTTTTTTGGGTTTTCAGGTTTGTTTTTTTTTTTTTGAGATTGTTCAACTAATTATTAATCCAATAAACAGCATGTGATTTTATCTGGGACAGACTCATCACTCCTTTTTTCTTAATCCCTAAGTTTTGCTCTTCCCTAGAAATGACATCAGATTTTCTCTGCACTTGCACGATTAGCTCCATAAAAAACCTTTTTGGTAAAACCAATTGATTTTGTCAATTGTGCCCATTAGCCTTGCCATTCTAACAAGTCAATATTTTACTGGGACAATCTTTAGCTAGTCTTTTCATCGTATTTTCTCAGGACCCTATTCAAAATTAGCATATCCAGTTAAGAATATATGCTACCCTTTTTTTTAAGAGAAGTTTTTTCAGGCTCCTAAGTCTGCAATGTTCTTAAGGTCCTCTTTAGGCAGGTTGTGTAATTGATTTACATGCAGCACAATTTCTGTAGAATAAATATTGATCTTGATCAAGAACTGTAAATGTTGTTAATACATGCATATTATTAAATTCCTTTAGAGATTATATAATTTGGGACAAATCCCACTGGTTTCACTCATTTAAAGAGTTCCACTCATGTCAACAGAATTCTGAGAGTAATTATGAACAAGACTTGATTGCATTGACCAAAATACAAAGATCTTCCGTATCTTGAAGGGTGGGGGCAATGGTCCTAGGTCATATACAAATCCTCTAAACAATCACATCTTACAGCAGAAGCTTCCAAATCCCTACAAAACTTTTGAGAACATTCTTCCCCAACTTTTAATTTGTGCTGGTGGTTGAAACTTTGATTAGCACTTTATGTTTAAAGGCACATCGTTACTGTCTGTAACCTCTACAACTGTTGAGATTGTGTGCAAGGCTGCCATCGAGAAGAATTCCTAGCAATATTTCAACCTAAAATAGGTGAGCACACCCAGGTATTTTTGGCACACCTACACAGAGAGGGACAAGAAACAAAGCATATGTCATGTCTCTTACAAGGTGCAGCAGGAGCAATCACAAGCCAATTGCTTCTGAGAGTGTCCTCATCGCCCCTAGCCAGAGATGACTGGCATTGATGCAGCTTGATACATTGTTCAGTTGGCAATACTTTGTCATGTACATATTTATCTGCTAGAAAACAGTGTTTATTAGAAAAACAAAACTTATCTAGTTGTTCTTAAATTGTAGCTACATGACAAGAAGTCAGAAGTAACTACTAAGAGAATCTGTTTCTGGAGCTTCTACTCGGCATCAATCTCCATTACTGAACTCCTCCCCTTCCTCCCTGTTCTGTTTTGGGGTTTTGGAGTAAAGGCAAGGTTAGGCTGGTTTTGGTTTTGTTTTGCTTCCCTTTAAAATGCAGTGTGTTCTTAATGCTAGCTGGAGCTTGTTAAAACCTGGCAATGGTGAAGGGCAAGATTAAGAGTCACAATTTGTTGACATCCTGAGTCTACTGGTACAAGAAGCCTTGATCAAATAAACACTGCTTATCTTAGTGTATGCTCTCTGTGACATTAGAAACATGATGTATTATTCCCATTTGGAGAAATTACAAACAAAGATTAACCAAGTTTTCTAAAAAAAGATTTTCTAAAAAAAGAATTCCAATGCCAGTCCTGTCAATCATACAGTGCCTAGTATAAAAAAAAGCCTACAAAAAATTATTATCACAGAGCAGAAAGACTTTAGAATCAAATTTAAAGGAGCAGGGATTTTAAAGGTACCTGAATTACTGGGAGGAAGAAAAACTTTCAGGGCCCTATCTGTGACCTGCACTTCTCCACTTCTGACCTTAGTAGTGCAGGACACAACAGCTTCTTTACCAAAACCAGTTTTTGGCACCCTCTAGAGGTTTTGCTCCCACAAAGAAACAATTCAGAAGATAGATACTTTTAAAATTTAGAAGAGCTCACAACCCAGAACTCAAGCCTTGAACCAGTGAAGCTTTTTACAAAAAGGTTTATGCAAGAATGCAAAGCTAATAAATCACAAAATCAATTCTGGTTTCATTCTTTGTGATCAGATTGCTCATCTCAGTCCATCAGCCCAGGACTTTTGGATTTGTAAGAACAACTAGAAAATCAGATGACAATTAATTCTCCCCTGTTAAAACATAGGGAATCACCACATAACTGTGTCTTTATAAAAAAGAATGTTTCACTTAATTTATGAGAAAATTAACCAACCTGTAAGACAGCTAGTGAAATAATAGCTCACCCATCTATGCAACACTGTAAAATAATATTCCAAACCTCTACTGTCACATGGATGTATTTTTATAAAGTGGAAGTTAAATTTTATTCATGTTCTCTGCATAAAAGCACAATTAATAGTCCATTTTGCCATCATTTTTCCAGACACCTTCCCACAAAATCCTGTCCATACAAAATATGAAGAGAAAAGAGCTTTCTGTTGAAAAACTGCCTTCTGACTTTTTGACAAAGTTAGTGCTAGGATGCCATTTTCTATACTATATAACCAGTATAACTAGTTCTATACTGTATAATTCTTCAGATCTCAGTAGATCGTGCTCTTCAGGTCCAACACAAATATGATCAGGAATGAAGCAATCATTTTCTGCTATCATCACTTTATATCTAAAAATAGAGGATATTTCTAGTAGATTTACACAACTTCCTAAAACAAAGCAGAAGACATTAGCTCATTTTAGATGCTTCATTATGAAAGAAAAAATCCCAACAAAACACTCTGCAATCTGAATATTGAAGAAGCATTTCTCATCATCAATTATATCACAGAAATTCTGACTGCGAAGTGTTTATTTTTAGAATCCTTTGAAATTGCAAATTTCAAAGATTTGCATTAATCCAGAGCTTTCCAACCACTGGTCTCTTGCTGCAAACATCTTGCCCCCAGAACACACAGATTAGGGTGTCCATGGTATCCCAGGAGTAAAAATAAAAAGAATCAATGCTATATCCTTGGCCCAGTTCTTTTCAACATGTTCATTAAGCATCTGGACGCAGGACTCAAAGGAATACTAAATAAGCTTGCTGGTGACACTAAAAGGCAAGGAGCTCTTGACTCCCTTGATGGAAGAGAGGCCCTGCAGAGACATCTCAACAATCACCAACTGTATGAAGTTTAACAAGGAAACATGCTGGGTTCTGCCCCTGGATGTACGGACAGACTGACTGGAAACAAGATCCTGGAAAGCAGTGCTATGGGAAGGTCCCTGGGTGTCCTGGTCAGTGACAAGTTGAACACGAGTTAGCAATGCCCCGGGCAACCCTGTCCTGGGGGGCATCAGGCACAGCATCACCAGCTGGGCAAGGGAGGGGATTGTCCCACTCTGTTCTACACTGGGGCAGCCTCCCCTTGAGTGCTGGGGGCAGTTTTTGGTGCCACAATATAAGAAAGGCATTAAGCTGCTATAGAGTATCCAAAAGACAGCTACAAGGATATTGAAGGGTTTGGAGAGGAAGCCATGTGAGGAGCAGCTGAAGTCACTTGATCTGTTCAGCCTGGAGGAGAGGAGACTTGAGGGGAGACCTCACTGCAGTCACAACTTCCTCATGAGTGGAAGAAGAGGAGCAAGCACCAACCTCTTCACTCTCGCGACCAGCAACAGGACTTGAGGAAACATCACAAAACTGAGTCAGGGGAGATTTAGGCTGGATACCAGGAGAAAGTTTTTCACCCAGATATTGGTAGGGCATTGGAAAAGGCTCCCCAGGGAAGCGGTCACAGCACCAAGACAGTGTGAGTTCAAGAAGCATAAGGGAAATATAGTACTTGAATATCTGTATATAGGCCTTGCCCTGGTAGGTCCTAGTTGTTCTAAATGGGCTGCAGCTGTGAAGTCCTTCATTGGGCAGCAGCTGTGGCTAGTGAAGATAACTGAGATCAAAGGGGGTAGGCTTGGCCAGTCGGGGAGAGCCTAGAAGGAGCCCTGACTAAGAAGCAGCAACAAGCAGAAGAAGAAGTCTGTGCTGTGAAGAACTACCCTGAAGAAATTTCACCGAGACAGTACGGGACTTTAGAAATATGATTTTGACATTATGGGACTCGAGAAATAAGAACACAACAGGAAATGCTCTCAGGAACACAGTGTGATCCTTGCGGTGCCCTGCCCAGGGCTGGGAGTTGAACTTGTTGATCCTGACAGGTTCCTTCCAACGTAGCACAAGCATTTTCTATGATTCTGTACATATACCTCTCCAGTTCCAGTATCAGACTAATTTGAGACATACTCAACACTTTATTCGAATTAGACTGCTGTATCAGTGACTGGTGAAATGAAATGAAGACCAATTGTTAACAAAAATCATACAGCATCTGCTTCGGAGAAAACTGTAATGAGACTCTTGAAACATCCTGATGATGGCTCCTAAGGGACACAAGTCTAGCTACTGTGAATTCTGAATTTCAGGAGACAAGCTCTTGAATGTAGAAAAGGCAGTCTCAGACAAGGCTGAATGGTTCTACACAGGCACATTTACTGCAGTCTTTTGGGCTCTGCTGGAAATCATGCAAAGCTCCTTTACATCCTGAAATGTCTACGTCTTCAGGCAGCATTAGAGTTATTTCCTTTCCATTTGCCTGTCAAGAAACAAGCCATGGTAACTAATGCAAGTGACATCCTTGGGATGACCACCATATTCAATGAACAATCTGATGACCACATACAGATTCCCATTTGCAGAGAAACAAGTTGTCTATTGTGTTAAAAGCAAGCATCAATGGAAATACATCAGGCCCACACCCAAAATTCTTCCATGGTCTAAACAGCTTCCATTCCTGGTTTAAAGCCTTGTTCTTTGTTCAATATTCAGTAACAGTTAAACTGATACTACGGTCCATTAATATCTTAATTTCTTTGAGACAATGGAGATGTCAACACTTAAGCCAAAGAATGTGAATTATGAAATACAGCAGAACTGTGCACAGTTGTCCAGACTTTGCTTCATCAGTAATGCACAGAATGAAAAAGTTACTTCCCTCTGAAGCCCGGGAAGCTGTTGGTTTTTTTCTGCCCTGAGAACACACTGCTGCCATCCACCAGGAACTTTCAGATCCTCCTCTGCAAAGCAGCTTGCCAGCCAGCCAGCCCCAGCATATAACTAGCACAAGAGGTTATTCCAACCTAGGTGCAAAACTTGGCATTTTGGCTTCATTGATCTTCACAAGGTTTTCTTCTTCTCTTTTCTCCAACCTGGTAACACGTTTCTGAACAGCAGCACAATCCTCTGGTGTATCAGCCAGACACACCATCTTATCAATCTGGTGTATCCTCTGAGTTTTGTATCAGCTGCAAACTTGCTGAGCTCAGTGTCCCATCACTGAGATCAGGAATAAACACAAAAGTTCAACAACACAGGACACAACAGAAACCCTTGGTGTATACTATTAGTGCCTAGCCTCCAGGTAGGTGTCATTGTTGCTGACAACAATCCTTGGGCCCAGCAGATCTGACAGTTTTCAGCCCATGTCATTGTTCATTTATTTCTTCCATACTTTTAAAGATTGAGTATGAATAGATTATGGAATGCTGTCAAAAATCTCCCATAAAGTCAAAATAAATTACACTTGTTGCTCTTCCTTCATCCTCCATGGCCATCTTATCTCACCATAGAAGGCCATCAGGCTGGCAAAGTTTGTCTTCTCCTTCACAAATGAATTATGACTACTCCCAGTCACCTTCTTGTCCTTCATATGTTCGGAAAGTGTTTCTGGGAGGATTTTCTCCATCACCTTCCCAAGGACAGAGGTGAGGCCGACTTGACTGTAGTTCTTCAGATTATCCTTCTTGACAGCAGGGATGATGTCTGCTTTCCTCCAGTCCTCAGGAAACTCCCATGAGAGCCATGACCTTTCAAAGATAATTATTAGAGATTTTAAATCTCACATAATTAGTAGGTAAGTAGAATTTTTAAAGCAGATGATGGGCAGATGCCATGATAAAGAGGATTGGTATAAACTCCACTCTTCAGTGAGCAAATATGGCAGAAATGCATGAGAAAGAGAGAGAGATCACTTTCTGTTGCTGGAAGAAACTATTGTCTAGAAGATAATTCTGAAGCCCAAATCAGCTGTTTATTAGCGCTTGATCAGAGATGTTCTTGCATCTGTAACAGAGTCCACACCACAATAAAAGGAAAGGCCTTACTTGAAACATTCTGAGACTGCTTGATAGCCACAGACCAATAAGGCGATGCCAAACAATTTCATATTACCACGGTCATGATGAGTGAGCCCAGGTATTTTGTCACTAACAGCACCGTGTGCCCTAAGTCAGGAAAAGCAGAATCAAAAACAAGCTAGCTAGTAGCTGAAAACACAGGAAATAAAGCCTAGAGCAAAGCTTAAGAGAGGAAACTAAGTGATGCCAGGGAAAGATGCTGAACTGTGGAACAGTCTATTGGAAGTAGGAAAAAAAAAAGATTTGTGGTCTAACCATTCTCTGAGTCCATAAAAAATACCTATACCGTGAATAAAGGAGGTAATGTACTACAGTCACACACATGGGTAAACACAGTTGGGTAAACATGGGTAAACAAAAAGTCCTAGAAACTACTGGTTTTACTTTGATTTTTTTCTTCAGATTATATCTGTAGGAAACACTGTTGTCATTGGTGCTGTAGTTACCCTTTTGAGGTGCAAGTGGTTTGTTAACTCCACAAGCCTTGCTGATTGTAATCTGACAACCTAGAGGAACAATGGATAAGAAAAACAAAGATATGCTTTGAGCAGCTCCTAGAATAGAAATGTATAAAACCATAAGGAGTAATTTCCTTATGTACAGTCTTTTAGGATAGTGATATTTAGAATAATTAGAAGGCAGATGTTCTAAAATTCACTGTGAATTTCAATAGACCATGCTATCAAGGCTGACTACAAATATATAAATGGATCAGAGTTGAGTAAATTAGATTTCTCCTGTAAATTAAATTAATTTTGCTCAGCAAACCTTCTTTAATTATTACTTTGACTGAAAGAGCAGCAGCTACAAAAGCTACAACTAAAGTTTCATGGAATTTGTTAGGTTTAACACATTTTCTTTTTCAAATTAATACTGCATTAATTATGGTTTTGAGAATGTAGTCTATTACTACCCATAAATTATTCCAGAACAATAAACACAATATGTCCAAAAATAGTATATATTCTTGCCATCAAAGTAATTACCTATATTTGTTGAGATATTTTACTTTATTTAAAACTCATGAAGTGATAAAGGCAACTTTTACCTAATAAACCAACTACAAAGAAAAATCTATGGTTACCTTCTGATCCACTGGGCCAAAGCCTAGGGTGCTCCATCACCTTGGCCCTTCTCTTTCCTTTTTGTTTCTTCTGTATTTTGTTTGTTTATTTCTCCTTACAAAATGAACACCAAGAAATACTATATCAGAAAAGACTATATCAGAAAAGAAACCTTTTAAAAAGCATTGAGGTATTTTCAGACAAATATTAGAATAGTATTAATGTTTTGTGAAAGTGAAAAAAAAAGCTGAAAGATTGTTCAAATATTCTAGGTCTTACCTATGCTAGTTATTTTGCTGAAACAATCTCCAATTATTCCAACATCAACTTTACCCTTATTGAAAGAAGAAAACCTACAGATGTAGGGAATTCAAGCATTTGTCCCTCATCTTCCTGCTCTGAAATGGCTCCTTTTTGCTTGAAACAACAAAGGACTGAAAGACTACTATTGGTACCACAGCAAGGCTTGAGCAGAAATTGTCTGTCCACTTCTCTCTTGGTACATAATGAAACAATAGCAACCTATGCCTATAAATGAGTATAACGCCATTCCTTACACACTCTGTTAATACAATAGAAGTAACAGTGTAGTAAGGGACCAGCAGCAGGGTATTAGCTGATGCTTTCTAGAGCTTCATTATTCTTGCCAAAGCAAGTTCTAGTTTTGTTCTTTAAAATTCTCACAGAGAAGGGATCTAGTACAGCTTACTTCTACCCACACCCTCACCCCTGCCTTGTTTACATCCCTCCAAATTACTCCCTTTTTACTTATTTTCATTTTATTAAATAGGTAAAAAAATCTCACTAATGACATTTTCTGTTTTGGAAAAAAAAAGCCTCTTACATCGCATAAAATATGTTTTTACTTGTTTTGGAAAAAAAAAGCTGAAGTCAAACAAAAGTTAACTTTTATGCCACCCATGCACTGAGACCAGTGTAGCAAGAGCTTTTTGCTTAAACAGCATGGAAAGGGCTACATGCTCTAGGAGACAGAGTACATAAGCAACCAGGAGCCTATTTTCATGCTTGCTCCTGACCTATTTTCAGCCTCTCTTGACTTGTTTTCCCTTCAGCAGTCTTGTTGGATAGGTTTTTGAACTTTTCAGCACAAGGACCATCTGTGAGTGTGTTTTGGACAGCACAGGTTCAACAGGGCTGTGATCTAAGTATGGTTGTCAAAACACTGATGTAATACAAAAGAAAGAGCCACCACGATGTTTGATTGCTTAGATGAGTCCAGTCTGTTCCTCCATCTGCATTCTTGCATATGGTCTCTCATACATGGAGCAGCTAATGAAGCTGCAGCACGCAATTTTCTGAGCGTGCCCCGGGAGGGAGTTGGTTACACACCACTCTGCAGAGGCAGAGGGTGCTGGAGCAGAGTCCAGCCTGTGCTTCTGTTTGCTATTGTAAAGAGTCACAGACAGACTCAGGAGTGTAGACCTCACTGTGTATTTCAATGTGAGAAACACTGGGATATTTACAGCCAGCTTCAAGGCCCTGCTCTAATTTAGGGCTAAGGTCCAGTTCCACAACAAAATTCACCTACTGAAATTCAGTATCAATAAGAAGCAAATACACCTCCACTCAAATACTGAAAAGTTTGGTTTCCTGTAGGCAGAATGGTAAGAAAGTTTGAAACAACAGCTGCAAACAGGAGTGCTGAAGGAACCTCCTGGGGCTTCCACTGTGAACTAGCCTGCATGTAGAATTAGCAGCTTCGGGCCCTTCACAGTATCTTTCTTAACCGTAAAATTATTTCAGGGGTAAATTAGTATCATAAGCTGTAGAGCTTATCAAAATAGTAAAAAAAATTAAAAAGGCAAGAACAAAATTCACAAGGCCAAAGCAATTTCCAGGATATTCTATTTAACCCATTAATGACTGTGTCAAGGCAACCAAATAAAAAGTCTATTCAAAAGAAAGAAGGAAGCCTGCCTGGCAGAAATAAATGATAAAGAGACAGAAAGTATTGCTTTATATGCCTGTTACACTTTGGGTAATATTTGAATGTCATCTTTCGGTACTATTGAAAGCTCTGCATACATCTTCAAGCTTCAGAAGTTTTGGATGTATAAATGCTCAGACTTTAAATTAGAAGTCCCTTTTATTCTTCTCTTCTACACATGTATGAAAAATGTGAAGATTAAAACATCAGAAATATTGAACAATGTTCTATAAATTCATTCAGCAAGGTAAGTCACCTTTTTGAAGGAGCTTCAGAAGGATTCATCTGCAAAAAAGAAACAGCTTTGTGCTGGCCTTCCTTTCTTCAACTGTTCCTCTGAAATGCAGATGTATAGCTGTGCCTCTGAAATACACTTTGTATCTAAAAACTGGTATTGTGAAATCAATCACAAGTCTCTAACCCTTTCCGTTCACTGACTGTGGACAGAAGTGCAAGCTTTGGATACTGATAACACAATCAGACATAACCATTCTTCTCCATGCTTCTTGAATGCATGTATATTTATTTGTGGGATATTGTCATTCAAATAAAAGTTTTAAAATAAAAATGAGAGAGAATTTGGACTCCATAAATTTCCCATCACGCTGCTAGGAAGTGTGGTAGCCACTGGAAACTCAGATTAGAGCAAGTTCTTTACTGCTTTTTCAGCAAAAAGTGTTTGTTTTCTTACAGTGAAACAAGAACGCTACAGTAGCCATAATAGTTATTGTACAACCAACTGAAGAGGAAGGCACAAGAGAGACAGAAATCCATCAGGGTCTGTATCAAGGTGCAGGAACATACTTAAAGGTAGAAAAGTCTACATAGAAGTGGTACAAGTTTTCAGTGGATGTCCCCATTCAGACAAAAGTCAGCCTCAGCAGTAAGTGGTAGTGACAGCACCTCAGCTTGCCTGTAAAATTCACTAAGAACCTTCCATGTTGGAATGATATGACTTGAGACGTGTTTTGGGTCAGCTAATGGAAGCAATATCACTGCAATAAATCTTCTACTATTTCCATTGAGTTTGAGGATGGCTAAAATAATTTTATTTTATTTCTGCATCCTATTCCCTTAAATGTGCAGTTTAGTGTAGATGATATGAAAGAGTTAGAGACTCATAATTCACAACACTAGGTTTTAGACACAACATTTATTTCTGAAGCACAGCTATACATCTGCATTTCAAGACTGTGTCACTTTTCCATTTGTTCCATTCCTCCTGGTCAGCTCATCTTTTTAATATCTACCACTCATTCTCTTTTGTTTAGCAAAAACATGAATATATTGCATAGTATATACAAATTAGACACTCCTAAACAAAACCATATGACCAAAAACCCTTTATTTTTGTCACTCTGCCAATACTATTTAGTTATTAAATCCAAAGTGGGACCAAAAGACCGCATTTAAGTAAAGATTTATTAAAAAAGTACTTGAAAAACATGGATACTTGAATGTTATTGTAAGAATATCAAGCCCTTCAAAAATCAGGAGCCCTTGCTTCTTTATTACAGCATTTTACTGGAGGCATGCTAAATACCTTATGAAAAAGTGAATTTAAAACAGCAGAAGGGGAAGAATAAATTGCTTTATTCCCAAGAATACGTATTTCCATAAACTCAGTCACTTGTTTTAGGAGATCTGTACAACTTCCTAGAGAGCAATTCCATTTGCTGACTAGCATACTACACCATCAGGTAAACAAACCTTATACTTCTGGAACTATACTGTTCTACAGGACACAAAGAATCTTTCAATAAGATAAGTTAGCTAAACCAACTTCTATTCTGATCTTTTCCTTCACTTTCCCACTTCACCATTTTTACCCCCACCAATAACTCATATATTGACCAAATAGTATAAAAACTATTAACTGCTACTGAGTTTAGTTGTCCTACCTGTTTTATGATAACAGTGCAATAACTGCAATTTTCTTAAAAAAAACTCAAAAAAACAGCAAAAGCCTCCACCAAACAAAAAAGCTCAACCAAAAAACCAACCAACCAAAAAACCAAACCAAAAACCACAAAACAAAAGCCACTGAAAAACTCACCCCAACTGTTTCATGACAAACATGATCTTGTGGAAACACTAAAGAGTCAAATGGAAGAAGGTAGAATAAATAGAAAAAATTTTTTTTACTAAGGGATATCTAGTAAAACACAGGGGTCCCATGGAATCAGTTTGATTTCTGTTACCAAATTCAACAAGAGTGCAGCTGGGTTTTGCCTGGGGGAGATGACAATACTACATTGCTTTTGAGATTAATGTGCAAGTTGTGTAATGTGCATGCCAGAAAGGAATTTTTGCATTTGACAGAGGTGCAACTAATTCCATATGTGTTTAATGCACAAAAATATAATATATGCAAGCATACATTTTTTAAGTTCAAACTCTATTTTGACACCTGCACAAGATGTTATGTTAGAACTGATGCACTTTAGTAAATAAAACACTTCCAAAAATGCTGTTCTGAAAGTATTTGCTAGAAATTTGCTAAACTGGATTGAATTTGCATCTTTCCTATTCATTGATGACATGACAACATAGCAGTTCTGCCTTCCAGTCTGTCCCCCAGTCCCCACATTCCCATCCAGCCTTTTATTAGCCTGCTATAACCAGTATCTCAGATCTCTTCCTTTGCTTTGGACACTATGTACAAAAACAAACAAAAAAAAACACCCCAAAGAAAACTAAACTAAACAAACCCTAAAATGTAAAAGAAATTTATATTGCAGACTCTTTGGCTCCTTGACAAACATCATTGCTCCAAGTCTGTTTTGTCAATAGATCACCAACAATCTGTCATTTGGGGACCTGAAATATTTCCATCACCACTGATCAAAAGCCAAGTAGTTCCTCCCTGGATATTTTTAGGGGGAAGAGAGTCTCAGGCAGAGCAATCCATCAGCAATGTCAGCCTGAGGACTCTGGTGGGCAGAACACAGCTGTAAAGGAAAACCTGCTCCCCCTCACCGGTCAGCTCCCCTCTGAGTAACTAGATATAGGGACTTGACACAAAACAGGAAAATCAGGTTCTTTGAAGTGGCTTTGTTCAGCCAGATTTCCAATTAAATGACACCAGCATCTCCAGGAGTCAGGGACGCCAGGTCTCAAAAATGCGAGATGTCCCAAAATCCTAAGGGTAGGTCAAGTTTATGTTGCACCTAACTGTCACCGTCAGGTATAGTGCATTCTTCAAATGCCAGTGTTGCACTTGCTCACAAAAAAAGAATTATTAAGTACATAAATTTTATTATGGAAATCAGACTAAATTACTTTACATATCTATGTAAAAATTTTACCCACTCTAAGCTAAATTGAAGGCATTAAACATGATCAAAACCTGGAATTTTGGTTTACCACACAAAACCAGATGTCTCCTCTGCTGAGTTCAAATACTGTTTTTCTAATACAAATGAACTAGAAGAAATATTTATTATGCACTACAAAAATATCACTTCTTTTACTGACTGGAAAAAAAACCAACACAAAACAGCAAGACCTATACATGCACTGTATCTCCAAGACTTAGAGATAGAAAAGTAAGAATTAATAAGCAGATTACTCTTGGTTACTTTTATGTATAAGGTATTTATGGAGAGGGAACATGTAAGCCAACTAATCAAAACTCAACCTCAAGAAAAGAAAGAAGAAATGTAAAGCTTACATATAACACCATAGCTTTCTAGCTTTCCACTTCATTCACATACAGTACTTGCTGAACAGATCTATGCTACATAAGATACATGGAATATAAGGAAATGTTTGTTCGTTGCTGAAATGAGGAGTATTAGCCATCCTTTGGGTGCTCATTATGAGAGTCTGCATTGAGGATTAAGTGCACAGGATCCCAGTGGAAACTGGGAACTTCCATGGTTTGACCAGAATTGCATGCTTTGGAATTTTTTTAATTGAAAAAATTATGTAATGACTCATAGTAGGAAGGCCTACGTACCTGAGAGTATTAAACAACTGCTTTTCAGAATAGTGCATTTTTCTTCACAAATATACCATGGCTTCATGAAACCAAAGATTTTTTTGGTATCATGAGTCTTCTTTTAATGCCAGTTCTTAAAATGTGTGATTCTAAATTTACCCTTTGATTAGACATGCATGTTTCTAATTAAGCTCAACCTGTCCATTCTTCTTTGAAGAGATTAAAGTCAGAGTCCCCCAAGACTCCTGAGGCTCTGTGCAATAATTTACTTGTTCTTGGTAAAGGCAATAGAAGTCAGAAGTGAAAAATAAGTGCAATAAGCTGCCAAGCTTGTCAGAAACACTTTCAACCAAAAATACATACTACTGAATCTATAAAATCTGTAAGGGACTATCATATTTATTATGGCAGAAAAAGAGAAATTGGTGTTGCCTATCTCCTACGCATTCAGCTGTAGGATGATGTAAGTCATCAGTAAAACAAATGTATGTGCAGTAGCTAATTCCCAAGGTCTCTGGCAGATTGCAACTCCTTTTTTTTCCCCAGAATGGACCAAACTTTATCGTCTGAAAATCATACAGGCATAGCTGAGAAGGATCTGGAATTAACCTGGTGAGCTGTAAGCAGGAGAGGACTTCCAAACCTTTTACTCAAAATTCTTCTACTGGGAAGGTTAACACAATTAAAGGCCAGAAGTAAAGAAAACAGAAACCAACAGTCTTCTGTTGCTTTAACCGCAATGAAAATTTTGAGAATGCATTCTTTATTTTTGGCACTTACAAAGAAGAAATGTGTAGCAGCAGCTCTCTGACCACAGAGAGAAACACAACTTCCCTAGGCATTGTTCTGGGAAAAGGCTGTGAGAAGATCAGAGAAAAGAATGAGAAACAATTCTTATCTTAACTCACTGCACCTGCTATTGTGAACATGTGGAATGTGTTATGGAGATTTGCTTACCAAAGGGTGGCTTCTTAATTAGCCAATAGTGATGGCATTTTAATTAAAGGACCAATCAAGTACACCTGTAGCAAACTAAGATATAAAAGAGCAATAGATGGAGTGTATGTAAGCTTTTACCTGCCTGGGGGCTCCATGCAACGATAGAGATGCACTATCACACATGTTTTGCCCTTTGTACCATCAGATGGCATACAACAGCACAGCAGTGGAAATCCACATATAAAATCACATTATTCTTCTAACTCAGGCTTCAAAACCATTTGCAGCAAGAATTCTACAACTCATCAATTACTGTCAGCCTCCTTCATTAAAGCACAAACTTTTTAAAATACCCAGAACTTTTTTGTTCTATTCACTGCATTTCTAAGCACACTAGGTCAGACAAGGTTAGGCACTGAACTGAAGGTTCAGGTTACCATCATGTGGTGATCAAGGATACAGGTGTTTCATCAGAAGTACTCAGAAAGTATCAAATATGACTAATCATTTTGTTAAATTTTTTCAAAATGCTCACAGACTAACCTAGATTTTGATTTGTAAGAACTCACTAGATGTACCACTCTGTATTTAGTACCTACACTTTTTAGAGGCCCCAACTCCAACTTCCCATAAGACTTCAATTTCTCCATCACACAAAATCTCACCTACTATACTACGGTATCATGCCAAGCACAACTTAGATGATGCCATTAGGCAAGTTCAAAAGTTGTCTTGAAGCTTGGTTGGCATAAGAAATGAGAGAAAGTTACTGTGTTATTAACGTCTCCAAGTACCTGTTTATTGAAAGAACTGACTGTGACAAATGTAAAGACAACAACAAGGTTTGTCCAGGCAAGATTTACATGTTTATTCCTGAGGCATTTTCATTGTTGAAAACCTTTAAGTTGTTGTTTCCTTAGATAATCATTCTCCGACCTAGCTTTCTGCCTTGTCACTCTCCTTTTCACTGAATATGAACATCCATATCTAATGTCATGACATTTTTCACACAAAAAAAGAGCATGAAAAAGCTTTTCCCTTCCCATATGCCAAACAGGTAAAGCAACAGTCAACCTCTTGTCAAGAAGAATAAATTTTTCTGAACAAGCAAATTTGACTGGGACAACAACAACCTGCTTTTGAAGAAACCTAAGCCAACATGCCAGGATTTGATTAATTTATGCCATCTTAGAAAAGTTACATTCTTTGCTCACATAAATCTAAAACCATGTGTACATTTAAAAAACAAAAAACCAAAACAACAACAACAAAACTAAACAAAAAAAACACACAAAACCCCACCTCAAACAAACAAACAAAAAACTATAGCCACTTATAGATCAGCCAGGATATCAGAAGCATACAAATTCATGAATTCCAGCATTTAGGTGGAAAACTGTTAACAAAAACTAAAAAGTTCACATGTCCTGTTTATAACATCCAGTGCATGTTTTCTTGCCTTTCAGATACCCAGCTTCAAAAACTGTAGAAATCTCTTGAGAAGCAGGAATTAAAATACCTTGAAACTCATTGTCTGGAGCCTTGAGTTACCTCTCAGACCATCCTTGCTAGTCACCCTTCCAAACTGCTTGCTGGTTCTGATGGAAAGCACATACTTTTACAGGATGAAGATTACAACCTATAGTCATCCCAGTGGAGCTAAAAGGTACGGCAATTTTCTACCAGAAGACTGAAACTTATTCCTAATTATTTTCCCAAGCATCTTAGTAATTTGAATGAAGCTATCTAATATAAATCTAATATAACTGAATGTTTAAGGGTTAAGTCTTATTCAGTGGGTTTAAAACAATCAAGAATCCCATCAGAATATATATTTACACTACCTGTTTATCTCCTTTGGCTCCCTTCAAAAATTCAGCCTTAAAGGGGTATCTTGGCTACTTAACTGAATAACAACTGACAGTATCTGAACAGGAGAATGTAGCCATGGCTGAAAAAAGCTGTTTATGTTACATTAAGCAGTCAAAAATTTAAGTTACACTGTCAGTAAAAGTAATTATCTTGACCAAAAGGAAGTTGCTCTACTGTGAAGACTTTTGGAAGATGAAGAAATCAATTGTAAATTTGGCAAGGAAAAAAGAGTGGAAGACAAAAACTTCAAAAACATAGGAGGGGAAAACGCAAAATCCTCCCCTGCAGAAAGTTTTATGTAAAGCCCCTTTGAGTCTCAGATGTTCTTGATTTTGGATGCTACAAGTCAAACTCTACATACTTGTGGCTTCTTAAAATGAATTAAAACAAGTGGAAAATAATAGTTCATTATATAGCAGAATTATTACTATTAACACAACAAACTGATACAAAATGTAACATCGAACATGGTTATTTTATATATATGAGTTTTAGAAAGTTAACACCATTTTGGCAGCTGTGAGAAGTACAAAGTTTGAAAGTTTCATTAGAAACCTGGGGGTTTTTTTGTGGGAGTTTAGGTTGGGTGGTTTTTTGGGGTTTTTTTTTCAGAAACTTTAATAAAATAGGCAGCAACCAAAAGGACAAGACAATACATTTTGTTCCATGCTTTATATGTCTTATAAGTTATTGCTTATTATTATAATAGAATTTTGTAAAGCAGAATAGGCAGATTAAGAGCCAGTAGGATGCACTACAAGTTACCATGCCAAGAGCAATTTAAACAAATATTAAATGCTTGCTCTCATAGATAATGAAATGTTTCTCTGTTTCTTAGTTCTTCACTAAACTGGCAGTTTATATAAGAAAAAAATCTATTAACATGGCAACTGGTTTACATAGAAACAAATAGTATATTTCCTTTTCAATACTATTGAATTTAAATTTTGTCCAGCATAATGCCAGACAATCTGGTCAGGCAATCTGCTTTTACAACACATTCACTACACAAAGTTAGCACATCCTGAGGGGATAGCAGAAATTGTTTCAGTGTGTCATGGTGCATTCAGATTTCTTTCCAGGTGAGCCTAACTACCAAGAAGCCATTTACCCAAAAGGTTGCGTGGTTCTGCAGTGTATGAGCAGAGGACTACTTACCTGTCCTGCACAGAGACTTCCTATTCATATGAGAGAAAATACTTTTCCCAACATACACCCATTTAAAAAGGTCAAAAATACGTGTTTTTCCTGGTATAATATCTTCTGTCATGACACAAGCAATCTCTTCTTTAAGCAAATGTGGTTTAGAACTATTTGGGAGTCGTTCTGTCACTTAAGAAATTATTTTTCCACATTTAAAACTGCTGCCTCTATTAAGGTATGTTGTTTACTTGTATGTATTAATAATTCTACTACTAAACTTAATATTGTACAGCTAAATAAGCATCCAAAATTCACCCTCTAATGGGATCTTACTGGGAACTTCAAAGAGAACAAACAATCACTTTCATTGTTGTCAAACCTTTAGTTGTAACTTCAAATATCAAACTCTTCATGACTTACAAGCACAATCAATGAACATCAAAACCACAGGTCCTTATTTAAGTGAAGAGTATTGTAATAATGCATTTTCCTTATCTTGCTGATACTCCTGAGTTGCTTCTAGGACAGAAACAGATGCTTGAAATATTAACAAAGATATGCTGGAATTTCCACAAGTGATCAGCTCTAACAATCATATCACACTGAACCATGAAATAGAAAATGTACCTGAAATTTAGTGCAAAATTTAACACTCATGAGTTCCGCTGATTCTGTTATCTGCTCCATTTACATGCCAATCTACATCCCTACCAAAAAAGGCTTTTCTTAAAACGCTTAAAATAAACTACTCCAGCACTTCTTTCGTAGCATAAGTTGATTTTACATGTGTCTTGAGCAACAAATACTCAACACCAAACCACAGTCATTAAATTTCTACCATCTATCAGCAAAGGTAAATTATACAAATCAGAATTATGCAAAACATTTCTTTAGTTGCTATTTCTATTTTGTGCAACTGTCTGTTAGAGTTCATTATGTGAGCATCGAATTATCTTGGTACTGCTATCAAAAAAAAACCCACAGCAAAAGTCAGAGGCTTGTGTCATGATGAACTATTTATTGCTTTTAACATCTATTAAGGCACCTGACAAACAGAACTCGAGAATTGTTGCTGGAATCCTCTCCCAAAAGCATCTTTCTTACAATCCACAAAAAGTCATGCAACTGGCATTTGGAAATAAATACTTAGCTTCCTACCAGCAGCTTTGGGGGGTATTTCCCTCGGTAGGTATCCACAGCACAGCCCGCTACTCCTTTTTTTCCCCCAAGCCTCTCTTATATAACAGACTGCAAAAACCATCTCTGAACAACGTGATCAAGATGTGATCTCCTCTTTTGGAACTACAACATTCAACATAATCACATTCAACCCAGTCCCGAGCTATTAATCAACTTCTTACTAATGACGATGATCGATCGCAAGTTCTCTGCAGTTTTGCAGCTGATAGTCAGTCAAGGCTCCCAAAGGATCGTGTCATTCACAGACTGAAAGAAGACAGCTCCACCAACTCAGCTCAGAAATTAGTCTTACAAGGGTATTTGATCATCGTACAATGTTTTGCTTAAATATCACAGTCATTCCAGGTGGTTTGGGTTTAGTGTTGGGGCTCCTCCCCAGATAACCTGTGTAAAGGTAACAAAAGCCCTAAAGCCACTTGAGTCTCAGAGGCCCACAGCAGCTTTCTCTGGAGACCTGCCCTTAACCCCTTCGTGCCACATCATTTATACACTGCCAGCTAACTAGTCTGTCTGAAAAAGATAAACCCAGCCTACAGGAGTTACATAATCAGTTTATTTTTTAAGACAGGATGAATATATCCCGAACTACAGAATGATTAAAGATGCTTTTCCCTCTCTTCATTTTGCAAGAGACACAACAGACTTACATAAACTCCATATAATTCTGGGTTGTCCTCCCTCTGTCTTGAGGTACGTAAGTCTTGACGTACCCTATGGAAAGGTTTGCTACAAAGCACAGCTCAGGCTGACTCACTGTTTTCATTGTACATATAGCCTACCCAGAAGGACTTCGGAAATAAACCTGAAATGTGAAGTTTTTACTTTACCGTGTTACTGCCAATAAAAAGGCATACATGTTTTAAGGGGCACAGATATCAGTTACTACAGTCACTAAAGTCAAGAACTGGGTGTTCAACAAAGAAGCCTACTAATTTCTAAATATTTCTTCTAAGTTTTGGATTTTTCTTTTCTGTAAAGCATAGGGTTAACCATGACACCCTGAATCCAAACAAAGCACACCCTAACAAAGTATAAGAAAATGTAACACCACAAGATGCTGTATTACACTCTTCCGTGTATTCGTCCTTCCAGTCCCTCCAGAGGAAATTTAACATGGTTCTAAAATTATCCCTCTAACGGGTTTTTTCATTTTCCTCCAAGATTCCCGGCCAGATGAATTTGTGTATTACATGCACCGCCTGTGCCGCTGCACCTCCTTCCTCTGTGGTGACTTGATTCAGCTGAAGCTACGATTTGACCGATCGATGCAAGCACATTACACACCAGAATAAGAGTAAGGTAAGGGTAAAGGAAAGAAAAGCATCTCTTCTTTCAGCCATTAAATATAGATCAACGAAACATCACAGCGCACATCGCGGCTCTCCTCCCCACCCCCTCCGCCCGCTCCTCGAGCGCAGCATTTCGCAGACCGTGGCTTCAAAGGAAGAGCACACACCCCGCACACCCCTCCGCGCACACAGACAGACACACGGACATGCAGCACAGACACACAGAAACACACAGCAGCCGTCGCTCGGAGCCGCCCCAGGGCGCGGGCTCCGCGCAGGGCCGGGCGCTGCCCCCGCCCGCGGGTCCCCGGGCCCCTTCATCTTCTTCCTCCTCCTTCTCCCTGGCCCATGACTTCACCGCCGTAACGAGCACATTAGTGCAGGGCGCCGGGAGACACTGTGCCGCGGATGCCCTACATAAGCAGCGACTAACGTAGCAAGAAAGGGAGGAAAGCGATGGAGGGGGGAGGCCCGGGGAAAGAGCCATGAGGAAATAACGCACTTTGTTACCTTTCGGCTGAGGGCATAAACACCGCTCCTCGCAGCCCAGCCCAGCCCGGCAGCCCCGCCGAGGGGAGCAGCGCAGGACCCCGCACCAAGAAGAAATATCACGCAGGCGGGAAGGGTGTGTGGGGGGGAGGGGGACGGACCTGGCACCATTACGGTGCCTGTCGTACTCACCGATCGGCGCCGATTCAGCCTGCTTGCTCCCAAACATATACCAAAACCCAAGAGCAAATCCTCAGTGCGCTAAGCGAGAATGAAGCGGAGGAGCGGGGCGGTGGGGGGGGGCGAGCGACGGCTCCGGGCTTCACCGCAAGGTCCTGACCTTGCCCAGCTGCAGCATCTTCGGCTTGCCCCCCCCCAGGGCGTGCGTGTCCGCCCGTGTGTCCCCGTGTCCGTGCGAGCGCGCCGATCCGGCTCCGAGGGGCTCGGCCGCAGGACAGCTGCCCGCTGGCTGCCGGGGCGAGGAGGGCTCGGCATCCACCGCCCCGCCGCTGGGGCGAGGCGCGGGGCCGCTGCTGCGGCGGCGGCGGCTGGGGCAGGCTGCGCGGCGGCGCCGTAGCGCAGCGCGCCGGGCGGGCGCACCGGCCGCGGGATGTGGCCGAAGGAGACACAGCCGCCGCCGCAGCATCTGCCGCCGCCGCCGCCGCGCTCCCGCCCGCCCTGCCTCCCTCCCTCCTCCCGCCTGCCTCCGCCCCTCCCTGCCCGTCCCCTCCCCAGCAGGAGCGCGCCCGCCGCGGCTGAGCAGAGCAGCCGGCGCTGCTCGGGGGGGACACAGGGGGGCGGGGGGCGCTGCCGCCTGTGCCGGGCGGGGCTGAGGTAGGGCCGGACCGGGTCCCCCAGCCTCGCCGCAGAGGGGCGCGTCCCCGTGTTCCCTCAGAGCCCCGCGGCCGGGGGGCTCTGATTTACTGGGGAAGGGGCGGCAGGGCGGAGGGCGCAGGTGTGGAAGCGCACCCTGGGGCGGGGGTCCTCGGTGGGGAGCAGCCCCTTGGCAGTGACCGCGGCTCCTGCTGTCACAGGTTGGGAACTTGAGGTCGGCCAGGCAAAACGGTGACAGCAACAGGGAAGCCAGGGCTCGTTCTCCGGCTAGCGTCTACCTCGGGTCTCTCTTCCCATGCTTGGGAAACCTAGGTGGAAATCCTACCGTGTTTTCAGAAGTCTTCTTGCGAGCAAATAGGGTAAGGAATGTGGAAGTCATGTTTTACTCCTGCGCACGCTTAACCCTTCGTTGAGAAAGTTGTGTGGAAGGCAATTGCAACACTCACCTGAAAGTTGCCACTCCACGGCTCCTATCAATTCGCCGCTCGGAGTTTCGGTGCCTGAACAAAACCCCCCAATTTTTTGGGGTTGTTGCCCGGGGTAACCTCTGCTAACTCA
Organism: Ammodramus savannarum pratensis; assembly: GCA_020466415.1. Classification (NCBI taxonomy): domain Eukaryota; kingdom Metazoa; phylum Chordata; class Aves; order Passeriformes; family Passerellidae; genus Ammodramus; species Ammodramus savannarum. Next base: position 63,531,339 of record JAHXMQ010000807.1, read on the forward strand.
CGCTCGCAGCGGGCTGAGCATCAGCGCGGCACTGGAGACAGCCGAGGCGTGGCCGAGGCTCTCGGCCAGCGCCTACAGCCGCTCATTTGCTGCCCAAAATCGCGGTCCCAGCGCTGCCCCGCAGGGAGGGATCCGCGTGTCCCAGGGCGCCAGGGGCGGCCAGGCAGGCCGCTCCCATCCCTCCCTCTCTCCATGCCGCGCCCCTCCAGCCCCGCACCGCACGGATAAGGCATGCCGGCCCAGCAGCGGTACCCGCGGCCGGGCTGAGCCCCGGCAGCTGAGCCCCGACCGCTGGTGGCTGCACGGCGACTCGCTGCTGCCACCTCTCGCTTGGCGTTCTCGCAGCTTCCCCAAACTCCGCTGCGAGCAGGAGATTCACCCGGCTGAAGATCCCACTTCTCACCGACTTGCGGTGGCTACCCCTCCCTTAATGTCATGGGAAGGCCAGAGGCTACGTCTTCCCGCTGCCAGAATGCCGTGTTTTAGGCTTGAGGTCATTTTTGGGAGGGGAGTTTATTTCCATATTTATTGGACCATATAGATGACTGGTATGTGTCCTTTCCCTGGGTTCAGTGAAGGTGGCCCATCCACCTGTGACAAAATCAGCAAATTACAGCAGAGGGTGATTCAGCCTAGCAGCATCCCTCAATGCCAATCCAGATGTTGCCCAACTACTAGGACTTGTGAGAGGAGCACCTCTGGGTTCAAGTCTAGAGTAAGCCCAAAATCTCATTGTCAGGTTCTGGTCTGGCCTGTCTTGATGCCTACTGAGTTGCAGCTCTAGATGGGAGCTGGCTGGTGGCAGAACACGGTGGCCAATCCACTTTTGACTCGAGTAGGGAAGTGACTAACTAGCCCATTGTCCAAACTTTTGGTTGGACAAAAAGTTCATTTTTTCTGCTAAGTGCAAGGCCCTGGGCTTGTGATTCCCAGCCTAAGAGAGCATGTAACTCTGAACTAAGTAGTGGGTCACTCAGTAGTTACCTGGAGTCACTGTCTTACAGTTAAACTTCAAGATTTACTCCATAATAAAATTACTGGGTGCCACAGTATCGTAGATATGCCATAGTATCATGTGATCCACCTTCTGTAGCCCAGCCTCTTTTTCAGAGCTGAAAGGTCTTTCTGGCAATAAAAGTAGAGATTGAAAGACTAGAAGCAGGCTGTGTCCTCCTTCCATTCCCCCCAAATATTCCCATGTAATAGGGCCATTTCATGGCTCTGGGGACTGTATACATCTGACCTAATTGTAGGATAAGCAGTGTGGGCTAGTGAAGAATGAACCTAAGACATCTGATTCTCCCTACTCTGCAAAGGTTACCCAGCTGGCTATACTGATCTGAATAGTGAGTATGGAAGCTGTTAGCCTGGAAGTTAAATATAGTAACTATAAAGATATATAATAATGTAAACTCTCTGTAGGGAAAGTGAGGCCTGGAAACAGAAGAGTTTTGGAAGAATCTGGGAGGCATCTGAAGTTTTTTTTTCTCTCACAAAGTTTCCTCCTTTGACATCACAGTTTTGCATGAGAGGGATTTCATCTCAAGATGTTGCAAGATTCAAAAATCTTCTCCCTTTCCTGTCACTTTCCTCCTAGATTCTCCCTGATGCATCACATTTTCAATGTTCCCTGACACGACGTGAGGTCAGAGAAGGGGCCAGGACTGAGCCCTGCTTATGGATAGGGAGAAATGTAGCAAAGGAATTAAATCAGAGTTTCCATGTGACTTAAATCAGAGATTCCATATGCCGTTGTTACTGTCACAGAGGAAGAGTATGGGAGAGCCATAAGGGTTAAGAATGTGAACTTCTGGAAGAGGCTGCTTTCCACAGAGCTTCAGGAAGAGGTCTGCCAACTTTATTCTCAGTGACTAAACCTCTTCTTCTGACAAGCCAAAAGCATACGTAGGTGGAAGCTGTTCACTTTTTTTGGTCAGTTCCAGACTTCTTGCATATATAGTCTGTTTCCTCAGGCTTCTCAGGTCTATACCTAGAAGTGGTGTATCTATCCTAATCTCTGGTTAACTTCCCTGAGGTTTGTTGAAGTTGGAGGGTTTTTTCCTTGAAAAAGATGGAAAAAGAAAAGGAAATTATCAGATCAAGGCAGGTATTTTCTAGCACAGGAACTACAAAACCATTTTTGCCATTTATATTTACCTGTTAGATTTACAAAGGTTCTTGAGCCTCCAATTTCTATTTGGTTCAAGTAACAGCAAGTAAAAATTTTAGAAAACAGAAAAAACGAAGTAATAACATGAATAGAGTTAAATGCAGTAATATAATTTTCAGATAATTAGTCCTCCAAATGACTGTCTCATGAAAAACAGTATCAGTAACAAATTTTCCAAGTTTAGGCTCAAGGGTTCCATCTTGGAATAGCTGGTTACCAGTGATAATTTTCCCTTCCTGCTAACTAAACATATGTATTTTTCTTTGTGAAAAATTTGATCATGAGGTAAAGGATGAAGGTACCATGAAGTGGAGGAACCCAAGGAAAAGTCCATTAGTCAACAGTTGGGTCAACAGCCAGGATGAGTCATCTAAAATATGGGATGCCAAGATTCTAGTTGTGTCTGCATGTTTTATCTCAAATCATATTAATTTTTGTTTGATCCTTCTTGGAATGCCGTTTGGAAGCTTGAATTTTTGGACAGAAATAAAAACATTTCTTTTCTGTTTTGACTTTCTTAAAGATTATGTTTAAATTTAAATGTATACTTCATGTGAAGATTGTTGAGATCCTTTGTCATGTCCAGGTCCAGCAACTTCTTTTTTCCCGCTGAAGTCAGTGGGAACTTTCCATGCTAAAAATGTAACTGGAGTGAAGTGAAACTAGCTGTATGTTATAATTTCATGTTTCAGACAATCTTTAGCAAATCTAGAATAAACTGGAAAAACTTGGTTTTGCCCTTTTTAATAAACTGAAAAATCAGTCAAGCATTAATAGTTTTTAAGTTTAGAGCAGTATTTCAAAGAAGTTCTTGAAATTACTGTCTTATCCCTTTCTAAGAATTATTTCAAGGTGAAATTATTGAAAGACATTGACAACATCCACAAAAATACATTTCAGATAAGAAAGAACATGTTTCTTGAGTCACACAGTATGATGTCTTAGGGAAACTAAGCTGGCAATGAATTCAAATAATTGGTCCAAATTTCTTTTTTTTTATTTGACTTTGATGTTATTTTTAAAAAGTCAAATCATTCTTGAATTATAGTAATACTATATGAATTTTCCATTCTTCCTAAATTGTTGCACAATATTGTATAATAACAAAGTACCCATAAATCCTGAGATGAGGATGATTTTCTATGCCACAATGATGACAGGACAAGAGGAGGTTTGCATGATTGTATTCTCAAAAGCTTGCATTCTGATCTCATGAAATAAATTTTTAAACAGAAGTCTCCTAAAGAAAAATAAGGTATTTTCAATTCTGAGGCACAGCTGGCTTTGTCTCAGTCTGATTATGAGTAAATTATTGTTGAAGTGCTAAGCTTGACTGGCAATAGGAAGATACAATTGAATTTGTAGTACCTGCAGATTTTGTAAATGAATCTGTATTTGCATTGGGAGAGTTGGTTTTTATGTATTGAAGACAACTCACATCCCTAGGACCTGACTGAGATTTTCTTATTCCCAGCTTCATCCACTGATGACCAAATAGGCAGTATTGAACAAAATCTCGCTGAAACAGCCATATTAAAATATTTTTTGGACCTATCTTACTTTAAAAAGTCATTGTAAAAATTATTATTTAGGGAGTAGCTGCCATTTGTTTCCTAAACAATTTGGCATTTTGAGCATGTCAGATTTTCATAAGAAATTATACAAAAGGTTAAAAATTCAATTGAATTCAATGGTATATGTCAGTCAGGATCAATCAGAGCTCCTATACAAGGTATAGTAAGGAAACTACATCTTTAAATAATAAAACTTCATTTAAGTGAAGCTTTTCAGCATCCAGTAAAACAAAGTTTACTGTTATAAATTCATATACTCTGTTACATAAATAGGTTATATGAAGAGCTGGTTGTTCTGAAATAATTTGTAAACATTAATGGCATGAAAGAAAGTAATTTCATTTTGTTTTCATGTTACCCGGTATAATTAGCAGTACAATGTCATCTCAGCTGCAAATTGTAATCTATAGATTGGATATCTTTGAATGTTCAAAACATGTTTATTATTGTCAATTGAAATGACAAGCCTTTCTCAGGATACATCCTCTAATACATTTACAGCTATAAAAGCATTTAGGATTAAGGTATAATACTTACAGAAATATACTGTGCTTTTGGATTCTTTTTTCTCTTTTCTGTATTTGTATATTGAATAAGTCCATCTCGACAAAAAAGACCATCCTGCAAAAAGTCAAGCAGAAATCTTGACACAGATTCAGAAAATGATGCTGTTTGAATAAAAGTTAGTGAAACCTGGTTACAATGACTATCCTTTTATTTAGTCCATTTATGTCTAGGTTTTACTTTGTATCTTTCCACAGCGTAAAAGACTGTCAGAGTTCAAGGAACCAGTAGATTGATTATCTAGTTAGACTTCATCTTGCATAAGACTAAGATATTACCTACCCTGAAGTCAAAATTAATGACTTGGCATTATGGAATTATGGAATGCTGGGTCATTTTCTAATCTGGGCTCCATTATGATTAGTAAGTATCAGGAAAGATGAAGCTAGTTTTACTTCACTGTTATACTCCATGAAAGCCATGCTCCAAAAGTGACACACATTTACCTTTTCCAAACAGTGTGATATTAATTTTCTGGGGAGCCTTGGTTTTCCCAGTGCCCAGAAGAGCTTCTCATCTGACTCTTTTTCAGAACCTTACTCTAAATTTAATTTCATAAACTCTTACAAAAACCCACACCTCAGAAGCTCCATGGGTATACAACCATTGGCAAGGACAGCTTGCAAGAATTGTCTTCTTATGAGGCATGCAAATGAGTGTTTCAGTGTACAGGAAGACACCTGGTAATATTCCCCATGCCTGAAGTTTCTTGGGTATGCCACTGGTGCATTCAAAATATTTGCCCCAGCCACCAGTGGCACCAAGGCTGAAGTCACAGTGGGGGCTGTCTGGAGAGAGCACTGATGCCATTGTGGACACAAGGCCCTCCAGCATATCCTGTACATTTTGAGGGCCAAAATTTAATTTTGTTTCTCAGCTGAGCTGTTCTGCACTTCATAGCTGTGAAGCACATTGCCTTACACTTTGACCGGGTAATTTTCTTTGTCAGGCCTCAGTTCACCTCAAAAAAGGTTTGACTGTGTCACATCATCTGGTTCATGCCTGCTACCCAGTTTTACCACTTTTTGCTACAGGCTATCTTGCATAATTGCCAATTTCTGGTCCTATACATGGTTTGTAAAGGAGTTGTGTTTGTCATCATCCTGCAGACTTTTCGGTGGCAAGCTTACTTCTACAAACTAAGTTGTTTAGAAAGGATAAATTTCAGCTATGAATGAGGACCAGCTGCTGCAGTGTAAATGTTCATTCACATAAGAGTTGAAAGGTTGACTGTGCAATGGATGAGCCCAATACTGAATTTTTCCTATGAAAGTTTACAACATCATGGTTTTCTCTCTGGGAAACTAGATTTTCACAATGATGTTTTAAAAATGGAAATAGTAAAAAAATCTGTGACACAACATTTAAACAATTATAAATTGTTCATCTTGGTATCATTCTTGAAGTCTGTTGCTGTCTCATGTTTTTTGTGATAGTTTTCATCTTTTAAGTCCATCAAGAAAATATGTTGTGCACAAAGGGGCAGGATGTGTTTTTCCTCATTTCCTGTTCTACTCCTGCTCTTCCAATTTCAGGGTAAAACATTTTGAAGGAAAACTTAAATTTCTTACCCTATGCTTTTTCAGCAGAAAAATGAACTGCTTATTTTCATGTAATCCTGTTATGTAAATCTCTGTATTACTGCACACCTGACCTCCCTTGTGGTATTTTTAACTTAGTGGAAAACACAAAGATATGTTTTATCAGCACCACCTGCTAAAATTACCAAGGAAAAGAAAACTGTGTTTTGTATTTTCTTACCTTTTATGAAAGAAGAAATAAATGAAAGTAATAAGCTGTAAAGCAGTATCAAATTCTAAGAGAGAAATAAGATGTTTTTATATCCTAATGTAAAAATTTTATCATCACTAATGGAATTTATCAAGTACTTATTAAAGTGCATTTATATAAATTTACGTAGTCAGTCATTTTTGCTAAATTTTGAAATTTCCGCAACTTCTACTGTGGCTATACATTATGAAAACAACTGTAGCAGTTCAAAAGTAACACAGTCACTCCCAGCAGAAGTCCTTTTGGAAAGACACTGAAAGTATACTGTGACAGCTCTGATGAGCTCAAGAGCAAGAATCCATTTAAAGGGGTAAAGCCTTTTAACTGAGTTACAAAAAATATTTGACATTTCCCATCTCAGCTCTGTCCATAAAGTAAGTTACTTTTGTCCCATACAGAGTTTAGATGGTAAATCTTCTCTTTTTTCACTCTGGGATATCAATTTAGAAATTTGTATTAGATTCAATGACCTTTGGTTATATTTAGGTTATTTGTGATGTCTGTGAGATTTTTCAGCTGTTATAAAGCAGCTGAGAATGGTAGTGTGGTTTTGGAAGCTTGAACATATTCTGTAGAAAAATACAGGTGAGCAACTATTTATCTTTGGATTCTTTTTTCCTGCTGTTTATTCTAATGAGTGATTGACAATGTAGTTGCCAATTTAACCTAATATTACATCAAGCAATTGTGTGACACACAGTAGGCTTTGATCTTCATATACTTTGCATCATTTTTATGGCTAGACTGTACTTGCACTTTGTGGAGGTAGCTGTTTCTTGTAAAAAATGATCAAACTACAAAATAAAATGTAAGAGATGTCAAAATGCTGTTACTTCAGTAGTACACAGTGGCTAACTCCCCTCACTTTTCAAAAGGGGCAGTTTTTGTTTTCACACACAGAGCTCAAAAAAAAGAAGAATCATAGAATCACAGAATGTTAAGGAGTGGAAGGTACCTTAAAGATCATCTTGTCTCAACCCCTCTACCATTTACCTCCCAATAGACCAGGTTGCTCAAGGTCTTATCCAATTTGACCTTGAACACTTCCAGGTATGATGCATCCAAATTTCTCTGGTCAACCTGCTCCAGTATCTCACCACCCTCACAGTAAAGAATTTCTTCCTAACATCTAGTCTAAATGTCCCCTTTCATTTTGTAATCATTACTCCTTGCCTCTTTATAAAATGCACTAAGGGCTGATAATGGCAAGCATTAATTTCAATAATTTGTAAATTTTATCCTTCACTTAGATTTCATGTGTAGAAGTCAGTGTATTACACTGAAGAAAAAACACTTTAATCTGTAAAAGATATTTCATTAGTGGTTATTTAGCAACTTGTTCTTCAGATATAATATTGCATTAGTCTATTATGAAAAATGTGATCTGGAATCTTTACAGATCTAATAACGATCTCAATATGGTCACAGTCATAGGGATAGAAGACAATTTGTGTATTATATATATATATATATGAGGTGTTCATTAAAACAGAGGGCTGAAGGTCAGGATAGTCTGTTACACATCCTCACTGAGATAGGATTTGTCTGTAGCTTCCATACAAGAGATTTCTACTGTTTCAGTTATTGAATAGGCATATCAAACTTGTTAGATTAGACTGAGCTTTTTGGATAAGGAACAACATATAAGCATGATAGAAAAACTCCTCCAATATAAGCAGTGTACTCCAAAATGGGCAAGTATAAAGAGTCATCACAAAATGAAGATCTGTAAAAGGCAGACTGCCCTGACTGTGACTGTTTCACAGGCTTCTCCTCTCCCACTGGTTTGTCAGGGACACTCAGTTTCCCCCCTTATGAGTAACTGGCAAATAAATATGATGTTACTGGAAGAGGTCAAGTTGCTCACCAAATGCTGCAGATTAATAGATTTTTTAATGAAGAATGGCACAAACTAGGTACTCCTGACCATTTTAGTAAAAGTCCTGACTGCTCTTTCCGCTCAGACAAGCAGTGGGTGTTCATCATCCTTCCAGAGCAAGGGGGAAGGCTATTCCACTTATATATTAAAGGTGTCACCTTTGCCCCTAATTTCTTGTCTCTATAGATCTATGATCACCTGATTTCATTTCAATGTTATTGTCTACATCAGCCAACTCTGTCAACCTTTGTTCTGAATCCCCTAACATTCTATAGTCAGTTTAATCCATTGCCTTAAAGCCCCTGAAAAATTCTGAAAATGTTTGTTGTTTTCTGAGACCTGTGAGACTCTTTCTCCCTCTCTGCACCCCTTCTTATCAGTCATAAAAAGCTGATGGAACATCTCCAAGGCCTTGAGTGATTTGTTCAGTTGTGTTCCATCAATCTGTGAGCTGGGAGATCTGGTCACAGATATTGTCTCTGTTATCTCTTTTTCCAGAGGGTCTGTGTATTGAAGTGGGGTTTATTACTTTTTCTGGCCTTCTCTTTGTTTTTTTTCAATAATATTCTCAAAAAATGTCGCATATACTTCACAAAGCTTTTACCTTCTACCTAACCTTACAGTACTTATTATCAATATTAACACAATGTTTGAGCAACTGGAGCCCATCTTCTTACCAGAACTGATCTAGATGAAAAAAACTAAGCCAGTTCTTTTTTGGTCATTTGTTAAGGGGATTCTGAAGGTAGCATCACCTGGGGCTCTTTCAAGCAATACAATGTATTTTTTGCAGACTCTGAAGAGAGCAATAGCTACATAAGATTACTTTGATTTTACAAATTATTTTACTGGTAGAAGAAGAGCGCTGATATAAAAAGAGAAACACCTCCGGTAACAACAAATAACTAGCCATTTGGATTATATAATAATTTAAAATGAAGACTCAAAAACAACCCCAGTCCTGTCAGCTTTTAAAAACCTCAATAATCTTCAGATCTTTCAGTGCTGCTTTGACAGCTTTTTTACCACAGCAGCTGAGACAGTCTGCATATCCTGCACAGAGCTCCCAGCATTCAGCAAAAGCTGATAAGCCAAAATATTTCAGCTGAAACCCTCTACTTTTCCCAGGGTATCTTCCTGAGCTTTTTCTAGGTATTTTCCCTGCTCTAGTGCATTATGTGAGAACTTGCTCAGGTGACTTCATTTCACTTCATGTTTTTTAGCTGTGAACCAGAAATTATTGCAAAAGCTCAGTTTTCAATAATTATTTTTTCCTACTGAAAGAGAATCCTTGAAGAACATAAACCATCATGTGAAGGAAAAAAAAAAATTATAAAGGAACTGGACAAATTCATCTCAATTTTGATTGATTAAAATATTTTGACCTGTTGTAGACAGTCTGTCAAGATATTCCATGTACCTCAACTCCTTCCAGAGGCAGCTTACCCTTTCTTGTTGTTTCTCCTTGTGACTCAAACCAGAGTTGCACTCACCTCAAGGTGTTCAGACTTTTGAATGAGCCACAACTTTGATAGATTTCTTTGATCTAGAGCTCTAGGTAGTAAAACAGTGGGGAGGTGGGAGTTAAAGTGATTTTGGCCTTTCCAAGAATTACATCAGGAAAGCATCCTACATCTTAGATAAAGGAAAATACATGGATGAATGAAAATAATTTCTGAAAGACATGGCATAGGCTTTTACAGCCTACAAACCTTTCAAACTCCTATGAAAAGAGTTGATATTGCATATTGCATTGTATGATACAAAAAAGAACATCTTCCTAAAAACTGGTGATGATTTTATCCAGCTAATCTAGAGATCAAATATCCACCAGGTCTACTGAAGATACATGTCAAAAACTCAGGGAAGGAATGGTTGCTTCTGGAGGCAATAGTAAAGAAGAATTATTGTCTAGATAACTATAGTTTTCTGGCATGGGTTATCTATATAGTGGATATCATCCTTTTCTGCAGTGTTTTTAAAATCATCAAATCACCCAAATTAGATCTTACCTTACCCAAAATATTCAGTGTACATAGATGATATTAAATTTTCTCCTTTATTCTTGGTGTATGGACAACAGGACTCAGTAACAGGTGCACAGTGTGGACACATGGATGGCTTTAAACTGTGCTGCCTTTCAAAAATGTTCCTCTGAGAGTAATCTTTTCATGCTTACATAGTTTATTTCTTCCCATAGGATTGACTTCTAACAGGTTGCTTTTGCCTTTTGCATGCACAACTGCGCATTGCATTCCTAAGCATTAAAACCTTTTTCTTAAATTGTAGGATGATCTCTGCAATTTATCAAAGTAATTTTGAATTCTAAGCTTATGTTTCAATATGCTTGCAGTCTCACCTGATTTTCCATCATCTATGCATTTAATAAGCTTGTTTTTACTTTAATATCAAATTCATCCATGACATGATTCAAGTAAAAACAGATTCTGAGCAGACCTCTTCTACTGTGGGCGGCAATTCATTGACAGATACCCTTCTGATTACAGGTTTCCAAAAAGATTTACACCCACACTGGAGCTGATTTATCCAGATTGTCCTGTAATAAATTTTAACTACATCACATCTCCCTAACCTGCTTTTAGAGTATCACGTAGGGCACCATTAAAAGTTTTTATTATCCTTGTGATATGAAACATATATTTCTGTTCCTGTGTTTCCATTCTATCCACAGGTTTCATCACCCCACTGTAGGATAAAATGATATTGTAATTGACACATTTTATTTTTTTACAAATCCACATTAGCTGCTATTGATCCTGTAATCTTTCAGTCTCTTGCCTGCTTGGAAACGGTTTAGTTGCTTGTATCAAGGTTGCTCAGGGTCCATGATGAAACTCAAAAATCTGCAAAATCTCCATGAAATTGTCCAGATCACTTCTTTTAACTGTTCTTAGGGTTCTTAGGGCATTTAGGCCACCTTTTGTCCCTATACATTTTCAAAAATAACTGCTAATATATATGTTTATTTCAGCCACTTTGATAAATATTTTAGAATTAAATGTATCAGGCCCAGCTGACTTCCAAGCAGTTATCTTATCTAAATGCATTCACACCTCTTTTCCCCTTGTTCTAAGCTAAGATCTTATCCCACTGGTGTGAAGTAATCAATTATGAAAACCAGTGATAATTGATGGGGAATTCTGGAAAGGCAAGATGCAAAAAGGGCGTGAAATTCATGGGTTTTCTTCAGGGAGCAGGGATTTTTTTCCAACTTTTCTGCTAGCAAGTTGTGCCTATGTTATGGGGATATGTTTTGTCAGTTTCATGGGATTTATATTTTGGTCTTTTGTTTCCATATATCTCACCTACGTTGTTTTGCATTAATCTTTAGCAACCTGATTTTGTCTTCACTTCCTGGATTCATCTTTTTCTTGAAGTTAGCGAAGAAGTCATTAGTTACATCAATCGCTTCTATCCTTCCCCTTCACTGCACTACAAAATTGTGTGAAAATATGACTGTGGCTTAAAAGTCATGTGTGACATGACATTCTTCAGAAGAGGTGATGCCTACTCAGAAGTGAATGTACTGTGATGGATAAAAATGTATCAGAGGGAGATATACAGCTAACAAAGAGCAAATTAGCTTTTTATAAATCAGACGTACATTTAATTTACATAGCATGCAGAGGCATTGGAATTGTTGCACTTTATCAGTTATGTATTTTAAGATTAATATAAACATATTTTCTAGGAGAGCATTAATGCCTTTTTCAGTTTTCACCTGTTTCTATAAAGCCTGTTTTATAATCCTACAAGTCTGTTTTGCAAACAATGCTAATACCAGTCAATTATACTAGCTGGCATTTGACAAGACCTACAAACACCTAACAAATTACCAACTGAGTCACTACACGAGCAGGAATTTACAGCTATGAACAATGCTACTATTTCTATTTATAGGTGTTTCTGACTGATTTTGTTTTGATTACTTACACACACATGCACATAAGCAGGGCTCATCAGCTCACTGTGGCCTCACAGTTGACTCAGTCTGGCAGCTGATGCATCTACAGCAGATCAGCTGTTCCTTTGTTAAAAGCTGTCACTACAGACTGTAAGAATTATTATAATTCACATTGCAGAATTCAGTGTCTCTGGACAAGGGTGGATGTCCTTATACAGAAAGCATTAAATAGTGTCACTGTTTACATAATGAATGACATCTGACAAGGCACCAAATATTTGTCCTTTGTAATTAAAAATACTCATTATATATATATAATACATAGTATATTATATAATACTAATAATATTTTATATTAATTCTGGAGAAAATATTACTTATCACTCTATGAAAAAAAAAAGGTCTAACAAATAATATGGAATGAGATCTTATGTTTATGCTGTCATACATGCAATCAGAACAAAGGAATGTCTGCATTACACACCTCGGGCTGGGAAATATTGCCACTTTTTTTTTTTTTTTTTTTTTTTGAGAAGAAGGGCTTTTAGGGTTAATTTGGCCTCCCATTCTTTGTTTGTGATGTCATCAGAAGAGATAACTCATCAAACCTCTGTATCCTGAGATCCGCAGTGAAACTCCCATATCACTATAGCACCTCCTTGTATCCAACAACTTCTTTTACTCTATCTTTAGACTCAAGACCATTTATATCTTTATTTTTCTATTGGATTCACCTCTGATGTGCTTGATTCAAGAGGTGCAGTTGCTCTTGTGCAGAGAAATTCTTTGCCATTTCAGGACAACATGCACAAAACAGTTCCCTACCACACTCCAGCTCCTACCTCATGAAGCTTTTCCCATGCTGAGAAGAACATAAAAAAACATTATAATACTGAAGGTTGAATATGTTTCAAATTCACAGAGCTTAGCTTTATAGAGCATAATACTCCCACAGGCATTGACTGAGAGGAAAAATGAGCCAGGTTTAACTTCTGGTTTTTCTTACTTACACACTCAAAGAATGTGCAGTGGAAGCTAGTTGCTAGCTGGTCCCTGCTTTGCTTTTGGGAGTCAGAGAAGAGGTGATGCTCCAGAGTGCTGCTTGTAGCACCCACGCTGCCTGCTACTGTCAGAAGCTATTGCTATCACAGGGCAGAGCAAATGGGTGAGCCAAAGAAAGCTGGAAATGTCCATCAGTTGACCTCTTCTGGTGATGAAGAAAGCAGTGAGAAGGGCTTATAAAGGAAATGCTGAGCACCCCAGGAAAATGGAGGAATGCCCGGCACTTCAAACAACCCCCACCTCTGAGAGACTTGGACCTCGCATGTCACATGGGCCCTCTGGCTGTAACTGCAAAAAAGATAAATGAGCTATCACTGGGCACCAGAAGGGCTGGGATGGAAAAATTCCTAGCACAGGTTCTGGACAGAATCAGATGGTGAGGAGTATGCAGCATACACAAGAGCTGCTTTCACCCTTCTTGTAAGTCCTTTTTCCCTCTTGTCTGCCTAATTTTTGATGTAGTAGCAAGACTTGGCTCTGATTGCGTTAGATTTTTGTGTTGCAAGATACTCTCAGGTATCATTTTGGACACCATTTGGCAGCACCTAGAAAACAAATAAGGACTCTCAACCTGGACACAAAAATGAAGCTAGCATTATTTTCAAAGGCAAAAAATGCTGAAAAGTTTTTCATTTTATGTTTGAAAACTATCTTATCAGAATGTGCCAGTGGTTAATTTTCCTAACATTTTATGTGTGTAACACGAAGGGACAATAAAACATTGGGAAAGGTAAAAACAATCAGAGGTTGTAGACCATATGGTGAGGGCACATCTAGAAGAACAATAAAGTCATCATCCTCTGGCCTTTAATGTTCATTTGTTTTCTGGTTGTTTGTAATGTGCCCTGTGGCAGCATTATAAATCTTCTTCCTGTGTAATAACTCTTACTACTTCTTTTCTTGCAATTACAAAAGGTGTTTTATTTTTATCAGCCTTTCCAGACAACACAGATCCTATCTAATGTATATCTGGAGCAGTAAAAAGATTGAGTGTATACGTGTCTCATATAGTGTGATACATAAAATCAAACATTAATAAAGGCTTTTGACAACCTCCATCTGTTTGATCTTCACACTTCTCCTTCTGCTTTTTTAAGAGATAAAGTCTTGAAGAATTTCAGCATTTCCTCTAACTCATCTAGCCTGCCAATTTTTTTCAGCAACTTCTCAGTTGCTTAGTCCTATGACCAAATCAGAGAACACTGTTTTTGTTGGGGTCATAGGTGTTACTTTTGTGTCTCTGGAAAACACACAGAAAATACCTTGGAACACTTCTGAATCTGAGGATGAGCTGCTGCAAAGCGTTGACTGTGGGGTCGTGGAAAGTGTGACTACATGTACCGAGATGTAGGAGTAAAAAGGATTGAGAAATTCTTGAAGAGAGTTTTATCCAGTTATAAAGCTACACTTGAGCTGAAAAAAGAATTACCATTTTCTTGTTTCAAGCACAAAGTATCAGGATAGGTTTTCTTGATGCAGTTTGTTGAATGTCCATGTCAGTAGCTAAAGCATGCGAAGTTCAGATCTTGATCAAGAGAATTCTCTAATCACCAGTTCAACCTTCTTTTACACAAATTAGATCCAGAAAATCAAAAGTAAGTACCTAAATTTGTTGTTCTCTCTCTGTGCTTAGACCCTCTGACACTGCAACTATATTTTATAATGCTGCCCTGGAGTTCAATCTTCAATCAAAATTTCCCAGGCTTAAAAAATCCCATCACCAACAATAAAAATCCATACAGAAACATCCCCCCAAAATCAGGAAGTATGAATACATAGGCTGAAAATGAGCAGGTTCTTGCTTGTCTTCCAGATATGACTTTCTTTCCTGGAAGCACGAACATTAGGCTACAGTTTCATGCTCTCAGTAGCTGTAATGTAGGTGAAATAGATTTAAGATTCATACATAAGGAAATAAATTAAAACTATATATTTTAATTTGTGAGGCAATAGTCTGACAATTAAACACATCTCAGGAGTTTTTATATAAACCAGTTAAGTCCTTGGGAAAATTCAATCCTTTCCTTGTGTGTTTTGTTTAATAGAAGTAATTATTTCCTTTCATTTGCTAAAAGTGATATTATTCTATTTTGAAAGATAATATAAAAATGAAAAAATTATAATCAAAACTTGTATATATCATGCTATGAGAAACCATTTAATGATATTATAATGGCCTTAGCCTAATTCAAAATTTCTTATTCATGAAGATGTATTCTCAAGTACCAGAGAGATGAAAAAACACTTAAATGATTGTTCTTTGCTGTGCTTTCATAGGTGATGCCATATATGTTGTAAAGAAAATATTTGTACCAATTTTAATTTTTTGTAGATCTTAATTCTAACACACACAAGCAATGGGAAATGTGTTCTAAGAAATAATGGAAGATAATATAAGAAGTTAAATCTATCTGTAGAATAAATATATTATTAGTTCCTTTTCATATGATCAAATTGTTTCCTATGTTTTCACAATGTAGCACAGCACTTCTTAAGAGCATTAAAACCAAGTAGGACCAGAACAAACATCTGCTTGCTGCTTATGAATAAAAATCAAGCAATCTTGTATTTGTTCATTCCCTCAAGGAAGAACTGCTTCACTAAAATTTTAGCCCATGGTTGTACCAATAAAACAACTTAAGAAAATACTTACCACAGGATTATGAGTTGATGTCAGTGCAGGAATCACATTTTGTTACAATAGAAGCTGTGAGCATTTCTGTAATTTCAAAAGAAGGAGCCCCACTAAAGACTCAAGAGATCAAAAAAAAAAAAAAAAAAGGCAGATGTCTAACAGAATGTTTCTCCCACCACACCAGTTGTTTGTTTTGGTTTGTTCAAAACCAAATACAGTTAGGAAAATCAGTTAATATATTTTCATTTCCTAGACTGGGACAATATCATTTCAGTTTTGTTACAATTATATCCTTTGGAAAATTCCTGAGGAACTTTCTTGGTGAAGTATATCTGAGGTAGTCTTTTTCTGAATCAATACATAAGGAAATGACCAAGGAGTTTTCACAGGACTTTTACCATATCACAGATGTCTCAAGTAGCTTTAGAGAGGTTTTCAAGAGCTGGTTGGACAAAGCAGCCTGGTCTGTGTTGAGCACTGACTGTGCTTTAATAAGGGAATTGGGAATAAGTGATCTCCTAAGGTCCTTTCCTAAACTTATCAGCGATCTCAGTGTGATTTTTGAAATGTCTATTTATGACAAACTAAGCTAATGTGTCATAAATATTCTATTACTTATGAAGTAAAATTAGTTTTAGCAGCATTATTCACTTTTATTGACATAGTTTAAAAAGTGACTTCTGGACCAGATGTGATGTTGTGATGGATTACTGGGCACCGACAAAAGAGTGAATAATAATTGTTCAAAGAAATCAGTGCCACTGAAACATCCAAATACCTCCATATGTATTTGATCTATTTTTCCTCTGTATAGCAGACTGTCTCTTCAGTCTCATTTTTTTTTAAATATTATTTACTACAAGTTCTTTTGTTCTGAAGTGATGTTTCCATATATTTTGCTAGATCGAATTTCATTTTCTTGTTCTACTATATTATGATCCTTGAAAATCTTTCATTTTTTAATGACTGTAAAGAAATTGGAATATTGTCATTCTATCTTAGAAACTGTATTACATCACATTTCCTTTAAATTCTAGATCTGCATATCTTCTATATCTGCTAGGACAAAAATTTTACAGTAAAATTATGATTGAAAAAAATGTGGAACCATGTGTTACTATGATACAGACAAAAATATTGTTCAAACTCAGATTTTTATTCTTCTTTTCATGCACAATTTTGATTGCAATATAAAAATGTAGGCTCTGGGGAGCAGGATTGAGAAAGAGGGAACTTAAAATTCCGGGTTATTTAATGATGTTATGTGCTAAAGCCCTCAGATGGTATTCTACTGCTGAGGCTCCCATACTTTTTCCATACATAGACTGGCATTGATCAAACTGTATTTTTCTTGTGGGGTAACTGATGTATGCTAGCACTTCTATAAAGCCACAAGGAATTCTCGTGGTAACAAGGTCATTTCTCCACAAGACAATGAAACTTCATGTGCACTTCATCTGTCATCCACCTGAACAGTCCTCCCAAACAAAAAAAAAAAAGTAGAGAAAGAACTTCTTGCGTTGTCTGGACAGGCTCCTAGTGAGAGTAAATGCATGTGACAGCACACCAAAGGGTCCCTACTTCCATCATCCTTGAACTTTTACACTTTTACCATCATGCTTTAGTACAGGACTCTCAAGTGGATTTTGCTGTCCAATCCACTCATTACTGTTATTTATTTCCTTCTTGTCTCTGTGTACCTCGTATTCCATGACTCTTCAGAAAGACTTCATGCCTATATTCTTTCTCCCAATCCTTTCCTAACAGATGGCACAGGACAACTCTGCTTATTTTCTTTAGACTTCTTCAGACTAAGCAAAACGCCTCTCCAGTCCTTTCCTCCCATTTTCTTGTAATCACTTATTCCTAATTCCAGGATTTGTCAGAGGATCTCTTTTTGCACTACCATTCCCAAGAGTGCTTAGATTATGAGTACTCCTGACTTACCTGAAATCAATCTGGAATCATTCATAAATGGACCAGCATGAGCAGATGTGTGAGTGCTTGTGCATGCATACATATGTCTCTGTGTTAGAGGTATAAAGGAAGGGGAGTTCCCATTCTCATGGGACCAATAGCACTTCAAAGTTCTTGAAAAAGGAGAAAACAGCAACATCAAAAATTTTCCTGAGCAAAACCAAAAACGTCCCTTTTTATTTTAATGAATGCTACTTTTTGTGTAGAATCCCTATCTGCAAAAAGACAATAATCTCCTGCTAATTGCTAATCTCTTTCTTGACTTTTAAAACCAAAAGAAGACTAAGAATAAAACCAGTAACTATCACAGAAGAGTTTTTCTATGTGAATGTTTTCTTTCTGCTCCCTCTGTACTTTCTTTTTTAAATTCAGACAGCCTGTAGCACAGTCTGAATTGTGTTACAAAAAACTGCATAAATCTCCTCTGTCTTTAAGCAGCTGGTTGCTGCTTCACCTTTTTTCTTACACATGGTGCTTTGTCCATTATAATATCCATTTCTGCCAGATGGATGTAAGTCTGAGGGTCCCTATCCATGAATGTTTACCTGCAGCACCATCATTTGAGTGCACTGCTGAATCAATGATCAGAATTCTTAACGAGAATCAATATGTTGTTTCGTTTGATCTGAGATACCACCTTCGCGTCCATTTATGTAAACCTCAAAGGCCTCTGGAGATTACTTTGCACAACTATTTTTTTCAGAATATAATGAAAAATTAATTTAAATTGGCAAAGAACTGTTGGGAACAAAAATCGATAGAATTTTATGTGTAGAAGAAAATACTGTAGATAAACTCCAGCTATGAGTGTGGCTGGTCATTCTGCAAAGAATGATTTTTCCTTATTTTCACTCTACTTCATTTGACTGCACCATATCTTGCAAGTGTAGTGTACCAAAGATAAACAGGTTTCAAATAAAAACTCAGAACCAATATGAAGCATTTAGTAAGGAGTTTAGTTCTTTAAAGAATATAATACATTTTGAGCATTAGAGGGCTAAAAAGGAATATGGCATAAATTCAGTGCAAAAACTTTCATAGTGATTTAAAAACATTACAAAATAAGTCACAGCTGGCTAGTACTTGCATTTTACAGTACTACATACTTTCAGACATATGAAACCAAATCACCCTAGTTTCAGAATACAAATATACTAGTTACTAAACATATTAAAGTTCCAGTTGGCAAGGAAATAATTTATATCCAACTTAGGGAAGGTTCAATAATTAATATCTTTGCTGTTTCACTGGGATGAACGGCCAGCAATGGAACTCGCTTCAACCATATAAAAATCACAAAGCAGATGCCTATTTTTAAATATTTGTTAACTCAGGATTTAAATAGTTGTGTTATCTAAGGAGGAGACAAGCTGTAAATTCCTATAATAAAGAGAAACCTGTATTAATATAAACCAGTATGTGATATTATGCTGGGTGATGTATAAATTACCAAGTGATGCATCTGACTCAAAACTCTCAAACTTTACCTGCTGAAATATAATTAAAGTCTTGGGTTGAGTCATATGCCCTGGAATGAATTCTGTCTAAAATGAAACATAATAAATGTTTGAATGAGGTAAGAAATAAGACTGTGGCAAGACCGTGGGAAGAGCATGATAGTGCAAAAGGAAGGTGAAATAACCTGGATCATGTAGGCAGTAGAGAACATGTCTAAGTAACAGCAAGCTGTAAATAATTCATGGAGAAATTTCCTAAGTGTTAACAAGATCATATGATTTCAGAATAATTTCATTTTGGGTTGTGCTGGTAATGCAGTCCCACTACATATGAAAAAAAGAAGAATTTTTCATATTCTGTGATAACATTTCACACTGCAAAATTGGACATCTCTTTTACCCATAGAAATTATTTTTCAGACATAACCAGGAGGACCCTTAGTGTTTTGCACTATTCATATAACAGCAGATATGAAACACATAATTTTCCATTAGCCTCCCCACCTGTTTATCAAATCAGACTATATTTTAAGCTACATTGGGCTATTTAAAGAGAGATTACACTTCAAATATCTCCTCTATCAGTAGTCATGGGGGAGCATAGAGTCCGTGGCTCACTTTCAGCAAAATGTGGCTATTCTGAGCAGCATTCATTTGTCAGCAGCAGCAGTTGTATTCTGGCAAGGAAAGCAAGGACAAAAACTTTTCCAGGAATGGATGAATGTGGATTGGACAACAGCAGCTGCAGTGTGAACAGTGCTCATTGTTTCTGTGGTCTGATGTCCTCTTATTTCTCAGCCAAGTCTCAGCTCTTCAGCCCTTCTGCCACAGCCCACCAAAGGGAGTTTAATGCTATGACTGAGCAGATCTGGAGTCACTCAGGATTGTCAGTTATACTTCAGCTTCAGAACAATTGCCTTTATGCAAAAAGGATAAATAAGCATAATGAATTATCAATATTCATATGAACACTCCATTGTAACAGTGTGTCAAATGGTAAACAAGTAGAGGAACTTATTTACTGTTTCAAAGAATCTAGAAAATATATGTTAAAATGAGAAGTAATTATTAAAAAAAAAAAAAAAAAAAAGAATCACACCTGACGACAAATCTGAAAACTATGGTCAAAGATCCCCAAAGAGCCTTTTTTAAATGTGAGTATCTAGCAATAGAAGTAATTTGTTGTTGTTGGGACATATTTCATAGGAAAAAAAAAAGCTATTTCTGTGCTTCAATTATTTGAAAGATGGTAGTTTTCTTACTATTTTTTAAAATTAGCAAAAAATAAGGAAAATTATATCTGGTAACAGAGGACATCTCTGATCTTATTTTCTTTTTTCCCCCATTTTTTTTAGTGCTTTTTACTGTCCAAGGCTGGAGCTCAATCACTGTAACTTCTACCACCAAATTAATTTCTCTGAGTCCTGGGCAGATAACAGAGAAGGAAGGCTTCATATTAATCAGAAAGGGGATTTTGTTAATTTTATAATGAGCTAATCTGGAAACACCCTTAGGGAAATGAGTTCAGAGATCAAAATCAAAGGCTGAAGTCTCTAGAGAGAAAAAACCAGTTATTTCCCTACTTGATGGTTGGGTTTTGTGTCCACCTGTTCCTTTCAAAGTGACTCTTTAAAGACCATTAAAAAGGCAGTGATTAAGGGCAGATGTTGAACAGACTGTGTTCCCAACACACCAGTTTGCCTTCATTTATTTCTATGCTGCTTCTTTTTCTGGGTAAAGACAGTTTCAGTGCAGTCCTTTTATCAT
Source organism: Ammodramus savannarum pratensis (assembly GCA_020466415.1). Lineage (NCBI taxonomy): Eukaryota > Metazoa > Chordata > Aves > Passeriformes > Passerellidae > Ammodramus > Ammodramus savannarum. The sequence continues at coordinate 63,552,140 of JAHXMQ010000807.1, forward strand.
ATCCACAGACAGATATAATTTGTAATTTTTTAATATTTTTCCCTCTTAATTCTCTCTCTTTGGTAACTTTTACCCCTCAGATTATGTTATTAACAGCTATCAAAACATTTTATAAACTTCCATTGACTTTGCAACCCTTCAGCTCACAGCCAGAACAGACCTCATGAACCACAGTTATTAGAGTAGGCAGAAATAGATCCATTATTTTCTCAGTGTAAAACTGATTCAAAACTACAGTTAACAAAATGGTAAAAATGAAAGTACTCACCGCTGCATCACTGGGCTTGACATTTCCAAATAATCTTAGCGTTTCCCTTGTCATTTCCACCGTCGCTCAAAGATTCAAGCTCTTCAAGTTTTTCATCAAATTACACCATTTTGTAGGAGACTAAATAAAGTGAATAAGGGTCAAACCTGGACCAAAAGAAGCTTCTAAAATAAAATAAATATTGATGGTCATCTCTGTGGTATTGCATAACTATAAAATTCAATATTATATCTCATGAATGCAAGCTGTGTTTGCTGATGACTAAACTCTTGAGTTAGAAGTAAGACTTTGGTGAAAGTCTGGAGTAGTGCCTGGCACTGGAATTTTGCTGAGGCTTAGCAAGGTAATACCCTCATCTCTTTCTGAAACAGAACTGATCCAGTAACGATGTCATCATGTTGCTTCAGTAAGGAACCCTAGAGAATTAACAAGTTGTTTAAGAATGCTTATTGCAGATGGTGTGGGAATCAGTCCAGATACAAAAGAGATGAAACTCAGCTATTGCTCCTCTTGTACTTGATCTTGAGCTCTAGAAAGGAAAAACTTGTAGAAAAGTCACTTTGAAAGCTCAGCAGGCGGCTTGCCTGACTAAAGCCTGCACTCTTAGGCCTGTAATTGCATAAATGCTAATTAAGAAAGACAACTAATGAGAACTGACTGACAGGAGCTAAGCAGAAGTAAAGAGCAGCTGCTTTTTGGGATTCTGCCACATGTAGTCTTCATCCCACTCCAGCAACAATTTCCCATATTTCCCTCTTTCCTCCACTGAATGCAGGCTTAAACCAATATCCTGTCTGGCTTGGCTAATTCCCAAGGTAAAAAAGTCTTTTTGTTCCCTGAGGAACAAGTTTGGCTGTGCTGGGGAAGTAAAAAGGAGTCAGGTAAGAGACAGGGTGACAAGGACAAGGAGAAAGGAGATTCTTTCCATCGGAGCAGACAAAGAAGAAAATGGGAGCAAATAGGGGCAGTAATGGCCCCAAAAGGTGAATAATGCCAAAGAGACTGTAAGAGAAAACTGAATGTGAAATTCTTGGGATATACAAAGGCCTGCCACAAATATCACAAGCCTGTTTGAATTTTTCTTGTGGGGACTGCTGTTAAAGAACTTCCAGTCCTAAATCCAAAGAAGAGGCAGTGAATGGAAAAATGAATTGCTTGCCACATAGAACAAGATAGGTGGAAGTAAGGTGAAAAAAAGAGATTCTGATAGAAACAAAGAAAAATATATAAATTGCTATTCTTGAGGTAAAATATTGCCACTGAAATGGCCCAACCATACCTGAGCTAGATTTGGACTAGGAGAGGAAGAACAGAGGCACTGAAATAATATATTAGTCAATTTCTGCAAAGGATTGCAACAAATTAGTACAACTGCAACAACACAAAAATATTCTAAAGATTCCAAGAACTTAAATCAGTGGATCTTTACATTATAAATGCTACAAGTATTTATATTTCTGTGCTTACCAGACTTACAATTTCCTAGATATGGATAACACAAAAATTATTGCGAAAAATAACAATGTCATTTCTGTGTGCAAAAGCTAAAAGATTTTGTCATTCAAGAGTGATACAATGTCAAGAAATAAAGTTATTCTGGAAGGTTTGTAAGTGCTAAGTACACAAACCAGGATCTTGGAGTTGTTCAGCTTAAATCAAAAAGAAGTTTAAAAATCCAGGCTACTTCATAATTCTTTCTAGTTCAAAATCACAGATTTGAGTTTTACAAAGGAATTCAGGTCAAACTGAGAGGATTCCTGTGTCCAAGGCTCTGGAAGGATGTGAAGGAAACATTTAGAGTACTTGGAGTTTGTTGTCAAGCACAAAGGAAATTCTGTAGGGCTCTAGATTTAGTTGAATACCTAGGCAGCTGAAACAAGATGTAATAAAAGCCTGGAAACTCGGATGAAAAAGATCCTGAGAAAATATTGATAATCAAAGAATCTTATCAGGAAGACCAGAAAGTTAAAAAAAGAAGATGATTAAACAAAGTTGAGCTCATCCTGATCAGTGGTGAAGAGTCAAAATAATTACAGGAGGGGCTAAATTAAAGCAGCATTGTGCCCCTCTTTGCAGAAGATGGGACATCACTGTTGAATACATAGCAGGAGTAAGATGGCTATGAGAAAGATTGTATGGAAGTGGAAACTGAGACATAGAAAATGCTAGGAAAAATTAAGGAGGCCAGATCCTTCTCATGGGTTCCTCCTCAGTGGGGGAGAAGAAGTGGTCCACCTGTCAAGATGATTTACCTCCAGTTTTTAGATTTCCAAGTACAGAAACATAGTAAAGTGTGCAAGTGAGTCTAGTAGCAATGATATTTTACTAAAACCTCAAATTTTTAAAGTATTAAAAATAGTTCTTGAAACAGTAACTTTTCAAAAGGAATAAGTTATCTAGGCAGCTGCAAATAGATGACTTTGACCTCTACAGTGTGCAAGACTTGGAATATATTGTCAAAGAAAAAGCAATTAAGACTAGAAAGGCAAATAGGAATTGGTATAAAATGCAAGAACAAGAAGGTCTTGCTACTATAGATTGATAAAAGAATTTTATTCTATGAACGGAAGGTTCATGAAAAGGAAATGAACCAGTGACAGTGGAAAAGAAAAGTTTGAGTTCATCAAGATGAGTCATAAGTTATCAGTGTGATGTGGTCAGGAGAAAGGAAATATAATTAAACATATCAGAAGAATTGGCAGGAGAATAAGAAATATTAAAAAGTCCTAGAAGAAAATTATCATGGAGAGTCCTACATACATTGTGATCATCCACATTCAGGAAAAAGAAATTTGCATTAAAAGGAGTACAGAGACTGCTCAGAGAAAGGGCAAAACTTCCTGCAAACAGTGACTAAGATTTTGGTTTAATAATCTCGCTAAACAAAGACTGAATGACACACACTTGATCCCTCTGTGAGAGACCTTCACTTCCCTCTCTACTTTCTAGACCAAAAACTGTGGAGGATTTTGTTAAGCCAGAAGAAAATATTGATACAGGAAAAGTAAAAAAGCTCTATGCTGTGCACAAATAAGTTTAGATTAGAATTAACGATATGTTCTTTAACAAAATGTGACTTTGAACCATCTTTCCAGTAAGAAGTGAGGTGAGAAAATGAAACAGTTGTAAGATAGAATTGGTTGTTTTATGACCCTATTAGACCCAACTACTTGGCATAGTTGAAGATTCGTGATCATTTCCTTGTGATATTTTTATGACCTGCTTTTTATTGTACAAACAAGTAATTGTTGTTCTATATTTATTTATTAATTGAGAAAGGATGGAAAAAGTTGAATTCTCAGAGGTCATCAATAAATGAAAAGAAGTAAATAGTAAAATATATCCAGCAATATATGTTCATTAAACTGTCTACTAAATACTTAGATAGAGATATACTGATTAATATATGCATCTAGGAAAATTCTTTTGCTGTACCTTGCTATCAGGAGTCACACATTTATCATGAACATCCTGACAACCACAGAAAGAAGTACCCAGGTGGCAATGAGATTCTTACACAGCCTTTTTCCTAAGCGGCAATAATGACCGACTGTTGTGTCAGTGGTGAGCATAAGAAAGATGCATTCCTTGCTGAAAAAATGAAATGAAGTATGCTATAGCTGTGCTTAACATCTTCCATTCCCCAGAAGGCACTTTCAGTCGTTCCAACAAATCCCAGTGATATTGCTTGCTACCAAATAGTGGAAATGAGTTCAGAAGCCAAGCTTGACATAATGCACTTCTTATTGTAGCATGTATACGTGGTGGAGAGAAGCATTTTAGATGCAGTCTGTCTTTCATCTTTTCTTTTGGTAACCAAGCACTTGGGCCTCTGCACCTGATGGCTGCAGCAGCCGTGAGAAGGAGGTGGCCAGGTCTGTAAAGAGCCCAACACTGGCAGGTCAGTGGCCATGTGCTCAGCAAGTGGGCTGCTGGAGCAGTACTCCTGGCTCAGTAAATACAGTGTGCCTATATCTGCTTCCCTGTCTCAGTGGGGAGCAGATATGGGCACACTGTATTTACACGTCCGTGTATGCAAGGACAGTACACCTGCGGATACTCGTACACATACAGACACCAGATATGTCTTTCAGCCAGAGGTGGAGAGTTGTGTGAAGGTGCTCCAAACCACCAAAATACTCACTGAAAAAGTACTTTCAGACAGTATTGGTGTTACCCAAGGTCTGAAGCAGCCAGCTCTTCACTTGCAGCAGTATCCTAGGCATCTAAACACACTGGGAAGCACTGGCAGCTTTTTAAGCACACCTGCAGAAGCCTGGTAAGCCATTTCTTCCTTTCTGAGTTCTTGTTTGCTCAGATCAGGACCTGAGTCATAACTCAAATGTTTAGCCAGACAGGATTAGGTGTATATATATATATTTTTTTTTGAGAACTTTCAAGTTGAAAACAAACAGAAAGAAAGCTCCAGTAAGCTTTGCTTGCCCCAAAAGCTATCTGGTCACATGGGTGTAAAAATCTGCCTATGCTGGTTGCAGACACTTACGAGGGTAAATTAAAATCTAAACTGCATTATGAAAAAGAATACTGCTTAAAAATGAGTGCAAATATATACCTTTTCCCCTTTTTAACTTGTAGTAAATTTACATCCATCACAAGGAATTTATTACCGAAATCTTGAGTTTTATTTGTCTTCCTGGTTGATGAAATAAACTCTAAAGAAAAATAAGGCAAAAAAATTTGAAAATTGGTAGAAACTAAAAGTAAACTTCTGAAAAATAAATGTACTGTTTTTTGAATAATTTTTATATATTTTTTTCCTCATAGAATATTATTAATTTAATATACTCAGTAAGAAATATCACAACTGTTTATTGAAACAAAACCGGGGGTAGATACATTTTTAGATCTGAAAGAATTTATGTCAGCTGAGACTTACACTGTGTTTTTAACATGGGATATGCTGAACTTCTTCTCAGTAGTTGTTCTGACATATGAATTCATGGAAAGACCAACTTCACAAGAACATTCAAGTCTTTCAAGATGTCAGATTAGAAACCTCATGGTACTTAGTGTAGAGATGCAGGGAGAAAATGCTCTGCTTTAATTAGGCAGAAGCATTTGTAGCAACTATAAAGTACAGCAGCTTTTGCATTGCTCAGGTCCTAGATTTTTTTTGTACATGTCTGTTTTTTGTGACTCTATCCCTAGCTGGCTTCAGTGGCTGGCTAACTATGTGTGTTGCACCTCTTTTAGGGAAAAAGCTATTTTTCAGTGCTTTCAGTAGTCTCTCTCTGCCACCTCCACAGATGTGCCTTAATGATATAGTCTGCTCTCCAGTGCTGCAGCCTTCAAAACCTGAATTTTGACATAATAGTTGTTAATATTAGAATCTGCCCTGTGCTACAGTGAATCCTCTTACATTTTACTGCATTTCTTTTTCTTCAACTTCTCTTATTGGGGAGGCTAATTTTAATTTAACACATTTATCCAAAACAAACAGTGGCATAAATAAAAAAGCAAAGCAGAGAGACATATTTATAAACAAATTAGATAATGTTTGCAAAGCACTTCAAATGTGGTTTGCTAAATCAGCACTACATTTCATCAACCTGAAATAATTAAATCATAAATAACTAGGTTTTCTTTAATTCTGCTTCACATTTTGTAGCTCGGCAAATTGTCAAGAACCATGACTGATTCCACCTCTTCACCAAAGCAAGGCATCTTCTGTTCAGGAGGAAATTAAGTTTCGTCTATTTTTCACCCTCAAGTGGTACTCTGAATTTCTATAGTCCTTAAAATATTCATATTGTAATATGTATTTTACTTTATGTGGAACTTACTTTTAGAGAAACTGCTTAGGAATTAAACTTTCTTCTCTTTGGTTAGCAACTTTGAATTACTATCTACTGAAAAAAAAAAGAATTAAAAAAGGTTATCATAAATGTATTTAATCTGAATTTTTACTGTTTTGCTGAGATTTTTATGGGTCCTCCAAAAAAATTTTTGCCTGCTGCAAAGTGCAGCTAGATGTATTCTATCTGGTCGTGATCAGCTATCCGTATACAATCTTTAATGTCCCCTCTTTTCCCTGGACAATAACACTGTATCTGGTCCAGATTCATACAGATTTATTCAGTGACAGAGTGCCTATTGTCTGAAAACAGCATGGTATTAAGAACTAAAAGATTGTCCAATCCAAAAATCACCATTTATATTCATTAAGTAGAGCATGCAGTGGGAAATAACACATAGCAAAGTAGAAACCAGAATTTTAACTAGAAATCAAAGGTAAGAATAATTGTAATTTCAGTTTTGATGTAAATTGAGAATAGACAACATGACACTCTGAATGATGATACCCTGGAAAGCATTCCAACTTTGATTTCACAAACTCAGGAGCATTTGAAAATGCCAACTGCAGTAAAATTAAGTATGTAACGATTGTTTTATACTGACAGGTCATTCATGAGGAAAAATAGTTTAAATGGACCTTGTCCAAAATAAAATTCTTGCAATTCAGGACAGGGGCTCATATTGTTCATCACACTTACATCGAGAAGTTAGTTCACTCCCTTGGTTCCATAAATTTCAAGGTTAGATTGTCAAGAAGATGGGTGCATTCAGATGGGGCACTTTACTGCTCTTTGCTTCCATGAATTTTGGGATTTCAGGTGTAGACAATCATTCATAGGCACAGAATGATGAAGCATACAATATTTTTGCAGTCCTTGAGGTCCCAGGGCAGATTTTGGTTGAAACTAGCTTATATTTTAGAATTGAAAAGAGTAGGATGAATGTTAGCTAAGGAAAAAATAAGCCAAACTTGTAATATTACACTTTTGATTTATTGTTACCTTTAGAGACCATTCCATGTTTTATAAGTCATCATATTACTGAGTAAACTATAGAAAGTGATTCTCAATAGTATTCTGCTTATGAAACTTCATCTTTTATTTTAGACAATCACATGATAGATAATTCATTAATTCTGTCATTGACCCTAGTATATAAAATAGGGATGATCAAGAAATTTCTTTCTAAGTATATGATGGTCATTATCCTTGTGTTTTGCAATGCAGTAGTTAAGGTACATGACAAAGTTCTCATAGACAAACAGATCCACTTTTAACTCTCAAAGTGTCTGAGTCTGAATTTAGAGATCACGGGCTCTATTTTCAGTGTATGTGTAATCATTGAGTGAAATGCTTGTCCATAAGGTTGCATCAAAGTAATTTAATTTAATATTTGCAGTCTGCTTGTCTAAGTTTGCAGCACGAGGAGAATCTAGTTCATACCAGATCTACTTGAAATATTTCAGAGGTAGTGAAGTGTTTGGTGATTCATAGAATCAGGGTAGACCTGCTATACGCTTAAATACTAAAGAATCTGTCTTAAATTTCAGGCAACCTGGGGCAATCTTTTTCATTTCTGTTGCATCTGTGATAAATATTACACACATTCAACACCCAAAGCGTCTTCATACAATGCAGTTTAGAAAAGTGTACTACTTTGAAAAAGACTGTGGCTTTAAAACCTGGGTTTTTTGTATTGTTGAATAATTCTTATTCTTTTTGACACTTTTTGATTTTTCATTAGATAGCAATGTGCATTGCTAAAAAAAAGAAGGAAAATAATGATATCTAAAAACATGTACGCTAGTTTATCTGCAGCTGATCCTTGATATCACATGGCATGGATACGTGTAATGGTTAGAAAACTTTGGGTTTCTTTCAGCCATCTACTATATGCTTTCTGCTAACATGAATGCATTTTCAGCCTAGTACCTGCTGTATGCAGCATGTAACAGACTATCTGCTTGGAAATCAGATAGTTAGCTGAGTTCTCACCCTGTTTCCAGTCTCCTGTTGCTGTCTGCATTGCCAGGTTTCATGAGGATACTGTGATTTTCAAGCTATAACTTAATTCCTGATCTCTCAGTCTAAGCTGGAAGACATCTGTTTTAGCGGATGCTTCATAAAGGGAGATCTTCCAAGGCAAACAGTAGCTGAGAATCAAGATTCCCTGTAATGACTAAGATATCATATGTAGTTTCATGAGGATGATGTAGAGAACTTCAGAAAGAAAAGGAAAAGCACATTTCAACAGTGGTGGAATCGAAATCTCTCAGGTACTGAGTGTCAGTACAGGATAATACAAGGAAAATTATCTCAGGGAAAGTCCTGCTCTGATTTTCCTGTGTTAATTCCAGTTAGCTCCAGTAATTTTGGTATCTGAGTCTGTATTTCATCATATCCTTGAATATGACATTTGATAGGTGCAACCAAGTCAAAGCTGGTTTTTTTTTTGTTTTGTTTTGTTTTGTTGATGGGTTGGGTTTTTTTGGGGTTTTTTTTGTTTTTTTTTTCTTTTTTTTTCTTTTTTTTCTGTCCATGCTTATCAATTGCCTTAACTATTCAGCAAGATTCTTTTTCAAAAGGTCTTTGAAATTCTGTTTCTGTTAAAAAAAACATGCATTTAGCCACTACTTTTAGTAAATAAAAGTACCTGCATGCAATTAATGATGGCTTGTGAATAGAGTAATGAACTTTTATTTTCACTATCTCTTTTTTTTTGAATGTGAGTTTTCTTGAAAAAGTAAGGTTATTTTTCTTTGATTTTGTTAGTTGCTCTTGGTTCCTCTTCCTTACACATCCCTGAATATCCTCGACAATGCAGCAGCTCTTTTACAAACTTTTGTCTCTTTTTAAGAAAAGATCTTTTGAGAAGCACAACTTTATTTTATATTCAGGTGTAGTCTTCTTATGCAATTGTAGTCCATATAGTAAGAAACAATGTTAGCTGAATCTTCATGCATTTCCCAAAAATATTTGTATGAACAGTAGTCTTAAAATTGGATAATCAAAAAATATGCAGGAACCAAGAGGTAATAAAACTTTTAATCCTTGAACATACAGACTATATCATTGTTCTGTAACATATATATGCTGTTCTGTAACAAACACCATTTCTGTAAGTTCAGTGTTTTCTTGAGCTCTTCTTTTTATCAAGTGGATTAAAGAATAACAAAACCAGTCTTGGTTTGTTAGTAGTCTTGGTGTGGGTTGGTTTTTTTTTTGGTTTTTGTTTGGTTTTTTTTTTTTTTTTTTTTTTTTTTTTTTCTTTTCCTCATGGAGGAAGATCTATTTCAGAACTTGCTGAAGTTTATCAACGTATATTCCAGAAAATTTGGAAAATTACCTGCCAACAAACTTCTTGATAGTAGACCTAAGTACTGGACCTTGTCTTAGAAAAGATCTTGAAGGAAAGTGTGAAAAGGGACAAGAGAGAAATGCAATTCCACCTTTTGAGTTTTTTTTAATATTTCCAGTTTCTCAGAGAAGGGATCTAATTCAGAGTATGTTTAGGTTAACACATCTGTATGTGACTTCTGATCAAAAAAGGGAGATGTGGGTGACAGAGATTGCTAGTGAATTGTGAGGTAGATAAAAAAAGCTGGAGGAAAAGGGACAGTTTAAGAGTTGTCAGAAAGGATAGGGATCATTTTTTGGTGACACTTGGGAATGGGATCCTGTTGAATAGATGCAGTAGTGGCCACCAGGTAAGGGCTGGCATGGGTTCATTTCATTAGGGAAACAAGAAATCTGGAGACGATTGTAACTATTGTGGAGACATAGGAATAGAATTGTATTAAACAATGAAAACTCAGGCACAGAGGGAGCCACAAACAGCTTCTGTAGTTTGATCTCTTGTCCAAAAGGAGACAACAGATGACAAGGGGAATCTGTGTGCATGGTTGTCTGGAGAGAGCATCTGAACCGCCTCCATGAGCCGTGTGTGAGAAGTGCTGCTGTTTTAAGATAAGTAAGTTTGGCAAAACGGGGCAGCAGTGAGTTTGGAGAGAAAACTGTCATCTGATGGGCATATAGAATAATCAGAATTCTTATTTGAGACAATGTTTGAGACTTCCTCTGAAATAATATATAATGCTTAGATTAGCATTTTTCAAGTTAGAAAATTCTTATCTAAAAGCAGCCTGGGGTTTACTAGATTAATCAAAGGAGAAAACTGTCCTAAAGAAGTGGAATTAAAGGTAGCTTACTTGTTTTGATTAGTGGAACAGAGTCTGAGGGGGTTGTTGACCACTTATTAAAATAGACAAGTAAATTTCAGGGGAGGAAAATAGCCACAGAAATACAAAAGTAAATTTAAATTCTGTTGACAGAATCGTCATTGTCATCATCATCGTCATCTTCGCTGTCCTTTCTTCTTTCTTCTTTCTTCTCCTTTTTTCTTCTTTATAGGTTTATGCTCAAAAAAAATTTCCAAAACAGCATAACAATGAAGAATCATCAGAACATGTCAAGTTCATGGAAACTATGACAGAATATTTGAAAAGTGAAGCAGAATCCCTGTCTGTTTGATGTATTGACATTTTAGGAGAGTGATTGTTCTTTTTATATGCTGTGAATGGATAGTTATATTGATATGCTTTGGAAATTTTGTCTGTTGCCAAATAAGACCAGCTTAGTTTTTATTCCATGAATAATGTGGGGTGCTTTTATGTTTGTGTTTTGTTGCTTCTTGTTTTGTTTTTTTTTTCTCCCTAAAGTATTTTCTTAATTGAGCACAGTGGCAGACTGGAGAGTAGTGCTCAATAGTACTCTCAGTAGCATCAATTTATCAAGTATGTGTTTTTGAGCCCTGCCCCCCACATGCTCCGAGTTGGAGTGGGGACCATATCAGGATGACCTTTTTTTTTTTTTTTTTTTTTTTTTTTTTTTTTTTTTTTTTTTTTTTTTTTTTTTTTTACTTTTTCCCCCCTTCTTTCATACAGTGTTGTGGTTTCTGTTTTTTCTTTAGATTGAGATTCTTTCTTCTTTTTTTTTTTTTTTTTTTTCTATAGTAGTCATTATAGTTATGGCTATTGGTTATTGAGATTGAGATTATTTGGCTCTTTGTAGGTATCTGTGGATTACTGTTTTCTGTGAAACTTTCTGAAATTAATTATTTCATTGCTTGGCTGCTATGGTGCTAGAGTGGAACTGACTCAGGGGTGATTCTCTCTAATTCTGTTTAAAATCTCAGGCAGGGTCTAGGTAGGCACCAAAGTTTTAGACTTGCCACAAATTTGTTTTATGTCATGAGTCACACTTTTAAAATTGCACAGCATTATTTTATAATAGCAAAAGAAATGAGGCTCTTATAAATATTTCATTGACAGCAGTGGAAAATGGTCAGAAATCATAGAAATATTTCTTTAAATTGGATTCTTAATATCTCATCAGAAAAGTTAGGCTCCAGGGTTCCAGTATTGAAATTTTATAATATCATATGAGTATGACCTGCCTTTATTGTAAAATGTCAAAATTTCTCTAGTTCAAAGTACACCAATGGAGAAAAATAACCAAGTCAAAAAAGTGAAAAATGGGAGCAACAATATCTAGAATAAACTCATACTTTCACAAAAACATGGTTGTGGCATTTTAAATGCTTTCCCCTCTTCTGTAGTGTTTGGATATTTTTGGCTGTGGTTTCACATGTTGATCTTTCAGCCCCACCTTTTGTTATCTTGAGCAATCTGGATATTTTTTCCATGATACATATTGTTTTTCCATTATTCTATCCTCTCTTTTCTTCCTTGATGCTTGTATAATGTTTTAATATTTGGGTGTGCTTCATTATTTTTGGATTTAGTCTTGTGTTTTCAGTCTGCCGTACATTGGTTTTACAGTTTCTGTTTACTTCTTGCTTTTTGGCTAAGGAGAACATCAGTGTCATATTTTCATCTTCTTTGCAAGATCTAGGTCCACAGTAGGCTGTTGGTCTTTTGTAAATCTCTAAATTCCCAAGATGTGGAAAAGTGTTACATTCAAATTTCCATATTTGCATGCTCTATTTTTACTCCTCATCTCTGTAGGAACTGTTTAGTCATCCTAGGAAGTCTGTAACCCTCCCAAGGTTTGTAATGGATTTTTCCCCCTGAATTTTGAGCACCAAGCGAATATATAGGAAAGGATTCTGCATCCTTTTCAGTTTCAGAGGTTCTTGACCTCATCATTCTAGGCAAACATGCTAGAAAATTTCTAGTATTCCTCAAAGTTTGTTCTTCTGAAATTTTAGCTGAATTTACTGACTCAAATTATAAACTAAAATTTCCTATTGCTTTGGTAAGATTTATCTGACTAAAGATAGAACTTATATTAAATAAAAGTTCTATTTTGTTGTTATGTCTTAACTTCTTAACAAAGAAATACATTTTTGTATTTTTTCATCTACCAAGGAATGTGATATCTGCTGACATCCTTGCATTAATTTTCTAGAGGCAGGTTCAGAAAATTAAAATTACTTAATAGCCTAACATTTTACTGTTTGTCTTCTAATTTTATAAACTTTTCTAACCCAAGACTCAGTTCTCTATCGTAAACACCAACTTTTGGGAGATTTTTGCCATTTCTCATCAAAAATTTCTAATTTTGTGCAAGCCTTAAATTCAAAGCAATCAAAAATTTACACAAAATATCCCTTTGACTCTATTTTCATTTATATTTTTCCATAAAGATGGTACAGACATAGTGTTATACATTGTGTTATACAGATCACAGACCTGCTTTCCGTCTTGGCTGGCAAAGAACTATTTTTATATGCCAGCGTACTTATTTAGGACACTTTGCATGCATTTAGGACATGGACATGTATTGCACTGTGATGTGCAATTGCATGAAATAGACTGCCTGGTATATATTGAAAACTTGGGCTAAAAAAAGGTTTAAACAAAACATTACAAATCAAATTCTTCTTTCCCTATTTTCTTTTTAGTTTTATTTTTTACTTAGTTGAGACTATTGCCTATATGTTTTTGTAAAATTATTAAATTATATTAATAATTTAATTATTACATTTATTAAAACTTGGTCTCAAATACTCACAAAATCCTGGTTTTGCAATGGTCAGAGATCCCTGATTTTAGCTACTGAAAAAAACATTAGTTAAACTCAGTATGATCTCATTAATCTACCCAGACATCAAACCTGATGCTTCACTCAGGTCTCTTTCTCCCTTTAATTTTAATTTCCTTGGCTGGAGCTTTGTAATTAAATTTCTCTATCTGAAAGCATTAAGAAGGAGGGAACATTTTTTATTTTGCCCCTCTTGAAGTGAAAAACTCTGGCACTGTTGCTCTCACTGAAGTTTTATAATTGACTTGTCTGAAGTAGGAGGGGTTGAGCGCTGATATAATTTTTTCCTTTAGAATTAACAGTTCTGTGATACATGTCTTGTGGGTCCTTGAGAACTCAGGCCTGTACCTAAGGAGGGATAAAAGCTAATTATCCAGCAAACTAAACAATATTCTTAGCAGAACTGAGGAATATAAAAGGAAATTATATGTAATTCATTATACCTTTTTTCTAACAAGAAAGACCTTGCCTCTAATGGAGAGTTGGTGAAAGTTCAACTGAAAAAAGTCTACCACTACATAGTAATTTACAAGTATTAAATATGTGTATGACTAAGTAGTAGAATACAGAAGATTATAATTCATTGTATTCTAATATTCTAAGTAAAATGTACATGAAACCCAAGGCACATATAATGCATACAGTGAAAACAAGGACCTAATAGAATGATTTTACATAATGCTAATATGAAACAGGGACTGAAACTGATCATATGATTAAAGGAAGTGATGAGGTGGGAAATATTTTTTTTTACCTGCTTGGTATATGAACCAGAGGTAAAAAATGGAATCTTTTTTTTCAGCTTTTCGAGCTTTCAGTTGCTTTTCAACTTTCAAAACACAGTCTTGAAATCAGTTGAGTTTGTCAAAGATAATTTCATATACTTAAGCCAAATGGAGGCTTACATGATAAGTAACATGATAAACCATATTTATCTCCTTCAAATTGTATATATGGCTGCATAGTATCACACGTACATATATTTGAAGTCGTTTGCCAATAACTCCATAGTTATTCCTGGATAGTTCCAGTATTTGAAAAGTAGCATGAATTAAAAATAGGCTTCACATTTGGGATGGAATAAGTTTTCTTTTCCTTTTCTTTATTAAAAATAATTTTTGTATGGATTCCACCACCATTTATCTGGGGCTGCCATAAATCACATACATATTACTGTGGATATTTAATTACCAGCTTGCATAAGACAGCTTTGTCAATGAGAAACCAACCTTGCCACTGAACCTAGCAATCTGAAGCCTTTAATTTGCTATATATTTGCCTAGTCCTTGTCAAATGCATTCAAACAAACAAACAAACAAACAAAAAAAAAAAAAAAAAAAGAAAAAAAAAAAGAAAATTGCTCTGTACTGAAAGTTGTAGTTCCTGCCTGCCTGCTGTGTCTGCAGCCTCTAGTTTTTTTCACAATACTCTTCCTTAGAACACTGGGGAACAGAGCCCATTTAAAAAATGAAACAACAAATTCTTTTGTTCTCCTTTTTTCAAAGAGGGGAAAAAGGGAGCCTGAAGCAGGATAAAGGCAGAAGGAAGAATGAGGAGGCCAGATAAAAAAATTAAGTTAAAACAGTCTGGGTGATGAAAAGTGGCAAAAGTGTGGTTAATTGTTGTGCACCACTGGTTGTAAATAACCCATGAGCAGTTTAGAAAGAATCTGTTATCTTGTGCAGGTGATGTCCAACCATCTCATGTGACAGAGGAGGCTAACCTGTTAAAATATGGAGCATTCTTTCAGACAAAATTGCAAATGACAAGCTAGTCTCTATCCGTTCCATGAAACATTTTTGTTGGACCTTGAGACCAGAATCCTATGTCTCCACAGTGAGGAGGATGGAAGGGAATGGGGCAGGAAGGAGCCCAGGCTGACAACCAGATGAGCAGGCTAGAGAAATGTGTGTATGATGGAAGGAAAATTGCTGGCAGGCCACTTCTCCCTGGGGCATTTGGGCAGCCCACACTCCCTCCCCAGTCCCTCACACCCAGACACCCCTGGCCAAAGGAAGGTACATGTTGTGCATTTCATGGCCCACACTGGTGGCTTTGCTGTGAATCAAGGAGGGCTACATATATTTTATAGTGTCAGCACTGGTGACAATTAAATCTTTAGTGACTTTATTTTTAAAGGTTCAGAATAATACTTTGGCGTGTGATCAGTGGTAGTGCTCACAGCCAAATATTGTATTTGGGTTTGCTGAACTGATTTTTTTTGCTCTTGTTTTCTCACAAAAAAATTAGGGAGTTGGTTATTCAGGTACCTGAAGGTGGGTTCCTGTGCCATTTTAGTACAGGGTATGCTGTTTAGCTTCCAGCTGCCACTTCAGAAGAAAAAAAGGTCCTGGGCTTACCCCTGTCTG
The DNA here is from genome assembly GCA_020466415.1 of Ammodramus savannarum pratensis. NCBI lineage: Eukaryota > Metazoa > Chordata > Aves > Passeriformes > Passerellidae > Ammodramus > Ammodramus savannarum. Next base: position 63,567,658 of record JAHXMQ010000807.1, read on the forward strand.
TCTTATCTATATTTCTCAGATACGCCATGTCATATTAAAGGGGCTAGATCTCCAGGACAAAAATATCTCCTCGTTACCTGTCTCCAGGATAGGCCAAGATCATTTGTCAAGTCCCTTATATAGCAAATTGTGGATTTATTAAATGTTAATTTTGCTTTTTTTCAAGAATCAGAGTTACTATGAGAAAACCAAAATATGTGCTACTGCAGTTCCTTCACAAACCTGTATATATATGCAGGCACACCCATTTCACCCTGAAGTGACACCCAGCATGGTTAGTCTACTGTGAAATAAAGGAGTCCAGTATCATTCACAGGTCATGTAAACGTCAGGCTCAGCAGTTCCCTCCACTATGAAGTATGCTGGGTTAGATTTACTGCTCCAGTGGGAGACCTCTGCATGCTCTGCTGGTGCAAAATAAGCTACTACAACTGGTTTATCAGCAGATAAGATGGAATGGGAGATACACAGCTTGCCAAGTACCAGGAACTGCAGGCTGCTTTCCCCACTTTTTTGTTATAACACCCATCCATAACACTTTAGGCGTTTTGGAATTAAACAAACCTTTTGTCTCTCTCCTCTGGGCACTGTCTGTATGTCTCTGCCATATGGTACAGTGTGAGGCTGGAAGTGGACATCTGTTCAACCTTGGCTTCCTTCCTCAGCTGGGTGAGTCCAAAGTGATACAGAGCACGTATCCACATGTTTTTTGACTGTTTAGGGCATGCTCTGCTCCAGCTAAAGACACAACATGGATAACATGAGCACTCTGGCTTACAATTTTCTTTTGCTGAAAGTTTTCAGCTCTTAACAATGTAATTTGATGAAAAGTGTGATTTACTTTCTCATTAATGCCTTTTCCTGGTCACAAATGGAAGCTTTCCTCTTCTAATGTTGTATTTTCTGAATCTCTATGCTTCTTTATTCAAAAAATGTTGCTAAATTTGTCTTTCAAGACATTGACCAATGAAATAATTCAACAGAACTTAGTCATGTCAACACTTCCTTACAAAGATTTCCTAATTTCTTCATTTAGAAAGTCATCTTCTAATCTGGGTGTTTGCTGTGCAGAAATAATAAAAATGTCTGTTTTTAAACTTTATTCTTGGATGTTCTGACTCAAAGTTGTCACCTATTCCAAGTCATAATGCTTGGTTGAGTCCAACAAGTTTCAAGGCATTATCAGAGAAGAAAAATTTCTTGGAATTACTAGCTGGTGATACATAACAGACAAAAACATATCTATTGGCAATATATACTCATTTATACTGTGAAATGAGAAATATCCATGAGAGGATCCTTCTAATCTCATTACATTTATTCAGTTCAAAAACTGCAGTGAGGTCATTTACTGTGAAATCAGCCTCATGCTCTGCAGATCATAGGATTTTAGTTTCTGAAGCTTATTAATGCTAATGCAACATTTTTCATTTGCTTAGTGAGCTTTCAATGAACCCAGAAGCATCAGTTCAACAAATTACTCCAGTACAAGCTTCATTCTGATCCAGCCCAAGGAACATGGTTTTTGCCCATGTGATCAGACTAAATGGAGAATAAGGCCATGCTTCTATGCTTTGCTGCATGAGAGTCCAAATACATTTAGCTGGTCTCTATTTCTGGTCATCTAGTAAAGCTTTTTTTTTTTCCTTTGGGAGCTACACAAATATGGTTTCTGCTCAGTGCTTGGCAGAAGTTTTAAAAATGTTAATCCTGCTCAGAGATGTTATTTACACCCTGGGAAGTTTTCACCCAAGATGCACTGTACAGCAACTCATCTTTCAGCTCCAGCCCTTTCTTATCCAACCATAATTCTGCAGACTGGCTAAAGCCTGGCACAGCTGCAAGTGGGTTGTGAGACTCCTTGTCTTTACAAAGAATGAAAAAAAACAGAGGTGCTGTTGCTTCCCTTCCACATGCACCCCACCAAGTCCTACCAGCTCTTGTTTTACTTTGTCAAAAAAAGAAACAAAAAGAAAATAAAGGAAAAAAAAAGAGGAAGAACTTTATCTTCTGATTGTAAAAGAAAGCTAATGAAGCATTGGCAAAACAACATCAAAACAAGTAGTTTTTAAAAGGCCGTTCCTTCCATTAGGTGACACGCCTGCCATTTAGAATGTGCTTTTCATGAACATTTTTAAAGATAGGCAGTCCACAGCATGTGACTGAAAACCTTCCTGCTCATCTTTGCATCTGCTGGTTTGTAGGAATATTGTATGTAAAGGGGTAGCAAGCATTGGAAGGTTTAGTGCAAACTTGAAGGGCTGTTAAAGAAAATGCTTGATTTCAGAAATATTTTTTGTAAGAAACCCCAGCAGTATTAAGGTATGAATCAAAAATTGAAAGAGAAAAATTCCTTAACATGGTACCATTCAGAAATCCCATTTCAGAAATAATGGTTAGAGAACAAACCAATTTTCCTCTTCTGTTAGCGAATAATTTAGATCGTGATTTGCATAATTTCCCCAATACTTCTTTGAATGCTTTTTTTTGCTCTTTAAACACTAAATATTATAATTTTAAGGTGGACTAGTTTTCCATACCTTTGTCTAATTTTGTGTTTCAATTTCCAGTGTGGACACCTAATATTTTTTATTATTGTTGTAATGGTATTTGTACAAATGAAAATCTACTTTTCCAGAGAAAGTTAAGATACACTAATAAAATCAGTACTTGGAGGTATTCCTAAGAAAATAATACTTTAATAAATGCTCATAAAGAATTAACATTGTGTGATATAAAAGGCAACAAATTATCACAATGAGGATGCTCTAAAGAATAGTCAAAAATGGGAATTAGACAGGTATGTCTTCCTGGCCTTAAATATAAGTTGTAGTTTTGCAGTTCGCATTTAAGTTATATAAAATGCAGGTTTAAATAAAGTGTTACTACAGAGACCTAAAGGAAAATGTCACATTCCAGAGATCTTTGCTAATTTTAAAGGTTTAGAATCTTCTCCATTGCCTAGAACTTTTCCTGAAAACCTATGCTCCTGATTTCTGCTAAAATCATATAATACATTATCCATACTTAATTATTTTATGCTTATCATGTTACAGGGATGTAATTAGTGCTGTTCATTGGCCTCATTTCTTGTGATTATAAATCTGAAATTAATTCTATTTTATTCATTTTGGACATGTACAACATAATTGTGATCCTGCACATTGCTTTCAATCTGTTACTGTAATTCTTTTGAGATACTACCCTTATTTGTCCTGCATACAGATAGAAGAAGGAGAAGGAATTTGTTAGTTGAGCAAAAATGAAGATGAAAAGGACTTGTGATGGAAGTGCTGATGCCCAAGAGCACACAGACACTTTGCCCTCGAACAGTGATGCTGCCATGCTCAACAAAAATTTTACTGTGTAGATACATATGTTACAGTAAGGTTTTCTACAATGTCTCATGGGGTGGCCATCTGATTTAAGACCTTTTCCATTGGAGATTCAACTACCTCTTATGTCAATCTGAAAGCCTACAATGTTTCCAGGTTTAGAAATCCTTCAAGTGAATTTTAAAATCAATCAAGAATCTCATGGAAGAAGAGGAATGTAAAAAAAAAAAAAGGCTTAAAGACCAAAACTGATAATGTTAGAATTAGTATTTAGGAGTACGACATTTGCATTTGAATGTGTAATCAATGGCATGTACTATTTGACTTGATTTGAAAAAAAAACTACTGGGTCTGATCCATAAAGTGCCCTTTCTTTGCTTCCAGAAGCAAAACAGCCGTCCCGCTTTTCCAACAGAGAGAGGAAAAAGCTATTTCCCATTCAGTGCCTTTAAAGACATAGGAATACTGGAAGGAAAAAGAAGGCATGTGGTTACTTTGGAGTAAACAGACAAAAAAGTCATAGACAAATTATCGCAGCAGCTCTACTCTTATGTAAAAAGCAAAACAGCAGTAAAAAACACATAAAAGGATCTCAGCTTCTACTGGCTAGAAAGAAACGTAAATTAGAAGAAAAAGTAAGCAGTTTTTCTAACAGCTTCTCAAATGCAAGGCTTTGAGGATTCCTGAGTTACCAGAAAATTATATACATGTTCAAAATTTTTCATTGACCTTTTCATTTTTGTGGACCTAATTTTTTCAACTCTAAAAAAATGTGATTTTTGTTTTCTAATTTCTTTATTCTTCAGTCTCTTGTTTTTTAAATACACAAAGTATCTACCTAAGTGGAATACCATTCACCATTCTGCAGCAGGGTAGGGGGCACCTTTTGCTCTGTTTACCTCCCTTCCTTTTGTTTTGTAGGGAAAACATGTTTTGTCATTCATGAATTGCAGATCAGTTTCTCATGAACTGGAAGGACTGATAGCAGTAGCTCCTCTTCTCAGCAGTCTAAAATTCCACTGCTTTCTCATTGTTTGTCTTTTATGTTTCCCCCTTATCTATTACTTTCTCTTCCATTTATGGGCAGAGCTGCCTGGAGTACTAGATGGCAATTACATTCTGCAGTAGATTTCTGTAAATTGGTTCACTTTTCAAGCACTTATAAGCAAAATTATTTTTGCTGAGACCACATCAACTTAGGGAAGAAGGAACAAATATATTATTTACATCGTAGGATATACAGGCTTAAGATTAGAATGTGCCAATACTATTTACATTTGTTGGACACTGTTATTCATCTTTGCTATTTAAAAGTATTTTTAGCAGTCTTATTTTTTCAAAGCAGGATTTTATCGCTAGTGTTTTTTTTTCCCACTTAATCTAGTTGTCCTTGTTTACTCTGTGTTTAACTATCTCATTTTTCTTCATTTTTTAGCTGAAATAAAATATGACAAACAGATTTCTAAAAATGCTCAATCTAGGTTAGTAACTGGTAAATCTGAAAGAGGTTGTACAAAAGTGAGCGTCTTGGGAAAACTCATTATTTACAAATCTTCTGTGTGTCTCATCCTAAAGAACCAGAGTTCTTGCTTCACTGTAATTGTCACTTTATGGATCATGAAATAATAGAACCATGGAATGTTTATGAAAAGAATCTCTACAGATCATCTAGTCCAGACACCCTGGATCAAGACCAAGGCCAGGACATCTTCTGTCTGATGAGATTACTCAAAGCTCTATCCAAGCCGACCTTGAACACTTCCAGAAATGGAACCGACCTTGAACACTTCCAGAAATGGAACATAAACAGCTCTTCATGTCTTTGTTCACATTGTAAAGAATATCTTTCTTATATCCTCTTTCAACTTAAAACCATTACCCCTATCCAATTAGTACAGATCTTCATAAAAGGTATCCCTTCATTTTTCTTGTGAGTCCCATTTTACATATTGAAAGGCTGCAACATTTCTCTCAGCCTTTCTTCATAGGAGAGGTGCTCCAGCCCCCTGCTCATCTGTGTGGCCCTCCTCTGGGTCAGTTCTAACATGTCCATGTCATTGCTGAACCCCAGACAGGGACTCAGCACTCCAAGTGGGGTCTCACAAGAGCAGAAAGGCAGAATCCCATTCCTCATCCTGCTGCCCTGGCTGCTTTGGATGCAGCCTTGGTTACAGCTGGCTTTCTGGGCTGCAGGTGCACATTGCTGGCTCATATACAATCAGTGTTCTGAAGTCCTTCTCTGCATGGCTGCTCTTTATCTATTCTCCACCCAGCCTATATTTGTGCTTAGGATTGCCCTGACAACAGGTGCAGGTTCTTGCACTTGGGCTTGTAGGACTTCATGAGGTTCACGTGTGCTCATTTCTCAGGCCTGTTAAGGTCCCTCTGGTTGGCATTGCTTCCCTAAAGCACACCAGCAGATAACACCAAGCTCCTCACCACTGAGCTCGGTGTTATCTGCAGACTTGGTGAGAGTGTACTCAAATCCATTGTCTATGTAACTGGTAAAGATATTAAATAGTATTGATTCCAGTATTCCTTGAAGGTCACTACTCATTACTAATTTCCACTTGTCTACTGAACTGATAACTGTGACTGAACTTCAGACACAGTCATCTAGCAAAGTCCTTATCCATCTAAAAGTGCATTCTTTAAACCTGTATTTCTCCAATTTATCAAGTAGAATATAGGGTGGGAGGACATGTCAAAGGCCTTGTCCACTGATGCAGTCACTACGAAATAAGAAGACACTATCTTAGGCAGATAATTGCCTCAAGACACTGACATGCATCTCATCAGGTCACATGGACTTGTGTACATTCAAGTTTCTCTGGTGGTCTTTAAAATGATCTTCTAAAGCCAGACAGATCATTCCCTCAATCCCTCTCTTGAGGTTTAGGGATTTGAGAGGTGTGGGAGGAGAGATTAAAACTGAAAATTGAAGCAGAAAAAAAATTTAAGTACCTCAAGTCTTCTTCATGCTTGTTGCCATCAGTTCCCTTGTCTTACTTATCAGGGCAGGTACTATTCTTTTTATCTTCCTTTACATATCAACATGCATGTAGATATCCTTATTATTCTTTGCATTCCTTGTTTAATTAAGCTCTAACTGAACCATATCTTTCCTGATACCATCGCTACATATCTAGGCAACTTGCTATATTACAATCAGGAAACCTGTCCTTGGTTCCACTGCTTGTGCATTTCTTATACTTAATTTGATCAGGAGGTCCTTGCTCAGCCATGCTTATCTCCTTGCCTTCTGTACCTGATTTCTTAAAAAGGGAAATTGAAAGTTCTTGTGCTGTGAAAAAAATATTCTCTAAGCTCTGTTCAATCCTTATCCCTGAGGGCAGTTTCCAGGAGGCCACATCCACTAAGTCCTCAAACAGGTGAAAGTTTGCCGACACCACT
>JAHXMQ010000807.1:63574506-63728544 GCA_020466415.1 Ammodramus savannarum pratensis
ACAAGAAAATATGCTTCTAGAAGCTCTGAACATCTTAAAAAAAACCATACACTCAGAAGCTTTTGCCAATAACAGTAGTCAACTAAACTTACAGCATATACACGTTAAAATTGGTGAAAGTAATAGTGCACCCTTTATTTTTGATATTATTGAGCAGCTTAATATTTTCCTTAAATATATGAGACCCTTCAAAATGTTGTCCAGTATTTGCTAATTTATTTTCAGAAAATGAAATTAGATGACTCAAAATGAACAATATTGTAGTTGTTTCCTTTCTACAGTTTAAACTCCTCTATTAAAATTTCCAGTATTTTCCCTAGATCAGGTGGGATTTTTTGGTGTCTAGTGGATTTGACAGATAGTCTGAGTTGAGGAACTATTGTTCATGACATTGACAAACTCATCAAACTGAAAGACATTTTAAAAGTGAACTGATTATTTTGGGATGATGGCCTCTACTATTTTTGCATTATGTTTCAGGAAATTTCTCTAAATTAGATACTGATACTTTAATTCAAGTTTTGAAAAACTATAACTGATGTATTTTTCAGTGAAGAAAAAGAGATGAAAAGACAGAGAGATGAAGAGATAACTGATAAAACTATTATTTTCATTTTATTTATGGCATATATTTACTTTGTCATCTTAAATCAACTTATTGTGTGCCACTTTAATAATTATAAATTTTATAAAGGCTGCAAACAAAATTATACAAATTGATAAGACCAATGAAAAGTTGAAGTACTAACGTTTTATCATATTAAATGCAAGACAAACAGCCATTTTTTAAGGTTGCAATACCTTAAACTCTGTGATAGAAACTTGATAAGGTACCTGGAGTACTGACATGATAGTCCGATGCTCTTAGGGTTGCAAAAATCTTCAAGGGATGCAATTAACTGCATCATGAATTATAGTGAGATTGTCAAACCTCAAGACTGAATTCAGTGGCTCTGCTAACTTTTCTTAAAATTATTTAAAATTACTTTTTTTTTAATGGATGATTTAGTTTTTTAATCTGTTTACTTTTTTCCTCAAGAGCTACAGAAATTATTCCTTCACATATGGTTAGACTCAATGACCCTAAAGGTCTTTTCCAATGTAAGAGATTCTATGATTTGACAAATCTTGCTGATTTTAGTGTTTATCATTTTGAAATAAGTGAAAGTACGGTGTATCTCTGCTACAGGTGGGGAACCAGTGTATTCCTACACCTAAAAAATCTGAAAGAGGAGTTAATTAAGAATTGCCTGAATTTTATCTGCATCTCTGAAGAGAGAAAGGTAAGTTTAGAAAAGAAGCTAGAGAACAATAAAAGATCATTATACTACAGCTACTTTGCTACCTGCAACAGGAAAAACACCTGCAACCAATCACATGTGTAATGCAGACAAAATGGAAAGGATATAAAAAACAGAAAATGCAAAATTTCTCAATACAATAAAAGAATCTACTTCTTCCATCAGTTCCAGGAAAACAAAACAATAGACAGAAAAATATGCATGAACAACAGTTTCTATGAAGTCATATTGACCAAAGAGCCCTGGGGAAGAATATGTAGAAAGTTTCTCAGGTTTATTTTTGGGAGACTTTTACTTTAGGTTGTATTCATTACTTTATGATATGCATTAGGTTCTCTTACTCTTGGCCTGGTTTTATAAAGCAGTTGTAATATATTTATTTTAAAAGATCATGAAAAGTTGCAATAGCTTGATTGTAATTGACACATTATTTCTAGATCTTTACATTGCAAACAGATATCAAATGGTTTATCTTCTTGTAAAAGAAAATTAAATTATAATATTACATCAGAAGTTTCCATAGATGGATTTTATTTAAAGAACATATATCAGATGTTTCATTATCTTCCATTCTGTCTGAAAATCAAGGGAACACTACCCACAGACTCAAAGATGTAATTTTAAAATTCTGATTTTGAACTGAAACAATATTTTGGAGAGTTCTCTCAGGCTATTATATTGTTTCTAAAATGGATTAATGACTTTAATTTTATATTTACCTTCTGTAAATTTCATTTATCAAAAGATTAATTAAAGCTCACTAAAGGATATAAAGTGGGCTTCTGCTTTCTCCTTTACGTTCATCCACCACTCTGTCACCCAGTCAGTCACTACTAGGAGGTGCTTTTGTGTTTTCCACAGCCACTGGTCATGTGTGTTGTACCAAATAACTTATTAACTTTGACAGACTTTTCCACCTCACTGCTCAGCATCTTTTCAAGATCATTAAAGACTAAATTAAGAATTATGGAGTCAAGTGCGAATCACTAAGGAATACTTCTGATGATCTTCCTCCTGCGAAATCTAACTATTTTTGCCGCTTTTTTCTGCCTCTTAATACAGAATTTATTTATTCATTTTAGTCCCTTCTCCAAAGTCATCTTCATCTGTTTAAGTCTTTGTTACAAGACCTTGTGCAACACCTTTTCAAGGTCAAGGTACACTTTATCAGCCTTCTTGCATCAGTCTGGAGGTGTGCTGATTACTTTAGAGAACTGCACATTTGTGAAAACCATTATTCATTTGCAAAAGCCATATTGCTCTTCCTTAATTATTCATATTTATGAACCATAATTGTTCATATTTATTCAGATGCACATTAATTTCATTTTTCAGGCAGTTCCAACTAATTAACATGGTGGATGCACTGAGCTATTGGTCAGTCCTCAGGTTCCCCTGCAGCTTTCTGAAATAATTGATGTCAGGATGTGTCAGTCCTGTTCTTCCACACTGTATTTGAGACAGAGGTTTGAGATTATTGTGTTTCATCTTTAAGTCTCCCTAGAGCCTAAAAAGAAATATCAATTAGACTTGCAGATTTTTTATTCTTAATTCTATTACTTCAATAACTTCTGCTGACAGTCGAGAGTATCCTTTAATGAGTCTATAGCTAAAAACCATGGTTCAGCTCAGAAATCTCCCTGAACTTACCCAAGTTAAGCAGGGATATAAACAAGTAATTTTTCTTCTCTGTTGTGGCCTCCTTTCCTCTGCATGCTGTTTTCATGCTTTGATTCATTTCTCTGTGCTACATATTCCCTGGAAAGCTTCCCCTTCATCCATCTTTCACATAAAATTACCCTTAAACCTGAGATTTCCTTTTGTTGAGACAAAACCGGTTTGGTTTTTTTGGAGGGGTGGGGGAGGCTATGGTTGTTGTTGTTTTGGGGGAGTTATGTTTGGTTTTTTTCATCTCCTCTTTAATAACAAAAAGTCTACAAAAGCCTAGTAAAACAAAACAGAAAATTATCTTGGGATCAAAGGGGAGTTTTACAGGAAATGTTCCCAATTTCTTAAACCTCAGGTTTCCATTATATTAAACCTATTTGTGCTTACTAATTTAGTCCCTGCAAAACTTGCAGCTGCCACACTTCCCTTACCTTTGCTATAAAGTGCACAAGTACAGAGATATAATTCAAAGCATCTCTTATCTTTCCCTTGAAGAGTTAATAAATTAATTGCTGCTGCAGAGCAAACACTTCTCTTTCTTACCATTCCAGCTGTGTCTTTCTTCATTCACTGGTTTCAGATGAATAATCTTTCAGCTGAAGTTTCTGTGAAATTTCCAGGGAGTTTACATTCCCAAAGGATGCCTGTAAGAACAATATCAGCTATACTATTACAATTCTTTTCTCACTAGGTTTAAAAGTAGTTTTTTTTTTAATTTGTTTGTTTTTGTTTTAGGGGTTTCTTTTGGGTTTGGTTTGGGTTTTTTAGTTTTGTGGTTTTTTGGTGCGCGTGGATTTCACTTGTTGCTGACTGCTTCAGGGCCCAGAGAGAGCTAAGCTGCTTTGTGCTAGATTAATTCCTTGGCAGTTTCTTCTCTCTTATAGAAAATTATGACTAAGACAGGGTGCTTCATTGACAGGCACAGCCTCTCTGGAGTTGCATGATGCCACAGAGCCTCTCCAGAGACATGCAAACTCTTTTAGCGAATGGTTAAAACTACATATGTAGATTACGGGCTATGATTGGAAGAATGATAAATTCATGTCATCTCCACAGACATTTCATGCAGATGCTTATCATTAATGCTTATCAATAATGCTTATCATTATTTCTTGATATTTGTTCACAAGGCCAGTTACTTTTGTAGGGGAAAAACACCGAAGATTTCGATGGGAGCAGCTATAAAAATATAAGTTTACTGAAGAGAAAACAAAGATTTTTTTTTCCTTTTCTTATATTTCATTTTTCCTTCCCTTTTCTATTGAAACATTGATACTGGCCATCTACGAATGCAGGAAACCCCAGAGAAGACAGCATTAGTGTTCAGATGGCATCAGTAAAACCAATGACCCAAAATGTTGGCTGTGCTATTCTTGTTCTTAAGCTGTCCTGGAGGGAATCTGAATCAGATGGATATGAGAACAGAGCCACACCACTCACTGACACACAGTTAAATTTATGTAATAAGGTAAAAAAGGTGAGTAATAAGTTCTATTCTAAGATTTCTGTTCCACAGCACTCAAGTAATTCTCACATGATTGAGGCCCTGCAGTGCAGGTCTGACGAGCATCACAGATCTGGGGCAGCATGACACTGGTCTAATTTCTTAACATGTGGCAGGTGGCCTGACCCCTACACAGTGGTTCACCTTGGACTCACTCTTCACAGTGTCGGTGTTAGAGTTCCCCTTGTCTCCATAGAATTGTCTTCACCATTTAGTGTTTTCTAAAATAGATTCAATTTTGTAATGGGCCAAAATTTTAACTTTGGGATAATCATGTAGCCCAAACCAATTTTCTTGTGTTTCCTTATATTGAAGGCCTTTTAATACTTTTTTGTCTTGATTTCTATGACACTCAGGTCTCTTGCCCCCAAAAATGTTAAAAGGGTGTGAATTTGGCAGCAGCAATTTAAAATTTGTGTGATCTTTTTTGTTTTCTAGTGTCTATAGTGGATTGATACAGTCAGGGCTGTGAAGATATAAACAGGATCTCGTTTATGTGAGCAGTGCTTTCAGGTAAGCTTCATCCCATAAGACAGGCTCTGTGAAACAATACTTGCTGGCTTTGGAGTGAAAAAGGACTTTTCTTTCCAGTCAGACTGACTGAGACTTTGGGCTTTTGTTTATGTTCCTCTGTGGTATTGAGCAGTGGCTGTTGCCTAAGCCTGTCAATGAAAGCCTATGCTTCTCTAAATGATTTCTGCTGGAGCATAAGCCAAAGGTGTGCTCTTGCTTTCCCTTCTCCTAACAGGGCCTCTGGAAACCTCTTTTGTTTGTGGCATGATAGTCTGCACTGCTGAGACTCAAGGAAGAGCTTGGATCCTTTCACATTTTTGAAAAATATTAAGCTTAAAGGATCCCAAAGAGCCAGAAGAAATGGTCCAGAAAGTGGCTAGAACCCTGTGGCAGGAAAGCTTGTCTTATTTTTTTTGGGAAACATTATAATCCCTAAGTATTCTTCTTTGCTTTTCCAAGCTGAAATAATTGATTGGAAAATAAATGGCTTTTGCAGAGATGACAGCTCCTCCTGATGGTAAAATATGGCAAATAACCCTGGTAAAAATCAATATGGGCAAGCTATTAAACCCCAAACTATATTTCTTATTTTAATATTTTTTTATTATTATTGAAACCTTCTCCCTTGACCATGCTGTCATTTAAAATATCACTGTAATACAGGAGAAATATGGTTTTTCTATACTATTGATTGTGCTCTGCATGAGTATAAATGGTGTCACCAGATGGAAGGCAGATCAATAGGTCAGAGCTTACTTATGATATAAAAATTCTTCCAGGTTTCAAGATAAATACATCAATTCTTTCAAATATGGTTGTAAAAACCTGCCCATTTTCTTTTTACAAGTTGTCTTTAAGAACTAGGAAACAGTTACTTACCTTGCAGTCTATTCTGCTATGGCAGTTTTATTGTCTTCCTTCTGGTATGTGATAGAAAGGGTATATATATTTTCAGCATGGAAAGGTTTAAGATATGAAAACACTAAGCCCTGAATAGCCCTTCATCAAAAAGAAAATCTCACATCCAAGGTCTTTTAAGGGAAACAAAACACTGAGGTGCTATTGGAGCAAATGAACACATGCAAGTAAGAGATGAAATAGATATTTAGAAAAAGACACACAGCTCTTCTACTCAATCCAGTAGTGAAAACTGTCTCTACCTCAAGTCTGGCATCTTGCCTCTTATTTGCACTTAGTAACAAAATCATCCCAAAATTTTAGATGAACAGCAGTAGATGCTGCAGGATGGCATATCATAACTCTATAATCAAGAAAGCCAATGTAATTATAAATACTAAGGGTTGGCTTCAGACATAAGGTCAGTTCACTTATAGAGCATTATTTTTAGGTTTTGCCCAGAAAGGATCATTATGGTACAATAAGACTTCTCCAATGATTTAAAAACCTCTTTGTTCAGTATTCCAACTTTCTGTTATGAGAGAGACTAGACCAGCACAAGGTGACAAGGGCAGAACATTTGAATCCCACATTATTCTAGGCGACTGTTGCCAAGCCATTGAATGGGGCTATTCATCAGCAAATCAAACAAAAAAAAAATCTTTTGAGCTAATGGACATGCATTAGTAATAAAGAGATGAAAAATAAATCACAAAAAAGTAAGAATAATAAGTGATAATAGGTAGGAATGGCCAATGCCATTTTAACTAAATGAAGAACATGATTAACAAATCTATTTCCTTTTTTTCACCACTACTCTCCTCACAGCTCAGCTGTTCTGTGCTTGACAATTGCAAGAGAAGAGAAAAAAGATCAAAAACCTCAAGTATGTATGACTTCTATTGATGAGAATAGATATCTTACCATAAGAGTAAAGAAGAAAAATATTGGATCCCTTTTCTGGCTATGGCTATATTACTGAAAAATATGAGATACAGAACTCAAAAATCATTCACTACTTAGTATTTAATCAAAAACATTAATTTAATGTTAAAGTGTGGTGATGTTGGCCCAAATTGTACCCAGATTGCAATTTCAATGCCGACAATGAACTCTTCATCACCTTAGCTTTGCTTCAAATTTCCAGTGGGGTCTTCATCTCCCTGAAAAAAACAAACACTAGGCAAAGCCATATTTGGGTAAGTTGTGACAGGCCTTTCTTTCAAAACAGTAAATAATCTAATTGGACCAAGTGTCTGTAAGTTTTCAGAAAGGTAACTTGCTTTTGTTGAATGCTGCATACATTATAATCTTGATAATTTCATCAGAATGGGTTATTTTTACAGGAAAATATACTTCTGCCTCTAGACAAATGCCTATCTGTTTACTGAAAATAACAATTGGAATGCAGCAAAGATGGATTTAAAAAATTGAAGTGGTTAAAGTAAACCACTTCATGATTTGAATAAATATTCATTTGAGGAGCACAATGGCTTTTTGTGTTCCATTAAATGACAAAAGGACCTCAAGCTTTTCTGATGTACTTCAGAATCAAGTATTCACTTGATTCTCAAAAAGTGGCATAATGAAATAGCTGCGAGTGACTTGTAAGTGAAGAGCAACAAGGCTGGTGAAGTGTCTACAGAACAAGTCCTATGAGAGTGGCAGAGGGGACTGGAGTTTTTTAGCCTGGAGAAAAGAAGGCTCAGAGGGGACCTTTTTGCTCTCTACAAATACTTGAAAGGTAGGTATTAGTCTCCTTTCCCAGTAAACAAGTGACCACACTAAAAAAAAAAACCTTAGGTTGTACCAGAGAAGGTTTAATCCAGATATTAGAGAAAATATCCTTCATCAAAAGAGCTGTCAAGCACTTGAACAAGCTGCCCATGGAAGTGGAGGAGTCACTATCCCTGGAAGCATTTAAAACATGTGTTGAAACCATGCTTGGGGAAATGGTTTAGTCATGGTCATGGCAGTGCTGGGTTAACAGTTGTACTCAATAACCTTAAAAGTCTTTTCCAACCTAAACTATTCTAAAGAGTTCCGTTCTTTTGGGCTGAACTACCCAGCAACACTATCATGCTTACAGCTGAATTAATAACTTTTGTTTACAGACCTTGGTAGAGACGATTCCAAATGAATGTTGAGATTTTTGTTTTGTTGTGTTATTTCTTTCTTCCAGCTGCAGTCAGTTGGTAGCACATATTCAAAATAAAGTTTGTTAAACAGCCATTAGGAATGAGTGGCGTGCAGCAATTTTACAGGTAGTCAGACAAGAATAACAGTTATAACCATTATATACCTTCAAACAGCCTTAGAAGTATAGTGCTGTAATTATGGAAGCTTTCTTAGTGCTTCCAGAAGTCTACTGAGTGTTATAATAAGGGCAGTTTATTTTTATTCTGGTTTCCTAAACAGAAAAGTTTTATGCAATCATGTTGTCCATGGCCGTTTATCTGTCTGTCAGTCTGTCAGTCTACCCAACAACTTTCAAACAAGGTATCCAATTAAAAAAAAACAAACATGTGAAAGCACAACTGAGGACTCAAAGCTTTTAAGTTACCACAAGCTTCATAAAAGTAAACCATTGCATAGAACTGGAAGGTTCATATCAGTGGTGGTCCCTTGAGTGGAAGATCACAGTCTCAGCACAAGAAGTCTGTCTGGCAACTGGCCCATTAGCATCTTCATTCAAATCCTTTGTAATGCCTGTTACTGCACTTGCTGGCCACATCAAGTTATTTCAGTGAGGTAAAGGGAATATAGGGCCATATCAAGCTACAAAAAGTCCCCCTTTCTTAATAAAAAAAAAAAAGAAAATCACCTGCTTCTCTGCTTTTGTCCTTCTTGATTCTAACAAAGAATTAAGAATTTCTGTCAGTCAATAGCTCAAGCATGTCATTTATATCAGCATATTCCCTATTTTGAAATAAATTAGTTTTTTTCCCATGCTGAAACCTGACCTACAAGTCTAACTCATGGAATTATCTTTTCATTTGCTGCAGATTAATTTCAACGTAATTACAGTACAAAAGGGTCTGTTGTGATCTGAGATCATCATAGAAATAGAGGATTTTGGAAATTAGAAAAATGGTTGGGAGACAATTATTAATGTACTGTAATGCTAACCATAGTTTGATAATTGTGTTTGATATTTGACAGTGTGAAATAATGCAGAAAGCCAAATCTAGAAAAACTGGCATGATACAAGCACCTTTGACATTTTGTTCTGAAGTGTCAGTTTACGAACCTTGCTTCTCTAAAATTCTCTGTAGGATTTAACTACAGAAATACTCACCAACAGTGTCAGTATCAAACTCCCTTCCCCTTTCAATTTAAAACTTTCTCCTGGTGCCATTTTATGGCAATGAGTTCTTTCAGTGAATGACACACAGTAGTACCAGATCAGCTACCCTTAAAAGAAATGCAAAGGGATTTACTCTTTTCTGCCATTTTTTCCCTCTGGGATTCACTGCAGGTTTTTTATACCAAGAGGCATTTCTATTCTTCTCTAAGATAAACCTAGACAATGGAGAAAAACTTCTTTATGGCTTTTTCACTGCTTCTGCTGATTCACATTGACTCTTATTAAGCCTGATCCTTATTTGCTCTTTCCCTTTCTAATTAA
Source organism: Ammodramus savannarum pratensis (assembly GCA_020466415.1). Taxonomy (NCBI): domain Eukaryota; kingdom Metazoa; phylum Chordata; class Aves; order Passeriformes; family Passerellidae; genus Ammodramus; species Ammodramus savannarum. Next base: position 63,584,018 of record JAHXMQ010000807.1, read on the forward strand.
GATGACCAAAACTGAAAACTGTACTGCAGTTGAGCTGTGTAGCTGGTACAGAGTTCCTTTCCCTACATAGCTATGCCTAAGTAATTGTATCTACCCCACAGTGTTCACAACCCTTGCATTGCTTTGTGCTTGCTAGCTCTATTTTTGCATGAACAATACTACATAATAGCTTGTGTTTACATAGCTGCCCTAAAAACCTTTAGAATGTATTCTGCTGCTGCAGGCCCAAACCCTTTTCAATCATGTGAGAAGTTTTTTTTTCTGTTTATGCTCTGTTATCCATCACTAATTACTGCACTGTGTTCTTCTAGTGTTGGCTTGAAAATTTGTGCCTTTCCACAGACAGGAGATACTACAAACATTTAACATTTATTTTTTTTCACACTGGAATTTGTGCACATACTTATTTGATAATTAATTCTAATTATTTATATTAGTTATCAGAAAATGACATTAAATCAACTTTACATATAAGGGCAAGGCTGATAGGTGTGAGGTGAAACTGGATTATTCTGCAGATAGGTGTGAGGTGAAACTGGATTATTCTGCAGCTGTATCCAGGCCTTCACAAAACCAGAGAAAGTTAAGGCATTGGAATGGACCTTAAAGATGATCAAGTTCCAGCCCCCTGACACGGGAAAGGACACCTCCCAGTAGACCAGGTGGTTTGAGACCTTATCCAGCCTGGCTTTGAGCACTACCAGGGATGAGGCATCCACAGCCCTCCTGGGCAACTTCTTCCAATGTCTCACCACTCTCACAGTAAAGAATTTCTTCCTAAAATTTAACCCAAATTTCCCCTTTTAGTTTGTACCCATTCTCCCTTTTTCTGTCCCTAAAGTTCCTAAAGAAGAGTCCCTCTCCAGCTTCCCTGGAGGCTCCCTTCTGGTACTGGAAGTTTGCTACAAGATCTCCACACAATCTCCTCTAGGATGAACAGCCAAAACTTCCCTAACCTAGGGAAGGTGCTCTAATCCACTTATTGACTTCATAACCCTCCTCTGGACTTGCTCCAACAGTTCCATGTCCTTGTTATGTTTGGGACACCAGAACTGGATGCAGTACTACAGGTGGAGTCACAGAGTGGAGTAGAGGGGCAGAATCACCTCCCTTGACCTGCAGGCCAAGCCCATTTGGATGCAGCCCAGGATTCCATTGGCTTTCTGGGCTGTGAGCATATACTGTTGGCTCAGGTTGAGTTTTTCACCAACTCTTATCCCTAAGGCCTTCTCCACAGGGCTACTCTCAAACATTTCTCCTTCCAGCCTGCAGGTATTCCTGGGATTGCCACGTGTCAGGTGTAGGACCCTGCACTTGGCTTTGTTTTTTGCTTTCACTGCCATTGCTGCACTTGGCTTTGTTTTTTGCTTTCACTGCCATTGCAAGGCTCCAGAGGTTTCCTTTCTATTCTGCAATGAGACATAGCAGGCAGAAGTTACCCCAGTACTTTACCCATGGCATGTACCAGCAGAGGGTCATAGCCTCTGTCTTTGTAGCCTTTACTCCTGTTCAGATGCACCTTGATGGGAGCAATGGAATTACTCTGGAGATTCTGTTCCTGCATGCCTGGACTTGTGACCTTGTAATTTGCTTTGAAGTACAAGGGTGTTGTGTGAGCTCTTCTTTCTTCTACTGTGCTTAATCACAATTCAATTATTTGAGTTTATATTGATAAAACTTGAGCTAAGTTTCCATAGCAACCATAATGATCAGAACATTGTAATGTGGTATACAAACACTGTTCGTTTTGGAAACTTAAAATGAGATGAAGCCAAGTAAAGAGCAAAGAATCAGTGCCTTACATTCACTAATTTGGAATTGGATACATCTTGCTGACCTTTACTTCAGCACCAAGTATTCGTGGATCTTTACACTACCTTTACATCTCAAGGGAAGAGACAGGACCTTTCAAAGAATGATTAATTTCTCTCTAAAGTAGCTTAGATCTGATATATGAAGTTAAGAAACATCCAGCCTCAAAAAGTTTTCATCTCATTGATAAATATCCTCATTTTTCACACTGCTGCATCCTCTGACTTCTAAATGATAATGCTAGCAGACATCTACCTCCTTGAAATTGGACTTCTATTCTACGATCCACAGCTAATGACATGCAAACAAATATTCAGTTTTCCCATCTGTTAAATTATTACAAAGGATAAAGGAGGGTAATTGATGTATTTAAGGGCAGAGGAACACAGGATCCCAGTAGGATCCTATATGAGAATAATCTTTCCAAATGTTAAGTGATTATATTAACATAGCTTATATAAATATTAAAATTTACATTAGATCATCATTAGCTTTTGCATCTCAGTTTTCCATGCTAGTGGCTTAGACTGGAGGAAGTTGTCAAAGCCACAGTGTCTTTATTTAATATTAGGATGCAAGCCCTTTTCTTAGTTGTCCTTTTCAATTCAGTTAAAACAAAACTACATTCACAGTTTATTTTAGCATAAATACAACCAAAGAAATTACATTCATAGTTTTATGTACAATTTCTCATCTTTTTGTGTCAATTGAGATTCCTCCCATGTTGCTCTTCTCTCTCCATGCACTCTTTATACATATTTCTGAATTTATGATCAAATTCATATTTATCAGGGACAAATTCTATGTTTACTCATAGATTTTCTATTCTCAATCTTGTACTGTACTCTTTAGAAGCTTTTATTTGCTTTAAACAAAAAGGTCTAAAGAGCATCAAGGGCTGTCCTGCATTATTTCTGATGTCAAAACCAAGAATGTTTCAGGATTCTAAGAATAGAACCTGGAAGTTCTGAGATGTTAGCTAGTGTCACCAGTTTGGATATTATGCTTCATAGATATATATGCTCAGAGCTTACATGATTTATCAAAAAGAAGAAAAAAAAATGTGGAGACTATAAGATTGACATAGTTCATCACAAAACTTGATAGCAATAAATGGAGAATTGAAAAGACATGAAACAATAATTAAAGGGATTAGAACAGATGAATTATGAAAAATTTGGAGAAATTTCTACTCTAATTGTCTAATTAGAAAACTTCTGAAAACTTAATGACAATAGGCTTGAAAAACCTATTGATAATAGTGGAAAAGAATGGAAATGTTAATTGGCAACAGCAACAAGGTTTGACTCCAACAAGGCACATAGTTTATTTAGACAATTCTGAAAAATCCTGATTAGGAAATATTAACATCTGGACACTATTTACTTGTAGGAGAGTACCAAACACAAAAAAGTCAGCTATAAAATGAAATATCTTGAAATTCTACCTCTCTTGCAAGCAATCCCCAGTGAAAATTTTGCCAGTTAAATGTTGTCTTTTGTTCACTTTAGTGAAAAGAAACAAACACACTCTCTAATCTTATACCATGTCAGTTTACCTTATAGACTTGCATGCAGAAGAATGTTTTTGTTATAGTCCTCGTTAATTCTGCCAATAAAACATCTTTTCCCTGTAATTTTTTTAAAAAGATTGATAAATGAGATAACATCTAGGAATGGATGTGGAGGAAGAAGATAAAACTGTATTTTACAGTTTGTTCTTTGCGACAGCCAGAGAACACTTGAAAAAACAGATTTACACACATATATATTTAGTTTTGCAGCAGAAGAAGAAGAATTGGCACATCAGTCCTGGAAGAGTGTCTGACATAATTTCTTCCTTTGAAAAGATGACATAAATATGTTCCTTAAAATAAAAAAAAGCTAAGCAAAAAATTAAAAAGGCAATCAATTTCTCAAGTGAAAGTCAAATGAAACCAACCAAAACATGCTAAGCACAGCTGAATATTTTATCTAGCTCTAAGAACTGATATGTGAGTATTTTGCAACTGTATTCCAAGCAAAGAAAGTATTTAAAGATGAAAGATACAGAATTCACATTTTACTTTCCTATATGATTTACATTTTATTTCATTATAAGAAGAATTCTTATGACGAAAGCCTAGAAACATGGGGGAGTGTTGAAGCAGATTGATCACTACTATGAATGATTGCATTCTGGTTCAGGCAACACTGAAAATATGTGCACGTCCCTCGGTCATGGAGTTAGGAAAGCATTTGTAAATATTTTAGTTTTGCATATGGTGGGTGTAGCACAATTGGTTTCAGTAAATTTTGCTTTTTTATTTGATGCAGTTCCAGTGAAACCCTGTTAAAATATACCAGCTGCATAGGAACATCAACTATTTTCTAAGCTTCTCATGATAAATCTTAAGTAAATGTGTAGGGGTAAAAAGTAAATGTAAAACAATAGGTGAAAATAAATGTTTTCATATATTAGCTGAATCTCTATAATAGCCTTCTCCAGCATATGCAACAAAGGCATCAATCAATATTTGACAGAATTGTCTGTATATTATGTACATTGTTTATATTGTCTATTCATGCACATTCTACTGGATGTGTTCAGTGATGTTAAATCCAATTATATTTAAACTCTTAGTACATGCAGTATGGGGCAAGAAAAAAACATGTGGGTTTTATTTGAATAGTCTTTCTTTGAAGCACAGCTAACTGCAGAAAAATATGCACATTTTTAGGTAGAATTAGTTTGCTTGGACAGAAATTAAATAAATGCTCAGAGAATTAATTACACCTTATTTCTGAACTTAATTAATTGGTAGGGTGTTTCCAGATCACCATGAGACTGAATTATGCTGTTGAAAATTGTATGTATTAATTTCCTATGCAGGCAATCATAAAGGACTCTGTGAAAAAGGTACTCAGTGTCAGCACTGAAAGATATGGTATTATTTTTAAGTAAAAATATTTCCAATTTCAGAACTCATGTCATGTCCCTGCCCCTGATATTTCAACCCTAAGAACAGATTATTGGATTTTACCTTCCCCTGTTCACAAAATGTTTTGTTATTTTGACATCTGGCCCTGGAGAAGGACAGCCATGCTCCACTGCCCTCAGTCTAGACATTGGCTACATTACTCCTCCTTATGTCCAACTGTGCTATTTACAGTGGCATCAAAGTAGTCAGATTTAAATGAGCCAAGTTGCATTTGGCCATTATGCTGGGAAAACATACCCAAAAATTTAATTTACCTTGATATATTCTTTCATTAATGGGCAAGTAAGGCAAAATTTTTTTACAAGTGTTTGCCTAGATTGTACTTTTGAGGACTGAAACTTTTACACATTTTAAAGCTTGTAAGCTTGTATTTTCAAAACACTTCCATAAGACTAGTTCTTGTTTGTTTTAACTTTATCTTCAGTTTTATGGTTAAGCTATTTTAATGCCTTTTTCCTGTCTGAAATGCCTTTTTTGGTTCTATCACACATCTTCTGTGGTCACACACACCAGCTTGACTTTTGGGAGAATATTTAGCAGACTATCACAGGAGAAATGCTTCAAAATGTTTCTTAATTCTTCCTTTTGGCAGAAGAGGAGGAGACTGTATGGAATATGAGATATTAGATTTCATCTTCAAATCCATGGATGTGTGTAGACGACTGTAATATTGACCATTGCTTCCAAGGAGCCTTCCTGAAAGTCAGGCATCAATGCAAATGTCCTGAAATGTCCTTGCATATGCTATTAGATTTTCAGACCAATCCAAAAGGCAACCTGACTCTTTTTTGGGCAGAGGTTTGTAGAGGATGCCTGGTAAAGAATATAAAAACAGAGCAATCTTAAAGTGATGCTGAAAAAAATGCCCAGCATTCAGTTGGATAAACACTTCATGGGATGGGTGATCATCTGGCTCACAGGTTGGCACAAAGGGTTACAGTGAATGGGGTGACTGATATCAGAGTGGGAACCTTTCCCTAGTGGGGTTCTGCAGGGCCCCATCCTCGGCCCTGTGCTCTTCAACATCTTCATAAATGCCTTGGACATACGACTGGAAGGGATACTAAATAAGTTGGCAGAGGATACAATTTTGGGAGGAGCTGTTGACTCTCTCCAAGGAAGGAGTCCCTGCAGAGAGACCTCAACAAATGAGAAGGGTGGGCAATCACCAACCTGAAAAACTTCACTGAGGAAAAGTTGGACTCCACACCTGTGACAGGGCATCACTGGATATATGGACAGACTGACTGAGGGTCGTGGTTGTTGGCAAGTTGAACACGAGCCAGCAGTGCCCTGGCAGAGCCAAGCGTGTCCTGGAGGGACAGCAGATCAGTCACAGCATCACCAGCCAGGCAAGGGAGGGGATTGTCCCACTCTGCTCTGCACTGGGGTGGCCTCACCTTGAGTGCTGGGGGCAGTTCTAGGTGCTAAAATATAAGAAGGACATTAAGCTGTTAGAGAGCATCCGGAGGAGGGCAACAATGATGATGAAGGCTCTGGAGGGGAAGCCGTATGAGGAGCAGCTGAGGTCACTTGGTCTGTTCAGCCTGGAGGAGAAGGGAACACCTAATTTAGTAACAACTTCCTCATGAGGGGAAGCGGAGGAACGGGCACAGATCTCCTCTCTGTGATTACCAGTGGCAGGACCCAAGGGAATGGCCTGAAGTTGTGTCAGGGGAAGTTTAGGTTGGATATTAGGAAAAGGTTCTTCAACCAGAGGGTGGTTGAACCCTGGAACAGGCTTCCCAGGGAAGTAGCCAAAACACAAATCCTGACACAATTTGTCAAGGGTTTGGATGGTACACTTGGGCACATGGTGTGTCTTCTGGGGAAGGTCCCATACAGGGCCAAGAGTTGGACTCAGTGGTCCTTATGGGTGCCTCCCAAATCAGTTTATTCTATGACTCTCTGATTCTCCAGTGTATTAATGCAGACCAGTCTGAAATTCAGTGAAGCAGATGAAGATTTTCAAAGTTTCTCTGTAAAGTCTGAGAAGTTTTCATTGTTCTTTGCTCTCAAACTGCAAAGTACCAGAACAGAACTAGAAGACTGGTTTTTTTGGGTACAATTTTATGTAATTTTCCTGTTCACCTGTTCTCAGCTTTCTATGGGCTGATGCAGCATTAATCCAAATTTACCTACAACAGTCCATTCATCTGGAACAGCCTCAAGTCCATATCTGTTCTGGGTTTTTAATCACATATTTCCTATAGTCAGACTAGAAGTGTGCTGGGTAAATGTATTGAAGGTGGTGGTGTCATGAGACCCAGAAGGGGTACTGAAAATGTGACAGTAGCAGGACTGTCTGGACATTCTCCACTAAGCATAGGAAGGTGTCTGGATGGGCAGAATAACAGTTCTGTTTTGCTGTGCTGCCAGGGGTAGTAATCAAGCACCAAGACCATTAGCTGCTCCACCTACATATCTCTAAGTCATCCTTAGGTGCTGCTTTCTTTTCCCTTTTTTCTCTCTCAGATTTTCCCATGTTTACAACTGTTTCCTACAAAATAAAAAATATTTCCCTAATTACTTTTCATATAATGTTCTAGTACATCTATCTGTAGTTCAATCTAGTATTTCTGCTACTGTTTTGGAGGTGCTCTCAACCATGTATTACTGCTGATATGATTTTCTCAGTATCTTGGGCCTCTCCCAAAGGTGCTTTTCACCTCCTGTCAAGTTTGCCTGTTTCTTGCATACCTACTCCTGACCTGTCAGTGAAATCCAGCCATCCTCTCATGGCACTTCTGTTACTCTTCTGTTCTTAGATTCACATAAATCCATCTCATCACGTCCAGGAGTTTCTCTTGTCTAGTAGTCTGTTATGTCCGTTCAAGTAGGTAGGTCAAGACTCAGTCAACCATTGCCTTGCAGTCCCAGAAAAGTGGGGATAGCTTGAATGACAAAAAAAAAAAAAAAAAAAATCAAAAAAAAAAAAAATCAGCAGAAGAGGATATCTCTTCAATAAATGCACACAGAATATCAAAATGTGTTTCAGAATATTTGCTTAAGGATGCTAATATAGGTTTTAAAAAGCATGGCAATGCATTTTAGATCCCTGTCTTGTACAGAAGGAAGAATCTAATTTGTACTGTGCTCACGAGAGCAATCCCCACTGACAGAATAAACAGCGGAAGGAGGAATGATGCAGGTGTCCTTGCTTACTGAAAGGAGAGGATAAAAGCAATGGGCTCCATTTGCCTCGATCATGATGCATCACTGCCTTCACAAATAATAGCCTATGTGATTTAGTAATTAAATATCTCTACTACTTCCCACCTTATGTAATCACATTTAGTTTTAGGACTGTAGCACTCAAGAAGACCTTCTGACCCATCAAATATACCCAGCTGTGAATTGCAGCCATGCATTTAACAAATATCTAATCTAGGAGGGACCATACTGACACCCCTGAATCACAAAGCATTTCAGTGCCTTAGAAATTAAGAACTTTAGTGTGAAAGATCACAAAAATAGAAGGAGGGCAGGAGCAATCAAGTGTATCAGCAATCCCCATATCAACAGAATGGTAGATAGCTTTTTTTAGGTGAATGTGCTCTGATGAGCCTATGAAACCTATGACACATGGTGATACAGAGGAAGGTAAAAATAACTTGGGAACCACAGCAGCCAAAAATACCACCTCATCAGAATGATGAGTTTTCCCATAAATTTTGTGTCCATATAGTTCAGTACATAGAGGGGGTTCAATAATACCATGGAAAATTATAGTATGTACCTGAAACAGCAGAAATAATATGATGAGAGGATTTTTAACTTGCAATTTCTTTCCTTTTAAATTTACTGCATGATCATTTTACTGTTTTTTTCTAGATTTTAGTTTTTCTTGAAACTTATGAAATTTGGTGTGTTGAAAGATATTAGACTGATAAAGCCTCTGTAAGGGTATACTTATAAAGGTAAACATTATTTTAGAAATTCTATTTTTTGTAGGGAAGCTTTAAATACCTCAAGCATTTTTTGATAATATATTTGAATTTTAAAAAGAAATCCAGTACTTTTTTATCTACAATGCTTTCACAGCTGATATACAAAATAGACACTAGCAAAATTATAAAAATTATATATATTACTTTTTCCTAATTTTTCTGACCTTTTCTTAATGACAATTTTTACTGTAAGTAAAAATTATGTTGTAATTGTGCTTACAGTTATATTTGTTTCAGTATGTGAAGCATGTAGGGGAGAACAGTAAATGGTAACATCATTTGAAGAGCAAGAGAAAGATATAACTATCTAAGAAACATTTTGTGTTTGAATTTGATTTCAAGGATGCTTTCATACACATGTCAATTCAGGTTTATAAAGCAGTTGCTTTGCTGTAAGTTGTATAATTTAAATGAAAAACTCATAAATTAATTGTTAATAAATAAATTAATATAAGTAATTAAATATAACTTGTTGTTTTCCATGATGGTTTTTGAAATAATGAAAAATCTTTGCACATATTTATATATAGCAGATATTTCTGTTATCAAGAGAAATTTGATACCACTAGGGGATTTTTAGGATCAGAAAATTTTCAATACTTTAAAGCAATGCAGTTTTTAAATATTTTTCGCATTACATAGATAATGAATCTATGAAGGAACAGGATTGTGGTATATTAATGTAAAATGGTAATCTCTGCTGTGTTATGTTTAAGGTTTGTTCAAGTGGATCTTAGTCTGGGCATTTCAAATATTATCTTGCCATATCTTACTTTAATTGTACATTTCAATTACTCTGAAGAGTTTTCAGTTAAGTATATTTTGTGTGGAAAATTATTCAGCTCCCATTTTTTTCATATAAATAATCTGCAATTGCTGTCACCATTGTTTATGTTTATTTCACAAATATTTAGTTAAACGTGGGACCAGCTGAGGAGTATCTGTTATTTGAGTTTGTACTGCAGCTTTTTGTATTTCATAATAAGCTTCCAATGCTTTATTTGCTTTTTAAGTTGAAAAGTTTTTAAATAACTCATTTAAGAATGACAGAATCTATAATGGAAAATACGATGATATTTTACATAATTACTTGCAGGGTTACTTATTTGTCATCACTTTAACTTGAAATGTAGATGCATCAGTTGACTTTAGGAAGGGAAAAATTAGATGCTTGGATTCTGAGAGTTTCTTAGATATATCCCAGTCTCCAATCACAGGGTTTTTTTCCAAAATACCTTCAGATGTTAAATAAGGAGGATTCCATTGTACAGGTTTCCTCGCTGTCCAAAAGGTGGGTTGAAATAACTGCAGTCCCAATGGTTAAATTTCCAAAGAAAAAACCTGAAGAATATGCTAAAGAAGTCTTAATTATGGATCTGTAGGTCACATGCATTGCTTCTGTAGCTTTAGAAACATACCAAAGCAACCCATCTTGTACAATCAATTTCTTTCAAATTTTTAATAATGAAAGCATGGAAAAAATCACCAAACCTTACATTCAGAATTGTCTGTGCTCTCTATACTATAATACTTACAGCCATGACAAAGTTTCTTGTGGATGAAGAGTAATGCTTTAAGCACGATGCTCTGAGAAAAGTGACACCAGAATTCAGATTAGAGGTTATTTATTCATAGTCATACTGGATATTGATAGTGCTGACTGGAAATTCTAGGAAACAGTGAGAAATATTTACAAGGGCCAGAAATTGGATAGTGATGATTTCCTGCACATTATGACTGTATCAAAGGTTAGCTTGTGACTCCCAGCACATGCAGTACAAACATTTAAATTCTAGAGGACTCTTTAGCTTTATACATCTTTTGAGATATGCTTTTCAAGAACACTATGTCTTTTATGTTTTAGGAACTCCTACAGGTATATGTAGGGAATGATTATGTAAATATAATTAATATAGGTAACGAGACATTACTTATTTCTTTTGAGAAATGAGATTTAAGCAGGAAAAAAAGGAAAACTAAAAAGTCCAAAAACCTCAAAATATTCAAGAAAAGTTCGTTAGTAAATATTTGTATTTTTCTAAAAAGGAGACTTAGTCTTTGTGAAATATGAAGACGAAGCAGGGATAAATTTGAAATTTCATTTACTTTTTTTTTTTACTACCAATATTTACTTTTTATTAATAGCTTACTAACAACATTTCAGCATAAGATATCATAGTAAAAAGAAGAACTGGGCGATTATACCTTGCTAAAGCATCTGTTCTCTCGGTTCAGATGAGGCAGTTTCATTTCAGTAATAGAATTGGCCAGCTCTGAATGGTTATGTTTGGGACATGAACAATCCAGACATCTCCATGACAAGATTAATTTTTTGGCAGGTTTGATCAAACTTTCAACACAAATAGAAAGAATGTGAAAATAGTGCAACTTGTTCTTTCTAGATCCTTTTCATTCAAATCACTGACATTTTGAAGAAGCAGACCTGGAGAAGCAAGAGACCTCAGAGATCTCAGAACTGTCCTTTAGAAAAACAAACAGGAAATTAACTCACAACAATCACTGAATATCGTCCATATTACTGTATGTTCTCTGTTCTTTAAGGATGTTTAAGGATGACCCTACAGACCTCTGAAATGATGGAACTCCATTCATAACAATCTACAGAGCAGCTCTTAATCTTTAAGGTATTAATATCAATTAAGTTTCATATTATTTAATTTAACCCTGATAATTGTCTATGACATCATATTAGCAAGGTCTGTCTTACTGCAAACAAAGAAACTTGTTTTGCTCTCCCATCAAACCTATTTTTCCCTCTGCTCAGACAGGAAACGGCATATATATATAAATATTTCCACATTCCCCACAAAACCAATCTTTTTAGGTCAAAAGAAGCTTTGGGAAAGTAAGAAGACATATAAAAAGGGTGTCTATTTTTTCTGCTGATGTAGAAAGTTGTTTCTTAGCAGCAGTGGGTAAAAGGAAAGAATGATAGGGTAGTAAAGTAAACATGGCTTGGGATGAGAAAGGCCAAAGAGAAAAGACCATATTTACTCCCATGTTTTTTTAATAAAAGCTGTTCTCTCTGTGGTGGTCTGTAAGGCAGGTATTCAATGCCTTGAGAGCCAGAAAGAAGCAGACATGCAATTCAGGCGTCAACAGGCTCCAAAATGGACACAAAAAAGTGCCATTTAGAATACAAAGTGAGATGAGTGCTGTTTCACTCAGTGAGTCTGGTTTAAGTCCAAAATAGTAAGGCTGCTTAGAATTTCCCCCTCACAACCCGTAAAAAGTTAGAAACTTTGGGATCACTACAACTGCAATCCACTCCTGGTTATTACAAGTACACTGAAAAACAGACCAGAGAGAGGTAGGAGGAAAACCGTGCTAGCTAATGATATGAAAAGCTGCTAGCTGTATGTTTATAGGATAACTCAGGTTGGAAAGAATCTCATAAAGTTTCTGGTCCGGTTGGCTGGGATATCAGACTGGAATACTCACAATTTTTTTCTACGTTTTTTAAGGTATTAAGCAGCAGAGGTTGCATACAATCTCTGGGCAACCTGCTCCTGTCCTTGAATTTTTTTCGTTTATCAGGCTGGATTTTCTCTAGTTCCTGGCTTTGTCTGTTGTCTTGTGTTCTCCTATCATACACCACTGTAAAGTGCCTGACTGTGACGGTGGTCACAGGGGTTTTCAGGGGAACGGAGAGATGAGAATGTTGACTCCGTGATCAGAAGGCTTGATTTAATATTTTATGATATGTACATATTACATTATAACTATATTAAAAAGAAAAAGAAGGAAAAGGTTTCCTCAGAAGCTAGCTAAGCTAAGAATAGAAAAGAAAAGAATGAATAACAAAGGCAGCTCTCTCGGACTCTGTCCGAGACAGCTCTGTCTTGATTGGCCATTAATTATAAACATCCAAGAGGGGCCAATTACAGGTGGACCTGTTGCTTCCACAGCAGCAGATAATAATTGTTTACATTTGTTGCTGAAACTTCTCAGCTTCAGCAGGATAATCCTAAAGAAAAGATTTTCACAAAAAGATGTCTGCGATACCTGACTGTCAAAAGAAGCAGAAAATGTTACATTGCCAAAAAAAGATCTGTGATGCTTTCATGCTGAATGTTGGCTAAAAGATTGAAAGACATTTTCTGTTTCCTCATAGTCTACAGTCATGTTGAGATTGCCTTCTCAGTCCTGAGAAGCCATTATTCACATGTACAAACACAAAACTTCTGCACAAAAGCAGTTCTTCTAAGAGGTCTTGGTATATTTTTTCTGCTCATCTCCAAAGAGGGATTGCTGGTTGCCTATGGCTAAAAAAAAGTAAAAAGCTAAGTTATTTTACTTCCTAAAATTCACTAACCTTAGTAAGCAGTATATTAAATCTGTATTAATTTCAATTTTTCATTTGTAGAGAACTTGATTAAAGGCACAGATAATATTCTGAAGCAATTCAAGTTGCTGTTCTGCAATGACTTCTATAATCTCTTTTTTTTCCTCTGAGGTTTATAAGTTTGCAAGAAATGTGGTGCCAAGCCAAAAGTGGCAGAGATTAAGGTAATTCTTTCATTTGAAAGGAGAGGGACACTGTTCATTGAATCCAATGAAGAACTTGCTTTTCTTGACCCTACCAAGTTGCTCAGACCCTCACCTAATTATTGTTTCTGGATTTCACTCTCACATCCAATTTGGATCTTTTGAGTATTCAGAACTCCTACTACATTTAGCTTTGGCAAGTTTGCAGTGCTGTTTTAAAAATTTGATAATTAATTTGCAATTTTTGTTACTAACAGTTCATAAAGGCATTCTAAAATTTATTTTTCTAGTTAGTTGTATGAATTTCAAGCCATATGGTGCAATCAAAATATTGCTGAAATGAAGTTGTATCATATTTACCCTATCTTCCATTCAGTAAGCCTCTGTTCTGCTGATGAAGGACATTGAGTCTCAGCAAATTTGTCTTCAATTTATGTATGCATACCCCAATTACTTAATTAGTGCTAAAATCTTTCAAGGCTAAATAGCCTCATATTTTCATTTTTATTTTCCCTGCTTGAAATATAGGTGTGCTACAGCTCCCACACCTCCAAGACCACGGCCAGCATCCTGTAACTCCCAAAGTTAAGCAGCATGGACATTTCCTTGTTTGACTCTTAAACAGCTTATTGTAAACCCTGAAATGTGACTGATTTATCTATCTCCTTATCAATCTATTCTTTCCCTATTTTGTTGCTGTTTCATATAATTGTCTCTACGGATAGGTTAAAAGGTTGGCTTGTGAATATCCTTTAGCTGAACATTGAAATAAAAAAAGAAGAGACATTGCAATTCTTAAGAAAAAAGGCATTGGCCCATGTCATTACAGGAAAAAATCAATAGCTCATTGCCATAATGAAAAGCTATCTATAATTCTGATTGATAGCTTCTGATAAAGGTTCTTAATTAGAATCCTGGTCCAAAGTAACACATGAAGCACTAAAGAATGAGCTTTTAGGTTACTACATTAATGAATTCAAGAGGTATATCAAATTTTAACTAAGCAACATATACTGGTTTAAAGATGCATGATTATAATACAGATGATTCAAAAATAGTACTTAGCATATTTAAAATACACTATTAATTTTTCAGTGTTTCCAGTAAGACATAATTCCACATAATTCCTCCTGCTCTTTTTTTGTTTTGTTTTGTTTTTTTTTTTTTTGTTATGTTGTTTTGTTCTGTTTTGCTATATCTTTTTCCAAAATATACAAATGGTATGCAGGGACCTGATCTCTTAAAGAAATTCAAAAACATCAAAATAAAATGTCCTTTTAATGAGCTCTGAAATAAGCCTAAAATTGGATCCTCATCCCTGTGAATTTTGAAGGAAGAAAGTAGAAATTGAAGTATTATGAACTAGGACTAAAGGATAGCATATGTACAATCTTCATATCAGTTAATACTGAAGAAATGCAAAGTGCAATACAGGATAAGATTTTTCTAAAACAATGTAGAAGACTTTGCAAAAAGCCTTATCTAAACATGACTAAACCCACATTCTTTTTCACTACTATATTGAAGATTAATCAATCTAATCACAATAATCCTCCTTCTACAGCTTGTATTAACACAGAAGAACAATCTTCAATGCAAAAATAACTATCAGAATTGTACATACAGTTAATTTTATCAATTTCCACCTAATTCAATGCTTCAGCTATGCAAATAAAAATGTGAAGGAAAATTACGTAGCTAATAAGGCATCTACAGGAAATAAAGCAAATGAGTTCTTCTTTGTGAATGGTATTTAAAAGGACATGTGCTTCAAAAAGTGCATTAAAAGAATAAGGGGAAAAAACCAGTGTTTTGATAACACCAGAGTTTTCATCTCTTAGCCTTCCCAAGATATCTTTCAGTGGCTGCCTCAGTAGAAGAATACACTGTAAATTGATTTTCAACCTTTTGAAAAAGGGCAGAAGCAGAGAAAGAAGAGAAGAAAAACATTCTATTTTGAAACAGCTTCTACAAATACTTCCCACTTTCAGACTGTGATATTGTACAACAATAAGGGTGTGGCAAAAACTACATTCTCTGGAGCCATGCACTTCCATAACTTTCCTGGCTGGTGTAAAGATGGGTAGTTGCCAAGACAATGTAAATTCCACAGAGATTTCTTATCTGACTTCCTTCTCTTTTTCATCATAAAGAAATGTCATCCAGACCAGAGAAAGAATATAAAACACAGCACTTCTTTATCTTAGAGTAGATCCTCTTATCTAAGAGTATGTGACTTTTTAAAAAAAATTTGTAAAATAAACACCCTTTCAATTTATAAGAGAATGCAGTTTCCTTTTTCTTAGTGGAAGACAGCACATCCAATCCACCCTCTTACATATGGCAATCTTTATTCCTTTTATTTTTCTAGTCAAGACCTAATTTACTGGGCCCTGGAGCTATAGATGCCTCTGAAGCCTTCTCTGTTTTGTTGGATAGGCTGTGAACAAAGAATTCTTTTGTATGTGATGCTCTAATATAATTTGAACTAAAATAGATTCAAGACTCAGCAAGGAAGCAAACTAAATAACTGTCGGAATAGAAAACCAAGTCCATAATTCTAACATAAACAATTGCAGGGTTGAATAAATACACATCTGAGCAGTTATCAGAGCACTCCCAATAATGCATTTTTAATACTTTAAGAAATGAGTGCAGAAAGGAATCAACATAGTCCCTCAGGCTATAAAGAGCTTCAAGTGGCTTTTATCTTACATCCTGTTAGATTATTAAAAGTTTGTAATTATAACTATATTAATATTTCAAGGCTTCTTACCTCACAAAACCTTCAAACAAGTAGAAACCTAAGAAAAACACAAGGTAATCATCAAGAGTATTGAAAATGTTAAATTCCATTTATGTTTTTTTGATCATATCTTTTTGTATCCTATTTTGATTTGAGGTATAGTTATGATTTTATAGTTCGATGTGTAGTGCAGAATACAAAATTTAAAATCTGTTACTGCAGATTCAGTGCAGGCATGAGCAATATATAGGTGGCATTTAAAAATTATCAGACTTGATTGAATGGTTTTATGTTTGTGAAATAAGTTTGGAAGTCTCAACATAGGTATGGATTAATATGACAAATACACTGTTTTTAATTCTGTTCAAGAATGTGAAAAACTTGGTAACAAGATGAATGACAACTAAAACTTGATACAAAACCTGATATTTTTCATGTGACATCAATACTTTTGTGCACATCAAGCCATCATTGTCACTCCTCAAAGTTTCCTGCATGTAGTGATTGCTGCAATACACAACCTGCTATGCAGAGAAGTAATTCTTCACTGTCACTAATGTCTTAACACTCTCCTAGAATGAGAGAAATGAATAGGAGTCCAGTGTCAGCTAAAATTAGTGTCTCTTGATGGCTCAGAGGGCAGGGAAACTGGGAAAGATTAGTTCTGTCTCTGCAAATAGAAAGAAAATCTGATGTTAACTCTCAAGTGCTGGAACTGAATTCCCTTAATTCAGAACAAACTTAGATTCTGTTTCACTAGAGGAAAATTCAAAGTCAGGCCTAGGTTGGTGCTGAACCCAAAGAGAAAGAACTTGCATGTGTGAAGGGGCAAAGCTTTTTGATGGTTGAGGTCTTATTTACATATCCAAACAAATAGTTATATTTCAGAATATACTAGTACATCATGTGTTAGGTTATTTTAAAAAATCTGCCGTGATGGTCTTTGTGGGTACCAAGTATGAGGAAAAAATGATGGCATTTAACTGTCTGAAAGCTTTGCTGTGCTTTTTGAAAATCTGCTTCATCTGTGAGTCTTCAGCACTCTGTAAACAAATTACTGCTTCATTCATATTGCACTTCGTCATAGAATTAATAATACAACAAATGTGTGTTTAAAAGCACATGCTGTTCACACCTGCTTCTTCCTGTGGAAAAACACAGACTTGCATACATAAAGAATTAAGCACCAAAGATATGAGCTATCCTTTTTTTATGCCATGCCTCTTTTACTCCGAGAGTTAGCTGCGTGTGCTGTCTAGAAGCTGACATGCAGTGTGCTACATGTAGTAATTAGATTCAATACTTCTGCTGCAGCTCTTGGAGATGGATTTCACCTGCTGATTTCTGATGAATACCATGTTAATGGGAAACTAGATAAGTATTGGATTGTATGTAGCTGGTAATTTTTTTCTGGCAAAAAATAAATTATTTACACCTCTTTAAAGAATGTTTTAAAGTACAAATGAGAATCTAACTCTGTTTAGTAACGTCCATAGAGGAAATAAAAAAATTACTAAAGAAAATATCCTACTGCATAATAAAAGTGAAATACAAGTAAATGCAAAATAAACGTGAAAATCAAACATTTTAAAATCTCACAAGAACTTATGTTTAATTCAGAGTTCGCTTCATACCTTAGTGTTACGTACAGGAGTAAAAGAGAATTCTATTCACTTTTAAGTATGTGGAAGATGTGAGAAATACAGTGTAAGGTATGTCTAGAGTGACATTGTTTTTTTCCTTAAACGAAGTGAAAACTTAGAATACTGAAAATAATGGTCATAACTGAAGGCAAATCAATGACCCTCTTATTAGTATCACCAAACACTAAGATAACCCAGAATCTCTGGTAACACTGAATTCTGATCATTGCTATAGTTCCTGGCTATCCAAATCTTATCCTAGTTTCACAGAGAATTTTAGGTTTGCAAAACTAATCTGTCATCCAATTTTTAATCTTATTATATTTTTATTCTGCTGATATATCAAAGGAATATATGGCAAAATATTGATATTTACTCTTAAAATATGTTAGAAAATAAGTTTTTAATTAGAGGTGCATACAAACCATGATTTTTTCAATATTTATTAACTCATTATTCTTTTATTATGCAACACAGCAGCATAAGCCTAATTGCATGATTAAAAATCTGTCTACAAAGAGAGGAAATTAAAGATAAAACAGCAAATTTCTTCACAAAGTGTTCTCCAGAATTAATGAGTTTAAGAAGAAAATTTCATGATGCATAATCCTTTGTGTAATCTCTGAGTTAAAGAAGGAGAAACAAGGTGTCTCTGTTTTCTTCAGACTGAGTGAATTTACACCAATAACTTCTTTTTAATGTAGTATTGCTGCTGCAATGGCAGTTTAGAGACACAAGCAAGACAAAGATTACTAGTGGCATTCACATTTTTGTTACATCCCCTGCCATCGATAGAAAAAACCAGGAAAGGTTTCAGGCAAACAAATCCTTCAGATCTATGAACAGAGGAAAAAAAATTAGAAAACAAATTTGGAAGAACCAATGGGAATTTAACTAGATACATATCAGTTATACTATTTCTGAAAGATAGTGTAGCTGCTATCTAGGAATTGGAAAAATATTTGGGATGAGGGCAGTGACTTCTAATTCTCAAAAAAGATCAAATTCCGAGAGCTGAGATAGTAGAAATCTCCTAAAACAAGGATAGAGACAAGTAGTTTATGGTCTTTATGTTCTCTAGATTTAGACTGCAAATCTTAGTACTCAAGGAAAAAGTTTCTACAGCAGGAGGCTGCCAAATATATGCTCTTAATTACTGGTATTTTTTAATTACTTATTGGTGCTGCTCTTAAACCCTGGACTACTTTCCCTTTCTGCAGTGCAAGTACTAACTGTAGGACATTTCATGTTAGGTGCTTATAATTCAGATAGTACTTGAGTGTTAATTCAAAGGACTTTCAAGAAAAGGCATTGGCAAAATTTTTCATAAACCTTAAAAAAATCCCAACAAATAGGAGGAGGAGTAAAAGTACCAGCATGTCCAAAAATTATTTGTAGGCTAAACTCCAGGAAATGAGATGAAGTATTCAGCCCTTGGAATGGAGGCTGGCCAGCAGTGGGGTTCTGCAGGGAACTGTGCTAATTAGTTTAATCTCACATACCCATGAAGAGATTTAGCAGTGAAGACAAAAATCTGCTAATATACCAGGTTACTCAGAACAAGAAAAGTATGGGCTGTTTGTAAAATTGCAGGATGCAAATTAAGAGGCAATAGAATGTCAGCCGAGTCTCAGAGTGAATGAATATCAAGGATAGCACATAAGGAAGGTGGTATAAAAGTGTAACTGGGAAAATGAAATGCTGGGCTTCTGCTGATGACTCACCTGATGGCCATACGCCTCCCTCCCAAGGCAGAGGCACATCCTCAGTGAAGTTTAGCTCTGAGAGCCCTGGTGAATGACCTTGGAGAGTCTGCCTCCAAGGAGATGGACTCTGTCAGAATAGCCATGCTGAGGAGTCAGTGGGGTGATTGCTTTGGGGGAAGTGTCTCCACAATACATGTCTTTATGAGTAATTCTATAGCTTCAGTCAGGTGCATATGATTTGCTCAGTTTCTCAAGCTACTATAAAAGCACTCAACACACAAGATGAAGCAGATTAGATAACTCATTTTGTTGCTGAAGTGCCAAATAATAACACTTGAAGTAGAGAGAAAAGAATAAAGAACAAAAGACAATAAGAAAATGCCACTGAAAGCTACTAAGAATCTAAAGTTCCTATGGGATAAAAACAGAAAGAAATTCTTGAGATTGGCAGTGTCTCTTCTCATATTTACAGCCAATGTGTTGGGTCGACCCTGGCTAGCAGCTGAGCAAGTCAGTTGTTGGCTTATTTCCAGCTCATTGGGATGGGAAAGAGAATTGGAAGAATAAAGCCAAGAAAATTTGAGGATCAAGATAAAAAGACTTCAATAGACAAAACAAAGCTCACATGGAAGCAAAGCAAAATAAGGAACTTCTTCATTATTTCCCATTGGAAGTCCCTTTCTCCCAGATAGTCCAGGTGGTCATGATATCATGTGGTATGGAGTATCCCTCTGGTAAGTTTGGGTCAGCTGTTCCCAGCCATTTTCTTACCAGTATTTTGCACACCCCCGTCCTGCTCATGAAGGGGAGAGAATGGGAAAAAGATAAAGCCTTGTTGCTGTGTGAATATTGCTTGGCAATAGTCAAAACACTGTTGTGTTTTCAACACTGGTTTAGTTACAAATCCAAAATAGAGAATGACACAGGCTGTGAATGAATGAATGAATGAATGAATGAATGAATCGACTCTGTCCCAACCAGACCCAGTAAAGTCAGTAAAAACAAGGAGTACAAAACCATGAATAGTAAGCAGCAGCCTATTCTTAAAAGATACTTTTGCTAAAGATAATATAAAGTAAACAAAATTAACCAACCAGGTAAGATTTCTCCCCTAAGAATTTAAAGAAATAAATTGAGTGAGAAAAGTACCACTGAATAAACTGCTATGTGTTGCAGTTTGGAAGGCAACAAAGTGACCTGAGAACGAATTCTAGTCTATTTCTTTTCTGGTTCTGCCCACCGTGATGGTTTTTGGAATGTTCATTGTCACAGAGAAGAAGGAAATTGTTCCCCAGTCTCACCATAAATATAGAAAATAGTATGGACATTTAGTTGCAGGATAAAATGGAATTTCCCTAGACAGAAGGAATGGTGGAGTGACTGTCACTGGGAATTTTTAAGAAACCTTGATAATCATGTGTTAAGAAGAGATGGTATGATTATATTGGTCCTAGGTAATTTTCTCTTTCCTCTACCCTCTTAATTTCACTTCTTTTGTTATGGTTCATGATTTTACTATTGATGCCCTACAGGACTGTTTTTCCCTATGGTTCAGATAAAAGAACTGTCATTGTCAGGAGGTAAAAACCAAGACATACACACACAAAGCTTTCCACTATCTTTGAAGTACCTACTTAAAGAGTAAAAAAACTTATGCAAGCACAAAGCTGCATAAGTTTGACACATGTTCATACGCGGTATTTCATGCTCTTTGCTTTCAGGCCTTCACTCCTACATTTCATGTTCCATGTTGCTTGGAATAACTGTCATTTCCCTTTCATGCTTTGTTTCCAAGGTCTATCATAGGTTTAATTTATTCATTGAGAGGATAACAGGTGTGTTTTTTCAATTACAGCACTAATGTAAACATGCTTTCTTGACTTTCAAATGTGTGTTTGATTTGCAAGTGGCAGGAAAAGGTAGAAAGATCACAAACAGTGTAATCCTTGCAATGAGAGCTCATGAGAAAGGTGTTCAATAAATCAATACAAATACAATTGTGAGTAATTAAGGTCTGGAACCTTGTTTCCTTAGTCTGTTTTCTGGTGCTGTGCTGACAGATGCAAAGTTGAGCATAGCAATGACATGGCTAGGTAAATTGGTCAATTCTACGAAAGTTCATAAGGAATTTTACATCAAAATAGAAACTGCTAAAATAGTTACATTATCTGTAATGGGTAGTGCAGTACATATGGTATATTTTTTGGGTACTAGGTTAAAAATCTTATTTATATCTGCAATTAATGAGTAGTAGTAATGGATTATTACTTACAACCTTTCTAATTTCTCTTTTGTTTTAAAATTCTCTTCTTCTAACTCAAGCTCTTGGCATATGTTTTCTTTTTGCTGTCAGGTTCAGCTATTTGAGGAGCAAAGGCAAAACAGAATACCGAGCAGCAGAGAGGAGGAAACAGTTGCTATTTTTCCAGATTTTAGAGCACAACAGAGGGATAGCAGATATCATGGCACAGCAGGGGCACAGAAGGACACATTAAAACCACTCAAGGCTCTGTGAGGCTGCTTGAAAATTATCTGATAATGGTTTCAGCATGCTGAGGGTACATTCTTTGGTATTGACTGGTACAATTACCATTGATGCTTTGGAGACCTTTTGCCTGACAGAGCTCCAAGGGAACTATGTCCATGTTCAGCTGCAGAGCTCTGGGGAATGCTTGGTCCCAGAGACCTCCCAAGTGTGAGATGTGCTTAGCTTGAGGCACTGAGTCACTCAGTGGAGGAGCTGAAGGAAGAGGTGTACAGGCTGTGTACAGGGAAAATAAAAAGTTGGTTGAGTGAGTCTTCACTGAAAATTGGCAGAGACAACAGCATGACCCATACAAAGCAGCAAAGGAGAAACAGTTTGAGGTCATGATCAAACAACAGTGGAGGTTCACTCTCAAGATGGAGAAAGCTGGAAGTGTATGAGTTCTGGTTCCTGCTTCACTTGCAGATCTGAAACTTAAGAAGACATTTTAAAGTAGGTGGAGGAAGACTCAGAATCGTGGGTCACAATGCTCATGTGTTAAACTGCTAATATGTTTTCTGGAAGAGCAATTTAGTGAGGGTACAAGAGAGCTACAAGACTTCTAAAATGTACAGAAGACTTTTTAAATGTAAGTAATCAGTGAATCAATTTAAATGTTTTTTTGGGCCAGTTATTTATTCCAAAGTAAGTAAAAACTAGTTTAAGATATTAAGGTTTAAGGACAACCTTGGCTGCAGTGGCTGTGAGACTATGAAGTTTAAAATCCTGAGAGAAGTAGGCAACACATACATTTGAATTTTAGCCTTGGACTCAAAGAGCAGATGTTCAGCTCTTTGTGGACCTGCTTGGCAAGATTCCCCAGGAATCTTGCCTGGAGTTCAAAGAGCCCAAGAAAGCTGCACAGACTCCTCTGGGGAGGCTTCAGTGACAGCTTACTTAAAGGGAAAGAACGGTCCATTCCAACACACGGAGAGTTGAGCAATCACAGCAGTAGGCCGGTGTGGATGAACATGAAAATTCTGTCTTATAAAAAAAACAAAACTACACAGAAGGTGGAAACAGTCTGCTCAAAAGGAATAAAAAGGTATTGCCTTTGTGTGCAGCAATTTAGCTAAGAAAGCTAAAGGTTAGCTGGAGTTGAATACAGTGATGGAGGTAACAGAAAACAAGAAGCGATTTTGTAAATACATTGACAGTTTGAAGAAAGGCTCGGAAATGGGCCTGCTGTTCAGTGGAGCAGGGGACTTGACAACTAGGGATGTGGAATACATTTTCTTTGCCTCAGCTTTCACTGGTAATATTTACTAGTGAAATATTTATCATATTTACTCAGGCATCCCGGGTCCCTGAGCCCTCTATCAGAGTCTATAAAAGTGAAGCTCTACTCACAGTACAGGGAGAGTCTAGAATCACTTAAGCCAGATAGAAATTGAACAGCCCTTGGAACCAGGTGGAATGCCTCCTCCAGTGCTGATGGAGATGGCTGATGGCACTTTTGGGGTGCTCTCTGTCATTCCTTAATGGTCATGAGAGCCGGGAAAAGTTCTTAATGACTGGAAAAAGGCAAGTGTCATACCCATCTTAAAGATGGGCCAGAAGGGAGATTTGGTTAGCAAGCTGATCAGCCTCACATCAGTCTTGTGAAAAATTCTGGAGCAAGTCCTCTTAGAAGCCACTCCCAAATATGTGAAGGACAAGAGAGTGACTAGCAACAGCAAGCTGAGATTTACAAAGGGCAAGTGATGCTTGAACAATTTTATGTTTTTATGGTAAGATGCCTAGTGTGACTCCCAAAAGGATGGTAGTGAATGCTTTAAACTTTGACTTTATTTAACAAATCTTCTGACACCATCTCCCATAGTTTCCTTGTCACCACATTGGTAAAACATGGCCTGGTTCTCAAGGTGGGTGGAAAATCAGCTGAACTGCAAGCCTCAAAGAGTTATGATCATTGCCTAGTCCATCTGAAGCTCGGTAGCTAGTGGCCATCAGGGATCCAGCATTGTTTAGTGTCTCTGCTAAAGCCTGAAGGATAGAACAGAGTGCACTCAAGGATTTTGTGAATGATGCCAAATGTGGGAAGTGATCAGTATGTTAGAGGACATGGGCACCTGGGCAGACTGGAGGAATGGTCTGATAGAATGTCATTAAGTTTGGTTAAAGAAAATACAGTCATATCTAGAGTGGGATAATCCTATGCAACAGAACAAGGTAGGAACAGACTAGCAAGGAAGTTTGAAGAAAAGGACATGCTCAACTTGTTATCTGTGTTGGATAACAAGTTGAGCATGAATCAGCAGTGACCCCTTGCAGCAAAAAGACCAGCTGCATCCTGGACTTATTAGCAGGAGTGTAGACAGAAGTTTCAAGGAAGTGATCCTTCCAACTTATTCAGCGCTTATCAAATGATATTTGGAGTTCTGTGTCCAGTTTTGGGTTCACCAGTACCAGAAAAACACTGACATCATAAAGCAAATCCAGTGAAGCCCACCAAGATTGTTAGGGTCTTGGGGTACATGACGCACTAGGACAGACTGAGACAATATTGTGAGCTCAGTCTGGAGAAGGCTAAGGGGAGACCTTATTGCAGTCCAAAGTTTCTTGTGAGGATACAGAGGAAACAAAGCTAGACTTTCTCAGAGAGTGACAAGTCAGGATGAAGGAGGAAGAAGTTGCAACATGGAAAATTCTGATTATATACAAGGATTACATTTTGCTTTCCACAAGGTGAGGTAAAATGAAAGAACAGGTTGTCCAGAAACTGTGTCCTTGTAATTGTTCAAGACTTGACTCCACACAGCCCTGAGCAACATGATCTAATGAGACTTACTTTGAGCAGTGGGTTGAATGAGATGCTCTCTGTGGCTCCCTTCCAATCTAGATAATTGCATGATTCTACAGTTCTACAGTCCTATTAAAAATAGATGCAGCCAAGAAACACTCTTCAGTTGACTTTTGTAAAGAATAGAGTCGCATGCACAAAAAGATGAGAAGGGGATGACAGGAGAAATAGGGAGGTACCTTGGTACCAGTGGTGAGTTAACTGATGGTCCTTCTATACTTTGCAGTTCCTGCTTATGCACATGATGAAAACAATTTGAGGTACTTGGTGCTATAAGCAAATGTTTTTGTTTTTTTTTCCAAAAGGCAGTATGAAGCAGGATTTAACATTGCAGATGACTGGGAGGTGATAACATGGTATTTCTTAAATACAACTTAAATGCAGAAAGATCTTTGAGGTAAAATGAGGGAAAGTAAATACCTGTCAGTTATCACAACTTTAAATTTTGATCTGTGTTTATGCTTAAATGCTATCCTTACTTGGCTTTCAGCTTCAAGCAATTTTTGCTGCTTCATTCTTTTTTGCTTAGCTTGTTTCTCACGCATTTGTGTTTTAAGGAAGGAATAAAGAAGCATTGTCAGTCTTCAGTTTCAATTATCTGGAGTCAGAACTTTTTTCCTTAGTAAGGAATAGGATTTTTTCCTGAACTTGTACTTTGAAAGATCATTTTGGAGCCTCAAAATCACGCTCTAACTTTCCTTGAATATTAAACTTTGTCAGTGATTTAAAGGAGAAGCTCTCAATCTGTTTACTCTGTGACCATTGAATGGATTTGCAGAAGAAGTGATTAAGTAATTAAGAAATATTAGAACTTGTGTAAAAGTCATCATTAATAAAAAGGAAACTTATTCATTGTTCCTGAGATGTTTTTGTTGAATTATTAATGGAATATGAATGAAGCTGAACACCTGACTAGAATTTTTAGCACTAAAAATTTGATGAAACTTACTTGCCTGTAGGACCCCAAGCAGACAATCGCTGTCTTTTAGTAATTAGAGAATTATGACTTTTCTACCAATAAGCTTTCTTCGTAATGAAGGTCTCTTTCTCATTTGCCTTCTTCCTTTGAATATCTTTGTCTCAGTTTTGGTTTGACTTTTCATATACTGTGGTTATCTAGAAACAGAAT
This sequence comes from Ammodramus savannarum pratensis, assembly GCA_020466415.1. Taxonomy (NCBI): domain Eukaryota; kingdom Metazoa; phylum Chordata; class Aves; order Passeriformes; family Passerellidae; genus Ammodramus; species Ammodramus savannarum. The sequence continues at coordinate 63,609,820 of JAHXMQ010000807.1, forward strand.
AAAAATAGCTTTTTTGATGAGATAAAAATGAATTCGGCAGGGTGTTTACAAACACGGAGCAAATCTGAGCAACTTGCTACAAGTTGGCAAATACAATCTGAGTGCCAGCCAAGAAAAATTTCAAACATGTTCACAGTGTGAGTCAAAATCCTCAGATTGTTCTGATAACACTGCCAGTTGTTTTTCCCTTGCATTTTAAGTCTGCTGCTTTGTGGTGCCTTCTACCGAATGATTGCAGGTTACCAGAGGGCTTTAATTTTTTGTTTTCATGTAAAGTTTTTGCTCTGGAAAGCTGTACTACTAAAAAATCTAAAATTACTCATGCTATCTTTACAGGTTGTTTTGCCCATCTGAAAGATGAATTAAGTCTGTTAGACTTAAATGGCTTCTGCCAATGGCTCACCAAGCCAGTCTTCCCTTCACCTGGGACTTAAGGAGAAGGAATAAAAAGGGAAGAGATCCCAGAGTTATTCTGGAGGGCAAGTTGTTTTTTTCAGACTTGTAGTGTAACTTCCCTGTCGTTTCTAATCACTGCACTGTCACTGGATTTGTGTGTTCTAATCGACTTAATCGACGTGATGCAAGCACTCTTCCCTGCTTCTATTCAGTTCCAGTCTCTTGACTTCCCCTCACCATTGTATATATGATCACTAAAAGGACTGTTTTAGACTGCTACTTTGCTCCAACTGGACAGGTGTCTACAAATTAAATGTAGTTAGGAAAAATCACTATTTCAGTATATCCCTCTCTTCTCCTTAACATACATTTACATTGTTTATAAAAATTTTTTTACATTTAGTACCAGCTTATCTCATGTTGCCACTAGGTTAAAAAAAAAGTATTTTACTCAGTTTTGATTTGTACATCATTAATTTAAAAAGTATTATGTAACTATTGTATGTAATAGATTTAGATGTCTGGAAATATATTTATATATATACATACAATAGATTTACTAATCCTACATCACACCCTATAATCCTCCCCCAGGCTTATAAATCCTACTTGCTGTATGTAATTCCTATGATTAATTTACAAATCATCCCAATAAATCCTAAATTAAAATGAGTAGATTTGTAAATCCTTTCTTCGCATTTGAAGTATGAAACCAGCAGATGACTTGCAAATGAGGTCTTCAAAGCTTGGCAGTTACAACTAAATTTATTCTTATTCATCTTCCTTCTCTACCTTCCCAACTTTCCCTGTAAATCCTGGTCATCTCCTTCTCTCATGAAATTGAGTTTTGTTTAAACAAGACAAATTGTGTAAATCTTCCTTTGCTTCAGTTGGCTTAACCACCCTGCTGTAATCACACCCTCCCAACCTGAGCTGTACTGCAGAATGTGGGTTGAACCAGAGACCAAAGAGAGCATGCAGGATGTGTAAGGAATTGGTGATGGAAATTCAGCTGAAAACATTTTCTTCTGAAAAGGAGCACTGGCATCATGCTCCATCATGATGTTTGGTTATTCTATGGCATTCCAGATTTCACTCTAATGGCTCCCAAGGGTGTTATTCCTCCAAAATGTAACAGTTTCTGTGCTAGAAATTCTGGTTTTACAGATTTAAAACTCACATAATTTATAAACTCAAAATGAAGAGTGTCCCACTTCTGCCATACACTACACAGTAGCTGAGAAACAGGGATGTTCATGTCTCTGAAAGCCTCAAATGTATTATCCAAATTACTTTCCTATGTCCTTCAGGTCCACATATATGTATAATATTTCCCACACACTTATGCAATCCCCCAGTATCCAACTAAAGACATGCACAGATTCAAACTGTCCATGAAAAAAATGAACTTTATGTGAAATGAAAAAAACAACTTTATGTGAAAATCAGGTTTGATTACCTATATATGTATTAAGTGGCAAAGACTCCTTTGTTATTTTGTCAGCATTTTTACAGTCAAGACTGTGTTTGAGTCTTTCAGTCTGTCATGTGTGGAGTGGGGAACATTTAGAAATTCATTGGTTCTCTCAAGTCCTCCCTCCAGCCAATACAACCGCCATAGTCTGCTAAAAAATTTCTTCCCAGGAGAAGGGTTTTCCATTACCTCTTTCTCTACAAGTGCATAGTTATTGAGCACTTTGAATTTCACTCAGCCCTTATTCCTCTCAAAATTCAACCAACATCCTGCCCCAATCTCACATTCATTTTTGTGACCATTTCCATGTGCTATCACTGCCTGACTGCAGGGAGCAGCGTGAAATTCCACTTTTTCTTTTTTTCTAGTCCTATAGCCTGTCCTGCAAAGATCCCTTTGTATTCCTCTGCGGGATTTTCTTGCCTTTATTCCTGATTTCTGAGAAGAAATTCAAGGAGCTCAAGGAGACAGGGTAGTTGCTAGCAGGCTGGAGAAATAGTGCTTTGTATGTTAAGGACTAACAGAAATGAGAGACTTTGAGAAATGTGAAAATTCTACTTTTCAGCTTTTTTTTGAGGGAGGGGTAATTTTCAATTCAGAAATGTCTATATTTATACTTCCATGTGCATTTGTATGTATACAAGGTACAGCAGGGGAGCCTGTAGAATATTTTATCTTGAAGACCCTCCTTTATCTGAAGCCCATTGCTTATTCAAGACAAATTAATTTTTAAATGTTTATCAGGAATCATTTGACTGAAAACTGTTCTAGAAAATTTAGCTGGCTACAGAAGGATGAGTAAGTTTAAATACCAATCTTGAAAATTAAATATATTAAAGAATTATTTCACTTCTCTTTTAAGTAGCAGGTATCTTGTTTATATAGTCTCCTGGATAGGTCTATAATTCCTAAATTCCAAAAAATGAGCAGTAGAAATTTTAATCTTCAGACTGAGAAATCAGTTAAAACAAATGGAAATCTCTAAATTGGTACTGCAAGGACGGTCTAGCACTTGGAAAAAAGGAATTGTTGGAGGATGTTCTTTTCTCTCTTCCCCTTCTACATTATGATTTAGTCACTTCTGTTTCAGCAACAAGCTGCTGGTGTAGATCATGCAAAAAATTTTAATTAGATTAGATTTTTGCACAGGTGATGTCCTTAGCCATTCTGATGCCTGGAAATTCAAATTAACTGTTGCTAGCTATACTTTCAAAGGCAAAAGTGTGCTATTTCTTTACATATATGTAAAGACATTTCACACGTAATATATTTATGTTGGTGTATGTATTTTGCATGTGTGCACGTCTGTGTGCATATTCACAAAATAATACAGAAATATTATGCTGGTAGTATAACTTTTGTTATGCTTTACTAATACACACCCTAATATATGAATCTGTGTGAGTGTATCTGTACTCATGCATACAAATAGGTGCTATCACACACTGAAACTTAATTCTCCCCAGGTGTTAGAGGAAAGTTATTACCTCTTGATTGGTAATACAGGCTAGTGTTAATAGCTCATGGGGGACATAGTATTTTCTCTGTGTCTTTGATTCTTGGATATTTATAAGGAGAGAAATAGCTAGACATTATGTTTTATCCAAACTGTACTTCTCTGTGTGATCTCCTACCTTTTCCAATCAGTTTCTAATCTCCAATATGACTTCTTAATTACACAGCTACACATTTGTATCCCCTTTTACACCTTCTATTCCTCTTCGGGCTAAGCTGTCTTCAAGGACACTTGTGACAGGGGCTTTCTTTGTAAGTAATCAGTCTCTTTGCAACACATAGGTAGGGATGGAGAGAAGTTTTAGCAGATAGCCAGCTTTTCTGCAAAGGGGGTGGACACATCATGTCCAAAAAAGTGAAAAAGAAATTAAATCACTGCTACAAACCTAAGATTTAATCCATTCAAATGTCTTTCAACAATGGAAGAAGCTGCTAAAATAGAAGCCAGGAACTAAGTTTAAAATCTTGCCTGGAATTTCAGGAAAGAGGCTTGTATTTCCCATAAAAAACGTTTATCGGGCCAAAAGGAGGGTAATAGATTCAAGTAAAAAAACACTTTTTGTCTTTTGCATAAAACAGACAGGAAATAATTTTATAGCCCAATCTTCCTGACAAAGCCAAAGAACAATTTAACAGAATGTTTAAATAGATGTACAGTGTACAAATACGTAAGTATTCAACAGTTATTTACTTATATGAAACAGATTATTTTACACTGATGTCTGCCTCAACATCTTGGTCATAGATAAAAGCGAATATTAGTTTACAGTATAACCATAGATCCAGACTAACTGCAAGAATTCTCCCATCATTTTTTCCTACAGTTTTATATAGTTTTGTTCAACAGGTTTCCAAGTAGAAAACTGTAAAAACGCAATTCTGACTTGAAAAAAGAGGACACCTTCATCATTGTATCTGTAATTTTGTGTCTGTTGTTTACCAGATCTTTTGAGTGCTATTACACTTAAAAGTGAAAACCTAATCAAATGATGAAAAGTAAAATTCCTTTGCATTTAGGAAATTATCCTATTTATAATACTCCATTGGCCTATGCCAAAATCATTCCAACCTAAAGAAGAAAAAACCTCTGTCCACCAGAACCACCAAAGTCACAGTAATTAGTCCAGCTTAATTTTATAATGAAATTGCTGTTACCATAACCACAAATTTTAGTTTATTGCATCCCTGTCCTTGTTAATGACCTTCATAATTGTTAAAATTCTTTCAACTCAGTCAGTAATACTAATCATGAGGCAGGAGAAACGAATTTCTCATATTCTAATGATTTTGTAGCTGCTTTGACAGAGGACAGAAATACACCTCGCTAAGAGAAATGATATTATGTAAAGAACCCAATCTGTTAAAGGAAAAAAATGCCTCTGAAAGATAAAAGAAGATTTTTACAATACAATTGGAATTCTAGCTTTCTCCATGTTCTGCCTGTTAATATCATTCTTTTATACAAACTCGTGATTTAAATATTCGAGGGACTGTAAAAATATATCAAACATTCCAGACTTTCTTTTATTTCTGATTTACTAGTGTAACAGAAGCAAGGTCAACATTAAGGATTATAAAAACAATATTTGAAAACATTTCAAGGAAATGAAAGACATTCATTAGCATATACATTTACTAGACAGAAGGTCAAAAATTCAATGTAAAGACTATCAAACAAAGAGAAGCTATTAAAAGCCCAGGATTCATCCTCCCTCCTGTGGCCTTGGCTGCTGGATCTTAGGGCCAGCTCAGAGGTAATTCAGCTGAGGCCTGCCCCCTTCCTGATCAACTCACTGAGGACAGCATTTCCAGGACCACTTAACTTCCTACATGCTCCCAACTTGTCCCCAGAGAGGGACCTGGTGTGTGGAACTGGAGCTGCCTGTGGTGCCCTCCACCCTTCCCTCACCATGCCCATGAAACCCTCCCTACATGCTCCTGCTTTGGTGTAGAACCATTTCATGACCTCGGAGAAAAATAATGCCCAATTTGAAAGGGAGAGAGGTTAAAGCTAAAAGTAAACATAGGTAATGTTTTAATACTGATGTCTGGTGTGTGTGAAGGAATTTCCCACTTTTGTAGCCATCACATGAAATGTTCTTCCCTCAATTAAATATACGCGCTCATAAGAGTGTCAGACATTATCTTCCTCATAATTAATAAGCTGCTTAGCATCTATATACAGAAAAACAATCAGATCTTTGTATAAAGAATTCACTTGCAGATGCTATTCTACTTTCTTGGGGTGATCATAAATGTGGAGGAAACCAGATTGAGATCCATGCACCTGGAGAGAGGCTTAACACAACCAGACACAAAGCACTGAATTCTTCCTTGAAACTTGGAATGAGGCTGTGGTGTTCCCAAGACATTTGGCTTCTCCCACATTCTTTTTAACTGTCTCTTTCTAAATGCTTGTACAAAGACAGGGAGGTGGATGTGAACCATATGTACTCCACATTTCCCCAGCCATTTTCAGCTCAATTAGTTCCTTTATCTGTTTAGTCATTTTGTATCTAATTAATCTCAAGCCATTTCTAAATTAGATTCCACCCTGCTCACTTTTAGAGCAGTCTAACCACTGTTATGTTGCCTACTCTGGATGCCCTCTGCAAACCCTTTGGCATTCTGTATTTTCCACCTTGACTTGTTTTCCATATGTACTGATGTCAGTGGAGCAAAAGAAAGGTGTTTAAAGTGGCAAGCTGAGATGGTAGTTCCTTATTGCTTTCCTCAGAAACCAAAATATTCTACTTCTCTTATCGAGCAGCAGGGGAGACTAGGCATATATTCAGATGGAAAATCTTTGACAGCAAAGCAAAGTGTCACACCACATTTTTAGCAATTTACATACACTGGACTGAAAGCTGTCATTTCATCATGTCATGAAACACTAACTGTCTTAATGAATCCTTTTGTCACAGTCAAGAGTTTGCATTACTTCAGAATATTATTAATGCTTTTGAATATAAACTACTTGGTAATAAATCACAATTGTTAAGAGTCTCATAAGTATTTGCAATTATCTTTCAAGTCAAGCGGATCTTCAGACTACTTTACACTGCTGCTTAGCTTACAAAATTGAGTGTCACATAAAAAAGACAGCACTTTAGTGTTTCAGTCAACTGTGAATCCATGGAACACAACTGTAGTGTGTATTTATGTTCTCATATAAAAATAAAATAAAGAATCCATTCAGTGCTTTTATGCCCCAGTCACAAATGAATAAAAGGGAAATAGAAGTAACTAGAGAATGAACACTAAATTCAGCTCTTTTTCTCAGGAAGGCAAATTGTTTTCTAAACAATGGAAATGTATAGATTAGCAAGAATTATCACTCTCACACCCACAGTTATGCTGGACGTCATGTACCAGTCTTCCTATCTAGCCAGTTAAAAAGTCCTAGCTCTGCCAAGAAATTTGGGCCAGAATTACTTGAAAAGTATAAAACAACAAAAAATTAGGGAAAGACTACATCTGCTTCTATTCTTACTGCTGAGCTGGTAGCAAGACATGGAGCAGCCTGACTCCCTAAGCATAAGTTTTTCTTTTTGTAAATAGAAATGTTCTTGGGTCATGTCCTGATTATCTTCATGTACATATCCAGAATGGTCCTTTCCTATGACTGTCATTGAAAGCATTTCAAATTTTTGAAACCGGAAAACTCTGCTTTTACTTTACCTGCCTGAAGCATTTCAGTGTTCACATTCACTGAGAGAGAGGTTTAATTTGAATAATGTCTAAAACTGCAGTAGCGGGTGTCAAAACTGTGGAAGGCTGCTACTTACTCTAAAATAGGAGGCATATTTTAATGGGCTGGTATTATGCCTTGTACCACATGGGAATAACACAGCTGGAACTTTTCTGCTCACTTCTGTCAGTAGATGGTAACTCTAGGCATATCCAGCAGCAAGAACTGAGATACAGAATTCATGAGTGGAAGAAACACAGTCGCTTACAAGCTTTGAGGTCTGGAACTCAGACAAAGGCTTTTAAATAGGCCAGGGACAGTTCCTGGGCTCTGGAGTCAATAAGGAAGTCCACGTTGGTGTGCTTCCTGGGAAGCCTTACACAAAATGGGAACTGGAAAGAGTTCTTGGTCCATACCATGTCATGAACTGGGCATTGACATAGACAATGCTAGCTGGCACAGGCCAAAACTGGGTCAAGGAATGTGCTAGAAATTAAATGGTGGAGGCTATTTCGTGCCATTCTTTCACTTTTCACAGGGCAATTTCTGGTATAAATGTCAATGGAGGAGTAGAAGTGGGATTTTGAAAGATCTAGAGTTGTCCCATCTGAGAAGAACAGAGACAAGGACTTCTTATCGTGGTAGACTCACATGTCCTTTATTTCAAAGAGCAAAGCAGGTCTGTGTCACACTACTAGTTATTAATGTCCTCTATTTCTCCTGATGCCACTCATGCAACTGCAGATCAATTAGTTGGTTCATTCCCTTAAGTAAAAGAATACAAGTATACACATCAAATTTTCTACAAGAACGCTCTAAGTAAATAATAATCTGGGTGTTGGGTTCTGGAGATATTTTCCAGAAATCTTATGGGTGATTTGACATTTCTGTAGATAATCCAAGTTCTATTTGGCCAGAGACCAATCACAAATGAAAGTTAGACCAAATGTTTTAGAAAAGTGAATTATTGGTAGTGTTTTCTGATTCAGGAAATTAATCTTTGACATTTTTACCCTTTTACATTTCAATAAACATTCATGCTTAAATGAATGGATGCTGAGTTTTCTAGCCATGTCCTCCTGAGATGTTTCAGCACACATGAAGTTTATGAAATATGAAGCTTAAGAAGAAGTTTCAGAACTTTCAAACAAACCTGATAGTTGTGAATTCAGGTGGAAATCCATGAAGGAATCCCTGTTCCTGTATTTGCAACAATTCAACAAGGGCTTGAAAAGCTCCAGATTTTGGACTTGCGTTTTTACAGTTTGAATATCTAGATTGTTCTTTGATCCCAATAACCATAGAGAGTTTTACTCTGTGTTACTGTTCTCAGCTGGTGATGTTCCTTGTGTACCTACCCAGGTCCTTGTTGAACTGCCATTATCTAATTCCTTCTATTTCATAAATAGAAGAGAGAATTCTTTATTTGTCACAAGAAAACCCTAATGAAAACAACCCCCAAAAAAGATTCCTTCCTGTTCCACCTTCTTCTGGCAGAGCTGTGGACAAAACAGAAATCTGTGCTCTGGGCTGTAGCATGCCACTATAGTAATAAATATGATGCATGGAAAAGTACTTTATCCTTCAATTCCATTCGTAGCAAAGCACTTCTAAGAAATAATTTAGACATAAGTGAATATGATTCTAAAATTCTAAAGTAAGCCTCTTAAAAATTTCTAATGAGCTTAAAAAATCCTTATCAGCCAACCTGTTTGCTTAATTCATTTGTTAGATTGTGCACCTTGGCATATTACCTATGGATTCCTCAGAAAAGCTCTGTTTATTCTTCTGGTTTACCTCACTAGAATTCTTAAATGAAGGAAAGCAAACACCCAGGAAACAAAGAGACAACTTAAAAAATGTTTCAAGTTTTTCAGACAGCAAAGATGCCAGACAGCTACTGCAGTTTAGAGTCTTGTCAAATAAGAGACCTAGATGTTCAGCTGAGCTTTTGCTTTATACAGCCAACAGTGTTAGCGAAATAAAACTAAGACTGTCTCAGAATTGTCACATGGATTTGCTTTTGGTTTTGCTTCCATTTGAACATTAATTACTCCAGGGAAAATGCGGCTTCCAGAATAAGGTAGAGCAGTTCAATTATTTAATTGAATTGCTGATACAGGTGCAGGCACCAGCAGATATCACAATTTTTTCTTTCATAAAGTTATTGCCTAACCTTGAAAGAAATCTGTGTTTTAGAGTTCAAACTGGGAATAAATTTTGATTGCCAAGTATATTCAATTTGAATCTCAGTTTGAAGCTGAAATATTTTTTTTTTCTTTGACTTTCTGTGAGTACAGGAGAAAAGTTAGCCATGATGAAGAGAGGGAAGGAACAGCTTTTCAATTTACTTTGGGAGTTTGGCTATATAATATTTTCAGGGACCTAGCAAGACATTTCAGCTATAATCTTGGATAATGCCTTTTATGACTAAAACAAATGTAATTTTTAGAATTAATCCTATTAAGTCCTATGAAGATGGTGAATACTTGTAAATCCCATTTTCATTGGAATTTAGACAATTAGTTTTCAGTAATTAGCAATATCTATATAATAAAACTTCAATGTTTTAATAATTGAACAAAACCTGTTACTGAATATTGAATACCACTGACATTTAGGCCATTTAGAGCTGTAACCATGGAAAAAAAAAAAAAACCTCACAAGATTGATCTGTACTCACAACATAGCCCCAAAACTGTTTTTTAACATAGCAGAATCATGGAAGGGTTAAGGTTGGAAGTAACCTCTGGAGGTTATGTGGTCCAATTGCCTTGCTCAAGGAGGGCCACCAAGACCACATTGCCCAGCACTGTGACATCTTTTTAGTGCCTCCAAGGATAGTGATGTCACAATCTCTTTGGTCAATGTGAACTGGCGAAAAAGTATGCCCTGAAGTTTTGAGAGAACCTCTTGTGTTCCAGTTTGTGTCAATTACCTCTGATCCTCTCACTGGATAGCACTAGAAAGAATGTGGTTCTAACTTGTTATCTTCTTTCGGATACTTATATACAACATTGAGATCACTTGAAGCCTTCCCTTCTCCAGTGTGAACAGTTCCTGTCGTCCCAGCCTTTCCTTGCAGGAGAGAGGCTGCGGTCCCTTCATCATCTTTGTGGTCATTGACTGATCCCTCCCCAGTGACTCCTTATCTCTTTTGTGCTGGGGAACCCAGAACTGGCCATATTGTTGTTCAAGTACACTTTGTAGAAATCATAGAAAAAATTAATTTGGAAAGGATCATTCAGGCTTGTAATGCAGGACTAGCTTCAAAGACAGATCAGTTTGCTCAGGACGATCTCATTTAAAAAACGTTTGAGTTTCTTCACAACTTCCGCAGTCCACCTGTCCAAGTCCTTGACCACTGCATTTGTTCGTGAAGATATTTTCCTTACATCTATCTAGAATTTCTTTGCTACAGCCTATGCATATGGCTCATCTTTTTGTTGTGCAGCTCAGGGATTATTTTGTGTCCCTCTTTTGCATAACCCAACCTCAGTGCAATGGACATCTGCAGTTACGTCTCCCCATCTTTTCTCATCCCTATTAAATAAACAAAATTTTCTCAATTTCTTTATGTCTATATGATGTAACCATTTCAGTAATACTTCATTGGACTGTTCTTAAATACTTTATTTCGTTCAGTCTTTTGACTGTGTTGGCTCACATCTGTTGAATTTAGTTTGGATAAATTACATCAGTGCTTTCTTTGGGGGTTTTTAAGCATCTTGAGAAATGTCAGTCTCTGATCAAGTTAAAAATAGCAGGCTGGAAACTGGTCTGAACTCAAAATTTGAACCTTAGGATCAGTATGAATGTTCTGCTCACGCTGTGTATAGCTGTGCGCAGCTAAAAATCCACTGCAGGCTTGGTAATGCCAGCTCTGAAGACTGTTCATTGAGATTCCAGTTGTCAAGGGAAAGAAAAAAGTAAATAATATCACTCCCACTACATTGTTAAAAAAAAAGGAAAATAAAAAAAAGGATTAACAACAAGTGCAAACTGTCCAGCTAAGAAATATATATTCACAAGGGTTATCTGCTAGATTTTTTTTCAGCTAGAGTTCAGTAAATGTCTGATATCAAAGAATACTATTGTAAGTGTAGGTGATAACACCACCTAAATGGTTTCCTGATAAGTAACCATTTGCAGGAGGCTACAACTTAATTGAATTCAAGGTTTTGGAATTAATTTTTTATTTCCTGTGCTTCCATCTGCCTTTCATTTCCAAGTATTTGCCTTAATTTAATTGGTGACATTTCTGCAGTTAAGGGAAGCAGGAGCATATGCCATTCTATAGAAGTCATTTCTGAGAGGAAAAGCATCTTATCCTCAGCTGTTCTGTTATCATACTGAATGTTGGTCTTAGGTCCTTTGGTCCTCCCTGTAATGTTAGGACCTTGCTGACAAGCTGTAGGACTCTGGAAAGACTGTTTCCTCACACTTAAACGATCTTATGTGTCAGCAGTTAAATTTTTCCACAACCCATCTTCAGTGGGAGGGTGCTCCATGCCTTTCTACCTAAAATTGATGACAAGGGTTATTTAAACTTTCTAATATTTAATTATGACAAGGGTTATTTAAACTTTCTAATATTTATTTTTAAAGACACTTCTTAGGAAGAAGGGGATGAACAAGTGATTCAGTCTTTTTATCTGAGTTCTGTAAACACAGGATACTTTTCCTTTTGTTAAAAAAAAATTCTTGCAAGGTCTACCAAGAATTAAGTCTTTGCATGGGTGTTTTCTTAGCTGTTATAGCTGTTCTTTCTGAATGAGATGATTCACTATGGTTACCACATTTTGTGGATCTATAGCATAGTCACAAACTTCTATAATCTGATAACTTTCTCAGATAAATTAAATATTCTTTATGTTCATTTATGTTATTTCTCAATGGACAAAAATGACATTCTTGATCAAGGACATTGGAACTTCTACCTTATTTGAAAAGAAAAATATAACATTTATCTAAGGTATAGGAGTGATGAATGGACAGAGACTGTCTGCTAAGAGGCAATCTTGAAGTAAAATTTCAGATGCTCTAGATGATAATATAATGTTGTTTAAAGATAAGAAGTAGGCATGGTTTTGTAACAAACTCAAAAGCAAAATTCTTTACTGTGCCAACTACTACTGCTGGTTTTCATGTCTCACATGGCCTACTCAAAACTTCATTACACTGTGATATTTTCTTCCTTAACCCAGATAAAACTAAACCAACAGAACAAACCAAATTTATTCATAATTTAAAAATGTGAATTTGGGACTATTTCCTGTTAAGAACAATCCCCAAAATTAAATCGTATCTAGTATTTCCTGTATAAAAATGAAGGGATATTTTGAGACATCATTCTAGTATACTTCCTTCAGGTTCCACAACATGTAATGTTTCTGTAAACGGCACTAATAAAATCTGGGAGTTTGACAAGATTTTGCTATCTTTTCACTATCTGAAAGGCCTTTCCATTATTCCTCTAAAGGTAATAGCCTGGGAAAAAAAAGGAATATTATCTAGTTAAATGGACATAAAATTATGCAGTTGTATGATTTGAAAGAAGAAATTAATAGACTGATCTTCTGTTCAGATCCAAATAAGTATGTGATCCTGTTTGTCTTAATATTATTCACAGCAGTAGTACCAGAAAAAAAATTTAATCTTATCTTAAATTATGAAAGCACAATTGGGTGAAAATTAGATTAATATCTACTTTATACAATGAAAGAAAACTTATTCCTGAGCCACAAAGCAATTATTCTATTTGGATCTGACTTCAGTTTGCCATATGGCATTGTGGATTTCTGTCCTGCCAAAGTGTGCAATACCTACAGGATTCTTACAGTTGAATCCATAGCAATTTTTAGATCTCTTAGGCATCCTCAGTGAGATTCAATATGTGATATTATAATTTTTAATTTGTTATCCCAGTACTGAAATAGCATTGAATAAGCATTTGACAGTGACATTTTCTAGTTTTAGCTGAGATTTACACTCATTGCCTAAATAAAACTCCAATCTCCATAGACAGAACAGAAAGGAAATGCTTGTTCAGAAATTACTATTACAAGAAGTGCTGTTTTTTTCTGTTGAATCTCAAGGGATGATGTCAGTAATAAATAGAGGAGTTTAGAAAGTTGACATTAGGAAAAAGCTATGAAAATGAAATTTTAAGATGGAGTGGATGGCATTCTGTAATACAGAAGCCCTATTTACTCTTGAATTATTTAAATGCAGAATTATTGAAGAGTTACAGCTTACAGAAAGCAATAAATTCTTGTTTTTCAATATTCCTAGTTCTGAGTGATCTATTGATCACTCCAATGTGAAAAATCCCATATGAAAAATCCTGTAACACCACAGAACAGCAGAAGTCTACCATGTTAGGACTATAAATGATATACAAGAAGGCAGGAATTCAGTCAGCAATAAGACCAAAAAGAAGACGATGAACTAAAGGATGGTCCTAAGAGTCTAGAAAATGTTAGGAGCCTTTAAGACCAAATTGTTTTAGTGAAACTATGCAAGTGAAAAACCTTTTAAGATGTCACTGGCCAAATTTTCTTTCCCCACAAAGAATACTTGAAATAATTGGCCTAATTAGAGAGGCAAAAAAGGAAATCAGACTTTGAAATTAGAAAATTGGCAGTCCTGGCTGAAAAAAAAAATAGATACTGTTTGCAAATTAATGACATGGGACTACAGCAGGTATAACAAGCACTAGGAGTGGTGTCATGGTCCGTTTGAACATCTTAAATTTGAAGGACAATATACTCTGCAAATGAAACTCTACCTTTTAAGGAAAGGAAAACAAATACTCAACCTTACTTATACAGGCTAGCCAAACATGAGTTCACTTAGGTAATTCATGACTCACAAGTTCTTTAACTTTTACTCACTTGCCAGTGAGCAAACTCCTTACCTTGCAAAGGGTGGGAGTGCTCATTCTTCCTCCTCCCTCACAGCACAGGTGTCTCCTGTGTCACACAGGAAAAAATGAATGCCTCAGCATTCTGGATGCCATGGGATCTGTTTCAAAATCCCCTTAGGTAAGATGATGCATTTATCACCTCAGGCTTGGAAATTTGGCCGATGTCATTTCCATAAATTAATGGATACAGAAGAAACTTCAGGCAATTAATATGCGAGGATGGAAGACACTATGTCTGGAGGAGACAGCAAGCAGCAGGTGACAACAGCTGTGTGATGACCTCTGTGCTGTCCTATCCATCCTGCCCTGCCTACACATGGCTCTCCTGCTGACCTCATGGTCCTGCTCCCAGCACACATCAGGTCTCAGTGTGAGCTGTGTACCAGGCCAAGACCCAGGCAGGAGCTGAGTGAACAGTTCAGAGGGAAGAGATTTAGATTTATATTTCTTTAGAGATATTAATAGACTACTCCTAAGCAAGACAGGCACTTACATCTCATTTTCATTTTCATTGTAATGCTGCTGTCCTGAGTAAACAGTGCTTTTCTTGGGGAGAGCTCGCTGATCATTAACTCAACTTATCAGTGTTCTCACAAAGGAAAAGTGCAAGTACCAAGCTGAATTTAGATTTTTTGAGATGATTACAGCATATTGCAAGAGAAAATTAAATTGTGCGATTCTCCTTTTTCTCTGCCAAAGGCTGACCCTGCCTCTGCCACAAAATACAACTCTATCTCAGAATCATGAAGCTTATTAAATTTTTTTTTTTCTATATCTATGATAGTGCATTATAATGTTTTGGGCTTTTCTGCTCTTTGATGAGGGTACCATATGCAGTCCTCAGCCTTTCTGGCTGTCAGACTCCACAGAATCATGCAGGGCATCCCTGCTTTGTATCTGCACCCCAAAGCCTGTGTTTTAATATGTGGAGCTTGGTTTGAAGAAATAAAACAAGTGCATTTGTTTGTTTGTTTGTTTGATTGATCTTTTTTTCTGAGAGAAGTCTTTGGATTTATGCACTTTGACTTTTGTTTAAAACTTCGAGAGCATATGTCTGATTACAAAGCAATCAGATACTCCTGTCATGACAAAGATCCTGCAGCTAGGTAAGGTTTTTATGTCCAAGCAGACTCAACCTAGGCAGCCACAGAGAGTCTAAGCTTGAGAGAGACCTCATACAAGAAACATTAATTGCTATGTCATGCTGTATATTTTGGTATTGCTAATGTTTTTGCTGTATTATAGACTCTATTATAGTATTGATGATGCCTGTCCTTGGTCCTGAGGCTTCATGGGATGCAAGTCAGATCTCAGCACTATCTGATCGAATAATGGAGCATTAACCTCTGATATGTCCTAATTCCACATTCTAGTTTCTCATCCAAACATCATGGAATTGCTTTTGCTGAACAATTCCTTTTACTTTTCTCCAACCAATTGTCCAGAACATGTAAAATTTTCCTTGCATTACTTGTGGTTTAGTCATGGCAATGGCAATACTTTGCAGTATTGCAATAACCATGCTTGTTACTCTTTGAGCTTTCAGATTTTTTAAAATGTTTTTGTATTTCAAGTGTGCAGACCCTGTGGGCACTAGGGATTTATAGCACATATAGATTTCAAAAAAATTGTCTCTCCTGCTATAATAACATGCTATATATTTTTTTTTTTTGTCATGCTAACTGGTCCTACAAGTACGTTTATCTAGGTTAGGTCCAAATGATGTACAACACTATCAAATGAAGATGTTCTTACAAAATACCAGACATAAATAATTTATTACTATTCCCCTCATTCTAACCAAATGGCTGTGCTGGTGACATTTTGCCTCCTTAAGGGCCTCCTAAAATGCCACATACACACATTCAGAAGTGATTCCTACATGCTGTTTAGCAACTAATTTTAACATTTAGAGGAAATTAGAAATTTGATGGTGGTAGAGGTTTGAGGAAAAAAATGCAGGTGTTGTAAAAAGAAGAGAGCTGCATGCCAGGCCATGAGGAGAAAGCACCAGCTAAGAAAAGGTCACTGATGCAGGAAGACAAAAAGAGGATTGAAAAAGAGATTTCTAAACAGAAAAAGATTGGCAAGTAAATATATTAAGACAAAGATACAAAATATTATAAATTCTCCTCTAACCAACTTCTAGAAAGAGACGCTGATTGCTGGGAACTGTTAAACTTCTTTTAAAACATTTGAATTGTTGAGGTGCAAGAGGTGTCATTTCCAAAGCTTTTGCTAACTCCTAGTATATAGAGCACTCATCTAGATAAAAATCGAGACGGAGAAAAAGTTTGAATTTCTTTTGCAAGATGCAGAACAGGATTTGCACATAACCTGATATCCTTTCCTTTGGCATAAGCACAGAATTTGTGCCAGTTTACCCTAAGCTCTTTTTGTGCCAATTAAATGCACCTCTTACTTTGCTGTTGAGTTTAGTTTTTAGAGAATCTAAACATGATAACTGAGAGAAAGATAAGTTAACTGCATCTAACTTGTCTAAAGGGATAGAAGACCCTTAATTCAAGAGCTGATATGTATAGTGGATATATAAATTTGTTTAAGTATTTGTTTAACTATTTCACTGATGACCTTCTGAAATAAGCATTTTGAGCAGATCCTGTGTGAGTAGGAAATCTATGTATTTCATAAAATACCTTGATTTTTATGAACTAAGCATAGAAGTAATTATTTTCCTTTAGGGATTAAGAAATCTCAGTCTTCAAACGAGGAAAAATTTGGCAGGCAGACAACGGGTCTGAACTCAGTTGATACAAGTAGCATGAATGTTCAGCTCGCACTGTCTGGCCTACATCCCATATCTGTGTAGAGCTAACATACCACACAGGCTTGGTAAGGCCAGCTATGGGGACTGACTATTGAGATTCTGGGTGTGAAGAATTAATCTTCTGGGAGACAAAATAAGCAGTTGTCATTTAATAATTTTAAATCATCAAATTTTCAAGCATATGTAAGAGCAAATATACATACATACGAACAGAAAAATCTCACACAGACTTGATTTACAAAGACCACTGCAAAAAGACTCAGAAACTGACACAGCTGAGCACTTGAAGGAGAAAAACCACCATGTGTTGGCTCTAATTCCCTGTCCTTACTTTTACTCTGCCCATATGCTTGCCAAAGGGGCTGAAGTTGTGGCACTAACAAGGGTGGAAATAAAGGAATCGAGAATGAAGGAGTGAAGCTGAGACTTGGAAATGGGACAGGAAAGGTGTTGTTTATTTGGTTTTTTTATTTCTCACTGCCAGGTTAAAAATATTTAGTTTAGTTAGCAACAAGGTAAGTTAACTTACCCTGAGTTGAGTGTGTTTTTCCCACACTGGCATTTGGTAAACAATATTACAGTCTTAAGTTTGATCTGTGCCTTCTCATGCCTGTTCTTCCTGTTTTCTTTTCTTTTCCCCCTGCAGGTGAACCAGCAGCTTGGTGGGTGGGTGTTTGACTGTCAGCTAGGTTAAATCCACCACATTCAGAAAGGACAGCTTTTATACTTATAGAATAAGTACTGGAACTCCCAGAAGATTTCATGGCATCCAGCCTTCACACAAATCATCTATCAAAATCATTCTACTTAATTCTGTTAATTTTTTTTTAATGCAACATATTCTCAGTCTCAGATGGTTTAAGGAGAAATATTAATATCTACATTTGGCAAAAGAGTGAGGGTGTTAGGTAGACTCTGAGACAGGAATGAGTAAGTTAAACTTCCCATCTGGTATTTTTAAATTTTTAACAGTATGCTTTTTTCTCATCTCAGTCACTGAATTATGGGACACTTATTATGATGAAGTGTTTTATTTCTTGCATCTAGACTAATCTATCTTCTTTTAAGGGACACCATGAAGGACAGTGCTTTGACAAGTACACCTGTGCCAGTGATTTTTCTGAATTAAAATTGAAAGTACCAGGCAGAACCTGCTGTAGGACCTTACCCTGGTCCCTGGTATTAAAGAGTTCAGATAGCACAATTGAAAAATATTTGTTGTTTCAATGTTCTTGCAAGTTTGCTTTAGTAAGCTGTGGCATTCAGCTATTAAGAACCCTTGGTAGCTCTCAGTTATAAAGAATTCATGGTTTTTCAAGCAGCAAAATAAGGAAAGATATACTCCACACTTGATGTTCTTTTCACTTTGCTTTGCAAAACACTTAATTAGTGTAGGAAATGTCAATCATTGCAATAACAGGGAGATACAGCTTGTGCACTGGCCATTATTCTGTACTGTGTTGTATCTTTTCTGCCTCTATACAAGAGATTTCAAATGTAAAAACAAAATAAATAAATAAAAAAAAATTCCTATATAGAAACTTTGCCAAATTTTGACAAATATTTACCTCAACAGTGCACAACAACCTGAACCATGGAAATACAAGTGCAAAGTTTGCCTTACTAGCTTGTCAGTGCTTTCTGTTTTCAAAGGCTCACACAGAATTACAGTCCAGTGCTAACGTCATTCAGAATGGCTCTCTCCAAATGTGCCACATCCTCATTTTAAACAGCAAAACACTGCTCTGTGGCAACTTTCCTGTGGCTGCTGCTATATGAAATGAATGTGCTAGAAGATCAGGGGAGATACTTCACACTTCAGGACTGGTTCCTGCAGTTCTAACTGTGTAAATTTTGAGCTAGTGGCCGCAGAGGTTGAGCAGCCAAGGATGCTCTATTATCTGGAGAGTTGTAACTGTTGGCAGACAAAACAGGCCTTACTGAATTTAAATTCTGAGTTTGTAGTGTTTTTATATATATAAAATTCATGTATTTTAAAGGTCTTTCACATCTGAGAGGAGGTGTTGTTTTGTCCCTCTTTTTCCTCGGAGTTGGATCTGAAGCCCATTTTCCTCATAATACATAATTAAAAGCTGACTTGAAGGATCAAAATGTCTGTAAGGCATAGGACATTCTTCCTTTGAAATTTTGTCCCAAAGAATAATAAAGTTGTCAAATAGCCTTATGCTTTGAAAAAATGTATGTAGAATAGGAAGCACAGGGGATTCTGGCACCCATGCATGTGTAGAATCCTAATGAAATAAATGAATTTGGCATAAGCAAATATCAATTTTGAGCCTTAAAAATTCATCATATATACTAACATAACAAATGCACAATTTTTGTTTTTTTTGACCACAGACAGAGAAGGACATCAGGATAATCACCTATTAATTCAAAGATAATGCAAAGAGGAATACAAAATCTATGAGCAGTAAATTTTAATATGGGGCAATAAAATCTAATGTATGAATACAAGCAAAATGTAAATGTGCACTCTTGTAAAAATGAAATTTGATGGAAAGCAATAATGCATCTACAGCAACTGGGAAAACTGAAGAATTTCCTCTCTACTTTAGGAAAGGATAAAGTGAGGCACTGAGGATTTTCAAGGTATCGGAATGATTGATTTCACTCCAAATGAAATCAGTTGAAGTTTCTCTATTTCATTACAACATTAGATTGACTGTAGAAGTATTTTTATCTGCAGCCTCATATTTTTAAATTTTCTGGCAAATGAAAAATAATAAGAGATTATGAAATGTATTCTTTAGAGAGATAGAAAGCAAAGCAAGGAAGAAAACGGAAGAAAATTTTACAAGAAATGGAGAAGCAGTCAACTCACTAAGTAAATAAAAGCAGACAGAAAATCAGCAAAAACTAAATATCTCTACAGTTAAGTTGTAGCCAATTTGAAGGAAAAAAACACCAGCAACCAGGATTAAATCAGATTTAATTATTTAAATGAAAAAAGAAAACAGAAAGACCATTTCATATTGACTTGTTTCTCCTATATCTTGACTTCTTCTTTAGTGCTTGCTGAAGGTAGTTTATGTCTTGTATCTTCTAGAGAAGAAATGAAGAACTGTAAAATCACGTGATAAAAATGACATTCTGATGGATATATTATGTGCTGAGAGAATTTGATGACTTCTGCTTGTACCTGTCATTATCTTGATGTATTGCATCTTCAGTAGTGAGAAAACTGTTCTTTACTATGAAATTAAATAGATTTCCAGAAAAATAATGAACTCAGAGAGGCATAAATTATAAATAGGGTCTAACTTGCACATATTATGTAAAACATGCAGTAGCTAAGTTATACTGAAATAAATATGCTTTCAGCAGCTGTGATTTTCAGATCTTTAAGGTGCATGCTCACAAGGAAGTTTAGATTTCAGCCTTTGTCTTAGGCCAACAGAACAAGTTTCCAATTATAAACTCATTTTAAGTCTACTCAAAAAATCCAATATTGTCTTCACATGCATCTATATAAAATATTAAGGTTTTTAAAAATATAATTATATTTAAAAGACCAAAGAACATTTTACGCTGTCAAGCACCATCTCTCATTTTCATCAAATTCATTTTGGTTGAAGTTCATTACCAAATTAAACTGTACCTGTCACAGTAAATCTTGAGGAGTTCAAAGCTATGCCACTCCATAATTATTATGACTAGATCTCTAACTGCAGCCTGATATCAACATTTAGAAATTGACAGTTAAAAGTTAAGTCTTCTTCTTGTCTTTCTTTTAACATATAATGAACCCCAACCTCTAATAAACATAAGAGTTATCTGAATGGAAAAAAAACCAAAACACCAAAACCAATCCTATTCTGTATATTATTGGAAAAATACTCACTTTCTTAAGTATATGGAAATGGCTATAAGCACATTGAAGATAAGATACCTGATTATAGGTACAGAAGACATCACTGGACACTTCATGCTCTGTACAACTCAGCAAGAAGTCCTTCCGTCAACATTGAAATGAAAATTTATTTCCAGACTAAGTCTGTTCTTCAAAATTATGATTGTACCTATTCAATGCTGGTTTTATTTAGATATTCTTAATTTCCTGTTGGGTGGAGTAGATATTGGCATACTCCACGGTGGGGTACATATGGCTTTTGCAGGGCATTGAGTGTAGGGTGCCATATCTCAAAACACAAGTGATGGTAAGCAGAAAGAATAATTGATCATGTAAGGATGTACTGAGATGCTTTCATGATGTTTTAGAGGTAATGGTTACGGAAAGTTTGTCATTTAGACAGAGGAGGTTTCTTCATTGCTTATGGTTAATTGTCAAAATGCCAGAAAAATATATAATGAAGCCAACTGCAGAACAGCTTCTGGTGACTCTGGGGCTTTTGTTTTCCCCAATTATTGTACTCCCCAGTTGTTCTCCCACTTGTACAAGTTAGAACTGAGTGAGAGAAGCAATAAATTTTGATCAAACCAATCAAAATGTGATAATAAAATAATGAATTAAATGATAATTAGAGATTTACCTAAAGCTAAACTATGACATCTTGGTAGTACAATATGGTAACTGCCATTTCATTTGAGAAGAACAGAGGTTTAAATGAAAATGGCATGTTTTTATCCATGGCAACTGTTGCCACAATCCTCAGAAGTATTGTTGCATTTATGATGTTTGCTTACTGCTGAACTTCTGGAAAAAGGAATTATTTCCCATTTGATTGTTTCATGGACAGAAGTTAAATTCCATTAAGAACTTTTAACAAGAACCACAACAAAAATAAATGCCAGATTCAGGTTATTTGAAGCTTGGCATTTTATCTAATAATAATTCACAGTTACTTTTCAGAGGGATCTGCAATGAATACCTGAAAAGGGAAATCAACCATTTACTTCCAGCTATATCTTTTTAAGTGAAAAAATAGGTAAATAAACTCCAGACAAGTTAGCATTCAGAGATTCGTGCAACAATCACTGGAAAGAATTGGAAGTTGAGGGTTTTTCTGTTATTTCTTTTCTTCCACCAAATTCTAAATGTATTTTCAAAAATTCTGGAGATCCTGAATTTATCTGCCTGATGACAATGGCATCTTGATACACATCCCCTACCAGAGTTATCTCAATACACTGACATCAAAAGGTCTTTGAAATAG
The DNA here is from genome assembly GCA_020466415.1 of Ammodramus savannarum pratensis. NCBI lineage: Eukaryota > Metazoa > Chordata > Aves > Passeriformes > Passerellidae > Ammodramus > Ammodramus savannarum. The sequence continues at coordinate 63,631,750 of JAHXMQ010000807.1, forward strand.
TTTCCAATTCCTGAGGCTGGTTTTATATAATAACCAAAACACAACAAATCTAACTGCAAGTTCCACGTATTGCATATTGTACAGGTTATGAGAAAAAGATATTGTTAGCAAGTAAAAATGTGGCTATCTTTTCAAATTTCCAATGGTTTTTCACATTCCAGTTTTAAAATCCTATCCAATGCGTTTTCATATTGAAGTTTATGATGCAATACATTAATAGTGCAAACTTTGTAACTAATTTTTTCAAAGCAGTTTGGAACAGTGGGTAGGGGGAAAATATCCTCAACAGCAAAGGTTTTCATTACCAGAAGCAATATTGAGACTGAAATATCCAAATCTTTAGCCCAGTGCTGTTGCTTCCTCTGGGTGAAGGTGCTGACCTTGCAGGGAAACACAACTCTAGTTTAAAGTTTTCACTTCAGCAGCAAAAGTGTACAAAAATTTTCTGTGTTCAGCAAATATAAACCTAATGGTTAAAATCACTAGAAAATGACAAGGAATGGCTTATAAATTTGTGGTTTAAATTATTTACTATTTTTGAGGTTTAAACATGGCTTGTGGCTGCTAGAAATTATCATCAGTTCTGATCCTGTATAGAGAAATATTTAATCTCAGCAATAGAATTGTTTAGAAAAATACGATGTTTTAGGAGATTCCTGGAATAATAAAAAGGAAAGAAATTACTGTCTTTGCTATTGACTCTCTGTTTGAATAGAAAGATTGGAAAGATACAGCAGTAACAAAATTTGACCTCAAGGGTTGCCTGTTTGAAATTGATGCCTGATACACTGTGATCTATTCAAAGGAAATAACATGCTGAATATCTTTGAAATGAACAAAATCAGTCTTAAGTGAAAGGAAATGAAAATACTCCAGTTTGCTCATATTAAAAAAAAGGACAGAATCTATACTACTGTTGTTTTGGGAGTAGTAAAAACAAGGAACGACTGAAAAACTATTAGGAACTGTTTTGTTTGAGGATATTTTTTTGGCCTTGAAAACATTCTTAAAATATCTCTGAATCTAGATTATGAATGTTGTGAGCTAAATGTTTTACTGCTCCTGCAGCACAAGAGAGTCCTAAGATTTTACTTTAAAACAAGTTATTTAATGATGATCTGGGTGCAGCACAACATGGAATTTTCACACGGGCTGAGGAAAAACCAGAAAAATCTAGAAGAATTTCAAACATATTTTCCTCAAAGGGACCTATAGAAGGTCCACTCAGTCTGTCTTATATGAAGGAAAATAATACTTGGAAAGTTTTTGGTTACCTACCTCTCCCAAAAATCTACAGTGAAAAGGATTTTATAAACTCACCAAGAAAACTCTTTTTCCTATTTATGATTAGCCTTGCGGGTTATATGCAGGTTGCCTGGAGTTCTTGTGGATGTTCCATCCCTGGAAGTGTTCGAGGACCTGTTGGATAAGGCCTTGAGCAACCTCAAGTTGGGAGATGGTCTAGTGGGAGATGTCCCTGCCCATGGCAGGGGAGTTGGAATTAGAGAGTCCTAAATGTCCCTTCCAGCCCTTAACATTCTAGGATTCTATGAAAACTTCTCTTAACAACTGATCACCTTTGATAGATATCTATTACCAGCCCTCTCTAAACAACAACAGAGAAAAACTTACTGATCATTTTCAGCAATCTTTTTTTTTTTCTTTTTTTATGTATGTAGAACTTGATCTTTTGACTCAGTCTTTACAAGACAGTGTCACAAATATTTTACATTGCTGCTTGTGCTCTTTTTTTATTCTCTTTGCTGTCAGCCTCTATATTCTTACCAACCTAGACATGGTATTTTGGCAAGATGTCAGCATTGACAAGCAGAGGAAAAAAAAATATTCCATGCTGTAACAATGATTCTGTTAAAACTTTTTGAAAGTCCAGGTGTATTTTTTTCTTCATCTTCTCATTAATCTAACACTTGAACATATGGGGCAGTGTAGTTTGAACATTCCCCAGTTTCAACCTGCTGAGTCCCAAGTGCCTAAGAACTTGAAGAAGATGTGGAAAAGAATAAATAATATGTGCATGGATAAAATATGTTTAAAATTCCAAGTTACTTTTCTGCTTTTAATGCTTGTCTGCATATGGATTCTAACGGTAGGGGTTTATTTTCTTTTTTTCTTTTTTTCTCTTTTTCTTTTTCTTTTTCTTTTTCTTTTTCTTTTTCTTTTTCTTTTTCTTTTTCTCTTTTTCTTTTTCTTTTTCTTCTTTTTCTTTTTCTTCTTATTTTTCTTTTTCTTCTTCTTCTTATTTTTCTTCTTTTTCTTTTCTATGGAAAACATGCTAATAGAGATATCACTCATCAAAGAACCTGCAATAATATTGGCTCTGTCAGAATATACTTTCGTTAGGGTTCAAAAACACATAATCACGGGGGATTATATGCGGTGCTTTTTATTAAGAGCTCTGGGTGTCAGGGGTATATTCAACCCAAATCTGATTCCGACCATACATCCAAAATGATCATGTTTTATACTCTATTGTTACATAACTTTCAATTATTAAACTTATATTGTTCTATTGTATACATAAATTTAGCCCCTCTCTGAATTTCCAACATAGTTTCTCATTATTCTTCTTATGGTTCTATAATAATTACATTTAATTACTAAACAATCATCACATCTAACAATTATATAATTTATCATACTGCTTACGCAGGTGCAGTTGATCTGGGAAAGCAAAAAGCCTAACATTTTAGATTCTATCTTTAACTTTTTCCAGGGCTCCACTATCACTTTGATCAATGAAGGCAGATCTACTTGGGTCTTAGATATTTTAACAAAGTCCCTGGTCCAGATTCTCTTTGTGCAGAGGTCTCTATTGATTCAAACAACCAAGTTTTTCAGAACAGTCAGCACCTTTGTAATAGGAGACAATTCCTATCTTTAATACCTGTAATCAGGCAGGTATTTCTTTTTTGGCAATGGAAGAGTAGACTACAGACTTGCAAAGGTTTTATTTAAAAAATAATACAGGACTCTGTGCAGTCAACAGGCTGTAGCTCATTGGCCAGCTGATGCTTACATCAGATAGCTAACCCATCTTTGAAGCATTGAGCTTTATGACATTCTTTTCGTACAGCCTCTTCGTGCTGCATTTCAGGCAAATCTTTTTTGTCATGCTTCTTAATTAGAAATTTTTTTACCTGGCAGGTAAATGCATTGATCCTCCTTAGCAAGATATGGTCTGCCCTATTGAAATTTATTATCAAATTAATGAAATATACTAGTGGACACTGGGTGTACTCTATTCACTCTGTCCAAACAGCGTGAGAAAAATCTGTGTCTTTTTTCAGGTTTTTTTTTTTTTTTAAAGTCTCTTGTTGATTTCTACTTCTCACAAGCACAATTTCGGTACAACCTTTTTCATTATCAGCCACTCACAAAAAAGGGTGGAAATTTGTTGCATTGACACAGAAGACTAAGTCTATGCAGGAAAAAAGCAACCCTTGAACTCATAAATATAAAACTAGAAAAAAAAAAAAGACAACTGGTTTCAATCATGTTAGTACCATGTCAATTTTTCACCTTAGGTAGTATCTCAGATAAGTTGTGACAGAGGTCTCATTCATCAAAGAAATAATGTAAGAGGGATTACCACCATACAGATCTCCCGCTTCCTAGCAGAAGAAATATCCTCAGGAAAAACTGTCCTCACAGATGGAAAGAGCAAAGAGCAATTTGCAACTGTACAAACTTTATAACTGTATTCTGTGCAGAAATAAGATTTCTGGTAGGCAGAATTAGATTCACAAGTCTCTAAGAATCCAGCGAGAATAATATTGGAATGAAACGAGGAAAGAAAGGAAAAAGAAATGGCTGACACAGAATTTGTACTTCTACCCTGAACTCAATTTCAGACTTGAAGGCAGACATCTGTGTCAATTAGAAGGCTATACCAGCTACCAGGTATTAATAAAATCAGTGGTGGTGATCTTGCCCCTAGCTGGTCCAGGGGATGGCTATTGTGCTTGGGATTTAGAAGATCTAAATTGGCACTGTGGCCCCTTGTATGGTACCACAGGCAGAACCTCTGGACATGGTCACGGCGTGTTATTGATGACAAAGGCAGGAACTGAATCAAATCTTCAATTACGCTGCTCTACTCCTGAACCAAATTAACCCTTTTCTCTAGCAACCAAGATCCTCACAAGGAAAAAATCTCCAACATCTTTTCAGAGAGACGCAGACAAATCATGGCTACCTTACTTCTTTCTTCAGCAAGAGTATATATTAAAATCATATTGGACCTTGCATAGAATTATCTCACTACAATATTTATAACCACTAATTTGGACCTAACTTTGCAGTGGTTAAGAAGAGATTGGTTGCATACTCAGAAAACTTTGCCTTCTGGGGCTTTTTTCCTACCTCTTACTGCCCTGTGGATATTTCATTCACCCATGCCATTAGGAAAGTGGTAAAGGTCAGGCATAAAAAGAGACATAGATTGTGCCTGCAAAAGGAGTAAAAACTTCTTATTGTTCTTCCTGCTGTTCCAGGAATCTGGATGTGCTAGATTCTTAACCTCTTTTTCAAGTAAGAAAAAGGATTATTTTATCTCCAGTAAAAAACTGAAGCACAGCCATGTGAGTGGGTTGGCTTTGTAACTTACTCTCTATTCTAAGGTTGGTGCTGTCTTCAAGTAATTTTGCAAAACTTGGGAGGATTTTTTTTTTTCCAGAGAAGACGGACTGAAATTGCAACCCTGAGCAACATGTTTGGTGTAAAGAAAACAAACAGTTCCTTTCTAGGGAAAATATATAAAAGCTGACAAAAACTAAAAAATAGTGTCCATGTGTTTCTAGTTTCCATTCAGCAGTTGGACTTAGATGCCCACATGCTTCTGTTGAGACAGTGTGAGATTGTTTTTTGACATCTCAGCTAAACAGTGTTTTGCCTTGAAATCTACCTTCTTCAAAGTTTCAAACAATAAGAACAAATAAACCTTGCCTTTTCAGAGGAGGAGAAACTCTAATAGAATCTAAGACAGATTTCTTGGTAGATCCAGCCCTGGAAAGGGAGAGTGAGCTTTTGCAACTCAGAAAGACATAGTAGGAAACAATGGACTTATTGCCCTGTAGAGGAGATGGGAGCCTCTGATACTTTATTAGTGGGTATCAGGGAAGATTTTAATTTAGACTTCCTCTTTTTGACTTTTCTAAGCAAGTCATCCTCACTGCACTTGGGGTTGGCACCAGGGTCATTGAAGGGTTGTCCCCCTCATTGGCAGGAAAGTGTTCCTGCTGTTTGCATTCATAGGGGTCTCCATCAGCAGAAAGCTCAGTGCCTGCTGGAGATCAGACTCTTGTTCTTGTCTCAGATAGATTGTTTGATGTCTCTTTTTTAGCAAAGTACTGGTTGCTTTTAATTTATTTTCATCTTGTGAATATCAGATGCATTTTGAATTATCATTTTTTTCTTTGAACTAGAAATTCCTCTTAGACTGGCACTTTGTACAAGTCTTACAAACACAACCTTGATTATTTCTTTCTTTAAATCCATTAATGAAAATTTCATTTAGAACTTGGCCCAAGCCAGAACCCTACAGACATCCATCTAAAAAATCTCTCAGCTCATCAGCAAACCCTCACTGTCCACTCTAAGAGCACACACTGACTTGGGAATTTAACTTATGCCCATAGTATATAACCTGGCCATCATTATTTTCAAAATGCCATGTGACTAGTGCCAAGAAAGATTACTAAGGTAATAATATATCTCAAGTATTACATCATCCTTATCTTCTATGCCAGTTATATTGCAAAAAAGTAATGGCAACAATCAGAAAGACTGCATGATTTTTTGCTGTTGCTTAGGAATTGATAACTCAATGAATTCAGAAGGCAAGTTGAAGCCCTAAATCTATAATTTATCAATTATACCTTTTTCGATTGGTAGAGTTTCCTTTGGAGAGTAAATTTCCTGATGTAGCAAACCTAAATTTTTGTGCAAAAATAACAGCAATATGGTCTCTATTACTTCTGAGGTACTCCAGAAAGAATTTTATCATTCTCTGAACATTTGAACCTCTCTAACATACCCTATGCAAAGTTCCCTTCCACACATTTTGCAGGACTGTGCCCTACATACTCTTTTCCAATAAATAATTAAGTACTCAGTCCCACATTGCTTTCTTCCTCTGGTTGTCATTGTTGCCTGATCAAAAATTTAATCTGCAGCTTCTTTTCGATAGGAGCTTTTGTTTTGTTCTTTCTTCTTTTATCTTCACCTAGAGAAATGCAACAAATTTGTCTCTCACCTTATTCTCAGCTTCAGAGAGTGACTTCAAAGCATTCTTGATGTACAGTATAATATTGGTCTCCTTTTCTCCTGTTCATGCTTCCTGAATAAACTGTTTCTGTTTTACTAGACCTCCAATTCTACTAATTTGTTTTACCAGCTTCCTGTGAGGTTGGTTAACCAAGTTTTTTTAGTTATAAAGCAATATTTCAGATCTTTTCTCTACAGTTCCTCTCCTGTTTTGAGTTTCTGCTGATAGTTATATGGACAATTCATAGGTCAGCACATCAGGGAGGAGTGTACTTCAAAATAAATGCTGCATGTGACATGTTCTATACTGAAAGTAGTTTTGATGCTTTCATTGATTGCAGCTGATTATAATAATGGATCCCAGTCTGTTGTCTGTACCTGCATGTGAAAGCCACACCCTAAAAATACAAATGAAATCCACATCTATGGCAAGTCTCTGGAAACATAATGAAGTAGTGAGTATCCTTAAACCTCTCGTTGAATCATGAGTGCTAGGGATGCCAAACATTTTATTATATCAGATACTTAATCCTTTGTCTTTTTTATTTCACAGGGAATGTTTTCTGTGAGAAGTTTAACTACATCTTCTAGCTTTTATAAAATGTGAGTTTGAAAGTTTTATTTAGTAGGATAGTGATCAAGAGTCCTGATAGATATCAGGGAAAAGTGGTGTCCCTCAGGAGTCCATACTGAGACCTGTGATATTTAACATATTCATTAGTGGCATAGAGGTATCAAGTGCACTCTCAGCATATTTCCAGATGACACCAAGCTGAATGATGCAGTTGACTCACTGCAAAGACGGGATGGCATCCAGAGGGAGCTGGACAAGTTCTAGAAGTGGCCCATGGGAATCTCATGAGGTAAAACAAGAACAAGTGAAAGGTGCTGCTGATCAGTATCAATACAGGCTGGGAGATTAAATTATGGGGAGCAGCCCTGCTCAGAAGGACTTGGGGGTGCTGGAGAGGCTGGACATAACCCAGCCATGGGCACTCACAGCCCAGAGAGCCAAATGTGTCCTGGGCTGCATCCACAGCAACGTGGGCAGCAGGGTCAGGGAGGGAATTCTGTCCCTCTGCTCTGCTCTGCTGACTCCCCACCTGCAGGGCTGCATCCAGCTCTGAGATCCCAGCACAGGGAGGACATGGAACTGTTGGAGTGAGTCCAGAGGAGGCCACCAGGATGATTAGAGAGATGGAGCACCTCTCCTATGAGGAGAGGCTGAGACAATTGGGATTGGTCCCAGGTGGAAAAGAGAAGGCTTTGAGTGACCTAATTGTGGCCTTCCAGTAGCTGAAGGGAACCTACAAGAAAAATGGAGAGGGACTTTTTCCAAAAGCATGTAGTAATGGGACTGGGGATTGGATTCAAACAGAAAGAAAACAGGTTTAGGTTAGATATTAGGAAAAAATTCTTTACTCTGAGGGTATGGGAACATCTGCCTAGAGAAGCTGTGGTTGCCCCTTACTTTGAAGTGATCAAGGCCGTGGTGGATGTGTCCCTGAGCAAGCTACTCCAGTGAAAGGGGTTTAGAACTAGATGTTCTTTAAGATGCCTTCCAACTCAAACCATTCTGTGATTTTGATGTAGAATTGAGATACATGTCTGTGGTCACAACTCCATGGAAACTCAAAATATGATTTACAACTCCCTGACTTCTGAAGATTTGGCACCAGAATTTCAACTACCACAGGGGAAGCTTTGGTTTTAAATGCCTATACCTGGAACTGTGATGCTAGTGTTGCACTTGTTTCAAGTTTATTATAGATCAGGGAGTTGCGCCATCATTGTGTAAACCTGGACCCTAATTTGGATTCCTTTGTACTGTACAGAGCAATTTTAAGATATATTTTGACCTCTAAAATTTTTGTAAACGTGTTTCATACCCTAAATCTAAATGAAGTGATATAAATTTTAGGCCTAAATGTAATGCAGCTTAAAACATTTCAGTGGCAATCTTTGGTGCCAGAATAGAAACAGAAAACCTAGCATGCCTCAAACAGATGGAGATATCCATCAAGTTGTTTAAATATTTATACTAAAATACATATAAAATCTATATGTATGTTAGAAAACAGTAGTTAGGGAATGCAGTTTCATTTAAGAGCTGTGTAAGGCAGAGGTTCAGTTTTATGATAGCTCTCTGACTAATGAGTTGTTTTCTATCATTCTGCTTTTCTAGCTTTTACATACTTTTTTTTTTTGAAAAAAACCTTATAAGATGAATCCATCTCTATAAATTACCTCATTAATTTCAAGCTGATTATTTTCAGGTGCCACTTTCTTTCAGTGTAAATGGCACTTAAGATTTTGTGTAACAGTCTGCAGGGTCAAGAACTGATAAAACTATATGCAAATCCTAGTCTACCCTATGGCACAGACATGCATTTCTTTTTGTCTGCAACATGAGGAATTAAAAAAAAAATTTCTTGGATGGAGCTAAGAAATTCAGGTATGATCCATAGTTTGGGTATTATACCCAATACCACCACTTCACACCTCTCCTTGCATTGACATTTTGCTTTATTGGTGCCTTTTATTCTAAAAGCTACCTAATTAAAATTGTTTGCCTCATCCTCTTTTTTTCTCAGTCACACAGGAAAGCAGATAGAGATGCACCAAAGCTCTGGACCACTAGTAGAGCCAAAGGAAGTTTTGGGAGCTCACAAGCAGATTTCCCACTAAATATAACAACTCCTTAAATTGCTGGGAAAAAAACATGGCAAATCAAACACTGTGACTTTAGCATTTGCCCAAGGGCTTATGCTCACCTGAGTCAGAACAAGTTTGAGCTCACACTTCTGAAGACAAATTCCACTCTTTCTAGAAAGCTCAGAATGTTCAGGCTGCTTCTCAGCAGCAGCTGTGCTACTACTGGGAACAGGGAGTTTTCAAGATTCATGGTATCAGACAGAATAATGGCCATGAGAGCCTGCATCTCTAATCTAGTAATGAAGCAACTTGCTATTGCCATTTGCATTAAGTAGTTACTGAATAAAAATGAAATTAAAATAGAGAATGCTCCTAAGTTACATCTGCTTCTAATTCTTGGTGAGAAGTTGTTTCCAACATGGTACAAAGGATAGGCAGAGGTAATTAGGTCTTTTTTTCGTGCTCTTTAAGAAGAAAAAATGTTAATACCATTCAGATATGTTTTCCAGGTTTGAAGTAGAACATGATTATAGTTTAAATTCTTCCCTAGAATTTGAGAAGGTATTGTGACTATTAACTTGCAAGGATGTGGAAGTCCTTCTCTGTCAGTGATGCTAAGTTTTATACCAAATGCTAACACACAGTTCTCTACATTATTTGTAAATTTCTTATTATCGAAAAATGATGCAATACCTTATCCTTATTCCTATTGAACATATGTGTATATAAGTATTATATATATTATATATAATACTTATATACATATATAATATGTAATATATAATTTAATGTTATATATATATATAAATATATATATCAGCTAGAGAACCATCATGATGTAACTGTTTAAAAGAGTGACAAATCAAGCCAGCTTTAGCGTTGGTTTGTTAGTAGCAGATTTGTTAATGGTCAGATTTTAATAGTCATCATCACAAAACACTTCATCTTTTGAGAATCCCACTCTAAATTAGCTGTCAGTGCATACTACCATGGAGCACATGCAATAAAGTTACTACCAATGGGTGGACTCCTTGGTGAATTTTAGTAGCAGAGATCCCACTGATCAGACTTGGAAGTTATTTTACAAGAGAAGTCAGAAATGAAATGTTCTTGTCTTCCTTCACTTTCTCCCGTTCTCCAGTTCTACCCACTTGTGTTCCATGTGCTTGTGCTAGTGCTGTCCTATCACAAGAGGAAAGGCAGTTTTATCCCATAACTTTTATCTTGCCACTCATCCATGAGTATTTGGAAGGATGTCCTTAACCTGATCTTGTTCTTGCTCTGACAGCTTTGGTTGTCAGGATGCTTTGTACATGCAACCAGACCTAGCTTTTTTTTACTATTTGGTGAATGTATTACTCAAATATTTAAGCAAAGTTCTGTCTGGCTATGCTGTCACAGTGTTATAAATACATACTACTGTTAATTATAGCATTTAATATTTCATATTTTATAGTGTAGTTAATGTTGATTATATGTTCATTAGTCCATTTATAGTTAATTGGTGACACAGGCCTCTGCATTGGCGAAAATCTTATCTGTCTTGATTTATTTATTGTCAGGTTTTGGTTTTTTGTTTTTTTTTTTTCATATTCTACTGTGAAAAGTATGTGGCACAAAACTTTCAGACCTAGAGAGAAAAACCCATCTGCCTTCTGACTGTCTGCAGAGATGACTCAGCCTCTTTTACACAGTGAGCTTGCCATGGCAGAACAGCTTTGCTTTTCCTGTCATTACTTACAGTGTGACACCTGAAGACAAAGATGCCATTTCCCATCTACTAAATGATTGTATCATTGTCTGCAGAGAAGGAAGTATTAAGTTCCCACCAGGATCAGCACGTTCAATATTAATGCCTCTAATGCTGAAGTGGTTTACTTATTTCTTTAATCAAACAGCCAAGAGAAAACATCATTATAATAGCACAAGCGTGAATGGCAAATTAATCAAACCTCTTTAAAGTTCTGATTTTGCAGCTGGAATTTTGCCTGCTGTAGCTTAGAAACCTTTTGCCAAGTACTTAAGGTGCTCAAAATTTACCAACCAGGAAGGATGTGAATTTTTTGGCAAATGTCCTCTGGATCTGCTTCAGTTATGTTTCTCTTAACTGTCACTCCAGAATAACAGTGCTTTTCTAGTTCTCAAAGTATGTGTTTTACTACCAGAGAAGAAGAAATGCAGTCAGTAATTTCTCAGTCTAGATGTATTTCATCCCTACTTGCTCTGAGTTGTTAAATTGAAATGAATAATGAAGGCTATCCTAAGCAAGGACTCTGTAAAACCTGCAAAGTAAATGAAAGTTAGGTTCTGTTTAATAAATGGTTACTTAGCAAGAACAAGGAAACAAGTCCCTTCTGTAAATACTACTCATTTGTCCAAGTGCAGCTTTCTGACTGCATGCCTCCATCCCTTGATCCTGACACACAGACTGCCCAATGAACAAGCTGTTGTGGAGCCATTGGTCATGTCTGTGTATTTTATCATAACCCAAAAGCATTTATGTGGACTTTACCCAGTTCATCTCTACAGAATTTTTACCTTGGGAGAAAATGAATGTCTCTGAGGAGGCTCTTTTTAAAACCACTCACAAGTGACACTTTTAAAAAAGCAAAGCAAGGGAATGCCAACAAAGTAGTCAATCCACCAATCCTGATTCACCTCCTGTGTTAAGGTGGGAAAGTGAATGCGTCTGCCCCAGAAAGGAGAATTAACCTTCACTGAGGTTTGTAGACCCTGTTTTAAGTTCCAGATAGTTAAGAACTGGCTTGGAAATCTGCCCATTGGTGCCTGCAGAGTGAGACTGCAAGTGACTATTCACTCATCCTCTCCTCTCATCTCCCTCTGGTCCTCATCTACTTCAGTATTTAGACTAAAATAGAGAACCTGTTGCCTATAAAGTCATCCAGGTGCTTTGCTTCAAGCAACACAGTCTTCATTTTGGTATTGATTTTTTCCTGTTTTGTCTGTCTCTATGAAAAGAGAGCCAGAAGAAATTAATATCAAAACCAAACTAAATTAGCAGTAATCTGAATGAAATAAATGCTATTCCTGCTTTCACCATACTGTAAGAAAATAATATAAATTGATAATTTGAAATCTGGGGGTTAGTCAGGCATTACAGAGTTACCTCGGGGCTTTTTTTCTGCTTTTAGCTCTCTCTGTACAGGAAAAATTATGGAAATTACATGGAAAGAATATATTAGTCTTTATATTTGTGTAGAGTATATATCATTTAGCAGGGGCCAGCAACTTGCAAAGGCTAACACCAAAGTCCTGAAAAATCAGAGTGGTCAGTAGGATAATGCTTTAAAAATTAAAATTTGGATCAAAAATATCCTTAGCATTCATCTGTAAAAAAAGATCTGAATAATATAATTTCTATTGGTCTCCAGCAAAAGGTTTCTTGAAATTAATGTTTCAGATAAATAACCTTCACACAAATGAGGTCAGGTTGAAGTCAACAGGTACCTTATTGCATTACAAATCTCATATCTCATGCTGGGTTGGCAAGAAAAGATGGGACAAGGGCAACACACACTGACTTTTTTCCAAATAACAGAACATTCCCCAGTTATTTCAGGGGAAAAGAGTCAACAAGAAGAAACAGCCATGAAATTCTCAATAACCAGATGCTCCATAGTGAAACACCATAGAGCTAGAGTGCGAAGGCAGTCATGGAGCGGGTAGAATGAAAGGATGGTTGTATTATACCAGGGCCCAGAAATGGCATTCTTACCTGTTTGGAATATACCAAGAATGGAAAGAAATCCAGGTTCACCTTTGCAGTCATGTGAACTGTGGAGACTTCCCTCTACAGTGCTCAGGGGACCTATCTGTTTTATCAGGGATAAAACAGAATTAAAAACTGTGAGACTCAGCAAAAGATCCAAATTTCTTTTTAGATGTGTTGTGCCATATCCTACTGTAATAGGTGAAATACAAGACTGAGATATGAGAAGAGTTCTGTAAAGCAAGTGCCTTAGCCTTTCCTCATGTTGTGATCTCCTTTCAGAAAACCCCAAAGGGAAATGATGACACAGACCCAGTACACTTTCTCTGCTAATCTGCTTAATTGTGTGCTTACTCATTTCAGTGAGACTGCTATGCTCCACAGGCTTGCTGCAGTTCTACAACGAAGCAAACAAATCACTTTAAACTTCCCTCTTTAATATCCTCTTTTTTCCTACTCAACTATAACATATAGTGTTTGGCAAGAATAATTTTGCCCAGAGTGAAAACTGATGGAACAGGACAACAAATTTTTGTGCAGTGCTTGCAAATCTGGCACAGTACCCAGCTTTGCTTTTTGCACTATATTTGTCACTGCAAAGACACCACTGAGGTGAAACAAAACTAGATCTTCGTATCACCTTTTGCAGTCTCATTGAAATAAATACAATGCTTTCTTCCACAAAAATGTGATTCTTTCCATTAAGCAGTACAATGTAATATTCATGTGATGAAAACTATCTTAGTCTACTCATCAAAAGTATAACTACAACAGGGAAAGAGACTTTTCATTATTTACATAACACTGCAGACATTAATTTGTGTCTTTCATTTATCTATTATACTCTACTAATGAATAAATTACTAAATTGAATACCTCATTCTCTAATTGCAATTAAAAAAAGGAAGCCATCACTCAGGGATACTACCAGAATTAACCTTCTTCTGTGGTTAATTTAAACATATGCAGTACAAATAATCTTACTTGAAGCAGATGGACGTCTCAGAAACATCATTCTGTTTACCAAAAAAGATTTTGAGTTGCAAATATACAAATGTATTTATCTCAGGTTCTGCTGCAGCTAAATTGGTAACTTGTACTTCTTGCACATTTTAAAATTTCATTTATTTTCTATTTCTGCAATAAATAACAAAAGTTAAATAAATAAATTCATCTCAAACAAACAGAGACAAAAATTGTTGAACATAAAAAAGAAATTTATTTTAAAATAAAAAATAATATATTTGGGATAAAGTGTTAATGAAATAGCAGAAAAAAAAGTAATTTTTTGTTTTTTCGTAGAAATATCATGTTGCAGATCAAAGTCCGAGCCATACACAGTTCACATTTTTCTTAGTCTGGCTCACTGCACAGCAAAGGTCCCAGACCTCACAGTTTGAATTTATATTGGAAGAAAATTCCAATGGCTCAGGTGATAAAACCAAGTCACCACTACTAATCTTCTTCTATAGCAAATCAGTTTATGAAAAGAACTCACTGAGGCTCAAGTAATATCACAGGAAAGCCCATGGCAAGTACTAATTTAAATCACTCACTGGATCAATTAGCAAATGTGCTTGAGACTAGGGAGCAAGGCTAGGCTCTCTCCCCAAGTGAGGAGTTTAATAAGTAAATATGGTAATGAAGGTTTTAGATGTCATGAGCATGAACTTTTTGCCCCTGTCTGACCTACTGAGTGAGATTCTTTGCTGTGGAGGAGCAGAGCTTTAGCAGGAGCAGAGGGATTCCCTGATGCATGCTGCACCTCAGACACTCCCTCCAGCAGAAAAAGAGAGGGGCAAGGCATGCTGTTGGAATGGAGTGAAAGGGAAGTGAGGAGGGAGGACAGTGAACTCACTTCTGTTAGCTCAGCACTGACGTGTGCTGACTTCAAGTGCACACAACTGTTGTGCAGTATGTCAACATGGATGTAAAGGTTTGAGTCTTTGTCATCAAGTCAGCTAAGGTTTCCACATTCCTACCCTAGTCAAAATGCTGTTTTCCGAGTAACACATATTTCTTGTTGCTTTTCTTTTACTTTTTTTAATAAGTGAAGTGGTTTTGTTTGCTTCCTTTTCAGTTTTGACATATATTTAATATGTTTCTTTTTAACTTCCAGGGCACTAGTAGATTATTTCTTATTTCAGGTAAAACACAATATGCATAACAAATTGGACCTAATTGGCAATGTGTCTCCCTTTACCCACTCCTATATCTTTCAAAATCAAGGATGAACAATGAGGGTAGCTTTAATTCCCTAGAAATCAATTAGTTTATCATCGGGCATAATTATTTGAGACTAATTGAATATCCTAAAGCAAGAGAGCACCTCAAAATTTTATTATTTTCCTTTCAGCAAGAGTCTTCAATTCTGTCATCGTCTCTCTATATTATAATGTCCATGTGGCGTATGTTGAATTTGCATTCAGGTCAAGTTGGAATATGGACTAGCATCAAGTAAGTATAAAAAAATTACAATTTCAGCTGACCCAGAATTTCTCCAAGTGAAAGAAAAGATCAGTACTGACACACAGCAATCAAGTATTTCCCCTTCTTACAGATTAGATCTTTATAGAATGTAATGCTCACTGATATCCAGATGAACAAGTTTTCTCTCAGAGAAGTATTTTAGGCTTTCTTTCATATATAATAATCTTACAGACAGTAAGGAAAATAAAGGTATTTATGATCCACACAAGGTAAAGCACAACTCATCAATTAATGAAGACAGAAAGATCTCTAATCTTTCTATTAAGTGTTTCTATATCACCTGCAATCTTGCACAAAAATTCCACACATGACATGTAACATTAACAGAAATGTCAATAACTTAAAAGAAAAAAAATTCCTATGATAATCCCAATTTTAACATTTGAATATTAGAGTTTTTAAAGAACACAGTGATACAAGCACTGTAATATACTTTTCCTTAATGAACTTCATAATATTTGCATATACACTCTTACTCTGATGCTAAAATCTAATCTAATATCTATAACCTGCAAAGATGGCATTTTCATCAGCAAAAATATTAAAAAATCTTTAAAAGCCTCTAGCTTACATGCATATTACAAGTTGTAGAGCATAGGTTATATGATGAGGGAAAAAATTCTTTGAACAGATTTCTCATTCTTATTTACCTAGAGCCTGCATTTTTCATCTGGAAAATACTTATGATTATATAACATTTTAGAATCTCTGTGTATGTCACAACATTTTTAAATCACATGGAAAATGTGGTGCAAATCTGCAATCTCTAAAGCTGTGTAAGAACAGAGAAGGATGCAGACTGTGCTGCGCTGAATAGTGAAACAAGATGTTCTGGACGGTCAAACACAGGTGTAATTTTCATAACACCTTTAGATTGACACGATCTGTAGTTTAGAATAAGGACATTCCTTTGCTTTTTGGAATGGGTATAGTAGGGATCAAAGAAGAATGAGATGTCTCAAAGCAAAATATTTTTTTAAAGCTAAGTCAGTGAATATATTTCCTCCATGGAGATGCAGTAACTGGGCCTCTTCTTACATAAGCAGTCTGATGAAGCCTTGTGTCCTCTTAAGAATTAATTTATCTGAGACTAAGAAATTGCTTTTTTTGGCTTACTTTTTTCGGTGTTTTGTTTGTTTGTTTGGTTAATTGTGGTTGTTAATTTTATGTTTGTTGGTTTGTCTATTTGTTCTTTAAGGATCTATGCAGGAGTCTTGGGGAGGGAGCAACGATGGCAGGCAGGGCAGATGCTTCTACTTCTAAACAGCTAGAAAAGCATTTCATATGACCAAGGGCTGCTACATCATGCTCTGTTAGACTGCAAAATCATCTGAAATGTATGCACAATCTCCTCAGCAAAAGCCTGACAGAGAGGCTTTTCCAATTCTCTGTTGTAAGTGTTCAAAGCTAAGCTTTCAGGAAAGTTATTACAGTGTGCTTAAAAGAAGTCCTTTGATTGAAAAGCATCCCTAAAATATACAATTCAGAGGACTTTAATACAGCTTGCTGTGACTTAAAACACAACTAAAGGTAAACAGCAGATTTAAGAATATTCAGTTTTTCTAATATGTATTACAAAGGACCACACATGATAAATATGTCCTAAAAAGATATTGTTGCTGGTTCTGTAGTCAAAAATGAAGTAATGAAGTTCGTAATTCGTATTGGAATTCCATGGCAGAATATTTTCTCTAAATTCCTCACTGTCTATATATGAAGCACTTACTGTATTAAGATTAATTCTAATTTTTTGGTGACTATCAAAATATTTTAATTAGATACTTTAAGAAATATAACATGTTGTTGGAATGCTTTTTTGTCAATGATAATAATTGACTGCCAGAAACATGTAAACTTGATACAGAGCGCAAAGCAACTAAGCAAAGAAAAAAAAAAATCAAGGAAAATGAGGAGGAGAACAAATATTTTATTAGGGTATAATAATTTTTTGAAAAATGTTCTTTTTTTCTGCTAAGAAAGGATTCTGAAAATGATTGTGGGTTTTTCACCATTTTTTGCTAAATTCTTCTAATAGCTATGATAACTTTGAATAAAGACATAAGTTAATACATAATGAAATGCTAAAATGCAGTGAAAGGCTAGTAATGGTTCTAAGCACTTAGCTAATTAGGATGGCACAATAAGCAGTTCAGGTTGAAATTTTAAAATTTTAAATAATTTCTGAAGAAGCTTTTACTTTTTTTAAATTGACTTTCCTACTAAATCCATTCAAAAAGAACCTGTGGCAAGTTTGGCTGACTTGAATCTTTATTTTTCAGTGACAGTTTTTAACTAAAAGAAAATTTTTTTCTCCTGTTTGCAAAATTTTAATTAACTTCTTATATGTTAGCTACAAATAATATCTTGCTTTTTGTTAGAGGGATTTTTTTGGTGTGTTTTTTTTTTCTCTTTTTCCTTTTCATGAAAGGAGTAGAGCATATAAATTTGTTGCTTTTAAAACCTTCAAGATCAAAAATAATTAAAAACTATATTCTTATGGAATATTTTACACAGCAAAACGGAGAAATATTTTTCTTAGCTATTTCTTGTGGTGTTTTGCTTTTTTAAATTTCTTATAACAGGAATACCCAGATAATACTTGTAAAGTATCCACTCACCAATAAAAAAATCTCATGTTATGAGAATCTGAAAATAACTTCCTTATTATTTATGAAAATAAACATAGGGACAATGTTCTTTTGTTGTTGGATTTTACACTCAAATTTTTAATGAAAAAAATCAATTAGAAAACAAACAAATTATTTTGTCATATATGTCATTAAGAAGTACAAAAAAGTTAAAAACCTGAATAATAATACCAATAATAATATTTCATCACTGTTGGAACTTGTTCTCAATTTTTCTTTTGAAATTCAGTTCCAAGAAATTTAATCTGAAGGGAACACGTAGGATAGATTGAGCAGTATCTGACAGGCCTTTATCAAAGTATCATCTTCACCCATCTTCTGTACTTATTTTGGCACAGTTCAGTTGGATTACTCACCTCCTCCTGAATTCCCCATGTAAAGTAACAAGTTAATTCTTGGCCAACCTTTCTGCTTGACAAGTTTAGAATGCTTTCCATGCTTTTGACTTTGTTGCCTTTTTCCAGTCCTTTTGCAGCAGAATAAACAGGACTGTGCATAATCATGGGACAAGATGGTACTCATCTTCTTTATTCCATAGTTCGTTTATTAATTTAATATTAAAAGGGTGAAATTAATTAAATAGAGCCTCTGATAAAGAAAGTGCCTCCAGGAAACCAGTCTTCAGATTTGTTTTGTTACTGTCATTTGCCTAATGAATTTTTACCCCCTCTAAAAACTAATAGCATGTCTGGTGTCTCAGACTGGCATGTCTAATGACATAACAAGATGTCTGTCTTTCCCAGTAGCATCAGCTGAGCTAATAAAAGTTATAACTTTCCTACACAAATTTTGTTGTGTCCAACTATACTGAAGGCAACACATCTCTGCAGAAGAAGAAACACTCACATTTAATTTTTTATTTTAAAGCATGTACATGTAGGCACATGTATTTATTACACTCTTCTGATACTATACTTAAAATTAACTATTCGGTGCAGCAGAACTTGCAGAATTCAAATGATCAGACTCCTAAACAACCACAATCTGAGATCTCTAATATTATGGAAATCCATGCAATTAATGTTTTTAAAGGTGCACGGAATTTAAAATCACCTTCATTAATGGCACAGTTTCATTCCAACTGCTTTTCATGTTTTGCAAGTGTGATTAATATTTCTGTTCACTAGAAAAAATTCTTATAGCCATTGAACAAAACAAATTTAAAATGCAATGATTCAATTATACAGGAAGATGGGATAAAGAATTTCACCAAAATGGTAAATACTCACAAATCATGCATTTTGAGTATTGGAGTTCCTGTATTATGTTATGTTTTTCCCTGCATAACTGGTTATTCACTCATTATGACTCCTAGCTCTTGCAACAAACCACGTTGATAAAATGTGTCCATGATGAAAATACACAAAGCCATCTACTGCAACATCAACAGCTATAGGCAGAAACCTGAGGGTGCCCAGACAATGGCCTGTAGTGTTGTGGGTGGCTTTTTTGGGTTTCAGAACTGTAAAACTTACTAGGAAAAGGTCTTCATTCGATAGAAGATCTTATGGCTGGTCTTCTGACAAAGACTTATTAGTTCAGAAGCAGTAAGTATGGGTAAAAGCAAATAAGGTCTGTGAAAAATTCAGAATTTCTAGCACTTAATGAATATTTCTTCCTTCAGAGTTTAAAAAAGGAAAAAAAAATTAAACAACAGAGGACTTTTTTTTCCATTGGTTTTCGTACTAAATTGTTGCGCTTTTGTCCTACATGCGTCTAGTTTGTGATATTAAGGAAACACAGATTTTACAGGAATTTGCCTGAAACACTTCCATGTAAGTGTTAAGATAGTCTTGTTTTTTCAGCATTTCTAATGTTACTTATGTTAGAAGAGTTTTCTGAAGTCTACTGTCATCCTTCTGATACAAAAACATCTACTATGCCACCAAAACTACAATCCTCTTAGCTTTAACTGCAGGTATTGTGAGATAAGACAGCCACTTGCCAACCATTGTCAGACTAAGTCTCTATTTTTCCAGAAACTTCAAAGCAGATATTTGCTACTGGCAATGTCCTGGGTTTGTCTCATAACAAATATTCAGGGCCTTACATCAAGTACAGCTGAGTACCATAATAGGTAATTCTGCCGCTGTGTTTTACTGATAACCCAGCTGCCATGGTTTCTGGATGAGTGTCAAAACTCTGAAATTCAGCATTGTTTTGTCATTGTTTTGGCTTAACAGCTGGGATAGTGTCTGAACCAGGTTGATATAGCCCCCTTTCCTTTCTCTCTTATCTGAAAGAAAGCTGCATCTTTGCCTTATGTATATGAAGTGGCTCAGATGGGAGTGCTCAGGGAATATGGGAGACTCAGGGGAGTCATGACTCCTTGAAGAGGCACTTCTTCACACATTGATATGGACAGAAAGCCTGCAGAAAGCTGAATATCATCAAAACAGGTACTGCCAAATCTTCTAGATGCCACTGCCATAGCCTCCTGCCAGAGCTAGTATTTTCAGTACATCTCTCTGCTCTGACCTGTTCAGAACAAGCTTTGAAAACAGCTACAATATTTCCTTTTTCTGAGTAGTTTTGAAACTCCTCAGCTTAGAGGGTGTGATAGCTTCAAACAGCTCAGTTTTAGATAGTAGCTGGCCCCTTGTAACAACTGTCAGTACCAAGGGCTCTGTTCAGCTAAATAAAAATAGCAAAACAACCTTTTTTTTTTAAAAAATTTTAACTTTAAGCCATTTCAGCCCTATTACTACTGTATGTTTTATAAGCCCCAAGAACATGCCCAGCTTGCAACTCTTTCGAGGGTTATCGTTTTGTGTGACACCACTGGATATTTGCTGAGAGTTTGATTTCGGGGATACATCACCCAGTCAAATTTAAACTCACTGTCAGTCACACATCAGTGTCTCCACTGTATTGTCCAATTATCTGTGTCATTGAAAAGTTGCAGAAAAGCTACACCCAACCATAGTCTCCACAGACTGCTGCGTGAGTCATTCTTTGAAACAGACAGTTTAATATCAGTGACTGCGCCTAAACCTTTTAAGTGTAGATCTCAGCTAATGCTTTCCTTCTCCATGGGCAATTTTATTTAGATAATCCTTTCAGCCATTGTGCTTCCTCATTTTACTATTTTATAAAACCCCCAATATTATTTCTGTATGTCATGGTACAAGAAAACTTGAATTCACCATAAATTGCAGGACCAAATGGCTCATTCTCCACCAGTGATGTTTTAAGTTTTATTGCAATAATTCTTTAAATTTTTTGAGAAATCCTAATGGCTGCTACTTTGAAATCTTTTTTTTCTTGGATATGAGTCTTTGAGGTTCATATACAAAGAATTTATCTTAATTTATTAAAATTAACTGCTTCAGAGTTTGTTTCATTTTTTATATATTTTTTTCATATATTTTATTTCTCTGTGTCCTTTGTGTGATTTAAAAACCTCATTTATATGGATTAACATTTTGTAACTTCATCTGAAACATTAGGAGGTATACTGAGCAAAGCTACTTAGGCTACTTAGAGTATCTTATTACCTATTATCTGTATTGCATGAGTGACATGCTAGGGAAGAAAGTTTCTAGTCACATTTCTAGTCACAACACTAAAAATCATGGAAAAGCTGGTTTATCCAGAGTATAATGGACCAATAACCTGCAAACTTTAGTCTTCCTTTCCTGCCTGAGCCCTACCACATTTTCTTCCAAAACTCCCTATAATCTAATAATCCCGTGACTTCAAAAAAGCTGTAAAAACACATTTCTCTCATGCTGGAAAACAACAGTCTCCTGCAGAGCATTTTGTTACCTCTTGCAGATGTTACAGAAGAGAGAAGACGTCGTAATCCCAATCCTAGGACCACAGAATGATACCCTGGGGACTGAAATAAATTGAATTTTTCATCTGCTTATGCTGGAAGAAGAGATGCTGTCTGGAGAATTTCCCAGTAGGAACACCTGGAGAAACATGGTTGAATAACTTTTGACAGAAACATAGATTAGTGCTGTTTGAGGGAAAGAAAAGCTGGTGGAATGAAGGTCAAGGACAAAACCACTAGCCAGGAAATATTTGTACTGAAATAATGTATTCACATTGTAGTGTTATCCAAACTTCATCTGAAAAGACATCAATGTACAGCAATGTTCACAAATACACTGGGTGTTGTGAGACTAATGAAGACAGTCTGCACTCTGGGTCAACAGCAAAATCTGGATCTGAACACAATGAAGCGGACAGGGAGCCCCATTCCAGGGACAGTGCTTTAGTACTTTTCACCTCCATTCTCTGACTTCTTGATAGTTTGTCAAAACAAACCATCAAAACTTACCTTTAGCAGTGCAGAGGAAACCTGGCAAAAATAGTCTATGACTAGTTCTGGAGAAAATGAATAATAAGTGGCCCTTAAAAGAAATATGTGCCAAGTCTGCATGTGGAAGCACATGTACAGCACTCTTACCCTTGCCGGTATCTTACAGACCTTGTGGTACTACAAGCAAAAAAAGCCATGTAAAGTGCAAGGGGCTGCCACAGAGAGAGAGGAAGTGACTTGCCAAACTGACAGATTCCACATCTCTCACACATTACACAGAGCAATGACATTGTCAAAACTAATCTCTCAGGTGTAGAAATTCCATTTCAACATGCAGTGATATGTCTCAGCCACAATCCAAACCATGGATCTAAAACTATGTAGAGCATACCAGCTGCCCACCTGGATGACATTCTATAGGCCAGCAAACATCTGACTGACAGTCATGATAGCAGCGGGATGTTCATTCCCAGGCTTTTCTGGTGCCCTCTCAAAGGAGACCCTTACAGTTTACACAGCAAAAACAGAAGTAATTATATAAAACGCAATAGAGTAAATAATCTTAGAAGACCTGGCAGCAGGACTGTTTCCAGAGTACCAATTTTATGTATATATAATTCTGTTATGACATAACAAGGTGTGTAAACTGGCAATTGTAGAGCAGTGTAAAGAGACTACCATTATGTGATTTCAAGGGCCAACCTAATTAACATGTTTGAAAATGTAAACAATTTAGCAATGATCAATTGCAGGAGTTTGTCACTGGCTAGACACCAGGTACTCACCAGTACTCCTCTATCACTCCCCTTCTCAGCCAAAGAAGAGAAAAAATAGCAAAAGATTAATGGGTTGAGATAAGGACTGGGACAGATCACTCACCAGATACCATCACAGGCAGAACAGACTCAACCTGACAATATTAACTGAATTTATTCCTAACAAGATCAGAGCAGGATAATGAGAAGTAAAATAAATCTTAAAAACTACTTTCTCCATTGCTACTTCTTCCTGAACTCTATTTCCTCTGCAGTGGCACGGGGAGATGGGAAATCGAGGTTATCATCAGTTCATGAAATGTTTTTCCTGACACTTCTGAGGGAGAAGAGACCTTTCCCTGCTCCATCATGGGGTCCCTCCCATGAGAGACAGCCCTCCATGAACTTCTCCAGTGTGAGTCCATCCCATGGGCAACAGTTCTCCCTGAACTGTTGTAACGTGGGTCACTTTTCCATGGGGCACTACTTCAAGAACAACCTGCTTCAGATGGATATCACACAGGGCCACAAGTCCTACCAGGATATCTGCTCCAGTGTGGGCTCCTCTCTCCATGAGTCTGAAGGTCTCTGCCAGGACTCTGTTCCAGCACAGGCCTCCCATGGGGTCACAGCCTCCACTTAGGCATCCACCTGCTGTGGCCTGGGGTCATTCATGGGCTGCAGGTGGATCTCTGCATTCCCATGGGCTTCCATGAGTTGCAGAGATACAGCTTCTTCACCATGGTCTGCACTAGAGCCTGCAGGGAAATATCGGCTCCAACATCTGGAGCAACTCCTCCTCCTCCTCCTTCTGCACTGACCTTGGTGTCTGCAGAGTGGTTTCTCTCACACATTCACACTCCACTGTGGTCTGGCTGAAATTAGCTTTGCAAAATATTTTCTGTTTTCCTTTTGAATATTTTATCACAAAGACAATGTTATCATTCCTAATTGACTCAGCCTCAGCCAGTGGTGGGTCCATCCTGGAATCAGATGGCAATGGCTCTTCCAGTTATGGAGAAAGCTTCTGTCAGCTTCTCACAGAAGCCACCTGGGTGGTGCCTCTGCTATTAAATCATGGTCATGCATCCAATCCACCAATTCAATTCACTGTGTTGCTTAAAACATGAAGGAAAAATATGAAGTATAAACAGTGTAGTCTATTTCTCATCCCAATTTCCAGCAACACTCAACAACTTCAAACGGACTGATAAGAAACCTTGTCTCCAAGGCAAAGGTCAGGGAAAAAAAACTTTCAGTTGTTAATTTCCTCAGTTTTGTGCATTTATTGAAATAGTCCCTATAAGAACATATTTCACACAATTCACACTATATATTCCTCTTTCACAATTTTTTAAAAAATAAATGAATAAATAAAGAAATCACCCATACTACGTTTGATCTTTAAAATATATTCCCATTTGGAATTCCAAAAAGCAATTTTATCTTGGTTCTATAGGAGCATACTCCTATTATATGTACCATTGGAGAACTAGCAGGTAATTCTTCACTTTAGCTCAGGGTGTAGTGGGGAGAAATATTTAAAGCCAAAATATTTCTTACTAATTATTTTATTGCACTGGGAAAGGAATATTTTTCTGTTAATCAGCGCTACACCACATGCTTTATCTCTCTGGGCCTTGCTTTGCCCAGGACCTGATGTTCTTGCATCAACACTTCTCCATCTCTGACTTTCCATGAGACTAGACATATCACTGGAACAGAAGCAGAGTCCTTAGGGAGTGAGAACATTACAGATCTGGAGTGGAGTTAGAGACACACAGCTGTTCCCTGTGGTTCACTGAAAATCCTTGAAAAAGTAAACCACCTTTAAAAAGCTTGGACTCTGTCATCCACCAGAGCACTACTGGATTTTGCTGAACAGTAATTAACAGGAAAATAAAACTTTTATTTCATGACACTATAAGTTGTGTGGTGGAGTCAAAAACAACAATCATGGAAGAACCAGATAATCTTTAAGTTGATGTCTAAATCACTGCCTCCCTATAACACAACCAGAAATCTTAAATGTTTAATGGAATAGAGAAATATCTACTTAATTAGAATAGAGAAACTCACTACTGAATTAGAAGTGGAAATCCTTTTGTCTTCCCAAAAGAAGAGCAGTAGTGCAAAGTTTTACTGGTTTGCAACATTACTCTGTGTCAGTGCATCACTGAGCTCTGAGAAGTGTTCTGCTGCCATACGTCCTTGCTGCAAAACAATGTGCTTTGTAGGGATCTTCAGTGTGACTAAACTCATAGGGAGCCTAAGGTTGTGCAAGTCCACTTTGGTTTGGTCACTAATATTCTCATTGCTCAAGGTTCCATTTCCACAATCCCTCTTTAGCCATCCTGCAATTTAATAAAAAAAAAAAAAAAAAAAAAAGTCCCATAGTTCATCAATCCTTTTTTTTTCTTGCTGTCATTCTGCTGTCAAACCCACAGATCCATCAAGTGCTTATCTCAGCCTTTACAGAGATGCTCCACAGAGAACACAATAGAAGAGTTATTGAAATAGGTTAGATCTGAGATTTTTAATTATCTTCTCCTCTATGCTTTCAATCTTCCATGCTTTCAATCCTTGCTTTAAGTAAATTCTTGCACTGTTCCCACTATCTCCCTCTGGAAGCTTTCCAGTATTTAACTTGACAATGTATCCTTTCTCATGAGAGTTAGGAGATCTTTTAACTTTTGTAGTCTCAGCACTATGATGAAATTTGCCTTTTTTTATTTTCTTTTTTTTCCCCCCCAGAAGCTCCTGGAGATCCTGCTGGATTTTAGTATGAATGAAGAGGGAAGAAAGAGAAAAAAGTTCAAAATAGGACCAGGTTTATTTCATAGTCTATCTGAAAGGACCAAGCCTTTGAAAAAATTCATAGAATCTCTAGAAGTTACTCCAGATGGAGTAATTTCCCCAGATGGAGCAGCTCTCCATCACACATTTGAAGACTATACAATAAATTAGTAAATGAGAATCTGTTTAGTATGAGAGATTGTGAAACGAATATTAAAAAAAAAATTAATTTCCACAACATTTTATATACATCTAAATTAATTTTGATTTTCATTAGGCTCTGAAATGTTTGACTCTGCTTTAGGAAAGTATTTGTGTAGATATGTGCCCAGTAGAGATATAAGTTATTTTCTGTGTTACTCTAATCTTGTTTATTTTTATTGTATAAAATTTCAGGGGTTTTTTTGCTAAGTGCATTGTTCATAATATTTGTAGAAATTAAAAAGAATTTTTTAGTTCAAACCAAGTTCTTCTTTCATGCAAAGGAACTTTAAAATTTAATGGTTAGAAGAATTTTCATGGCAGAACAGAAATTTCATTGGAGAATGTGGGCATGTAAAAAGAGATGTATTCTCAATTTCCATCTAATGAATAAGCATCAGGTTTCACCAAACAAAAACCTAGGAACCTGAGATAATTCCCAAAAGATAGCAATTTTTGAACATCCTATGGTTTTCTATAACAAGAAAGAAACAGCTGATTCTACACTTAAAAATATTGCCACTAAACATGGTAATACTTTAGGCAATATTGAAGAAAACAAATTAAAGAACTTCAGCTTTTGAATTCTTCTGGAATGGGTATAAAGATCAAAAAATTTGAAGAGTGAGACTAAAAACCAAACAACAGAATTTATCTCAGACAGTCCTCAGAATACAGGAAGTGTAACTAAAAACTCATAGAATATCCTGAAGAAGGGACCCACAAGGATCATTGAGTCTCCAACTCCTCACCCTGCGCAGGACACCCCAAGGGTCACACCATGTGCCTGATGGTTTTGTCCAAATGCTTCTAGAACTCTGCCAGGTTTTGTGCTGTGACCAGTTCTCTGGGGAGACTGTTCTAGTGCTCAATCACCCTCTAATTTCCAACCTAATCCTCCCCTGGCACAACCTCAGGCTCTGTCACTGGTCACCAGAAAGAAAACATAAGCACTTGCCCTGTCACTTTCCCTTTGTGAGAGAGCTGTAGACTGCTATGGCATCTTCCCTCAGTCTCCTCTTCTCCAGGCTGGATAAGTCAGACCTCAGCCATTCTTTGTATGGCTTCCACACAAATATTTAGTTTTCAGTCTTACCCTATGATTTAATGAGCAGTGGGGGGAAGAAGGTATGACCTGAAGTCCCTTCCAGATTGCACTATTCTGTGTTTTCAATCTTCACCTTTGAGAAGAAGATGCTGATTCAGAAAAGTTTGGGTATTCCAGCTCCAGTTGGAGACCCCATATGCTAAAAGAATAAACACATAACTATGACTGAACTGAATCAACAAAAAAAATCTTAGAAAAAACTCAAGCATTGGGGATTTTTCTGATACAGAAACTCTATCCAAGTTAAACTATAAGTTAGAGAGGATTGGTGCTTGAAATTACACAGTTCATAGCTGCATTTTTGTTAAACTTTTGTAAAAGTAACAGAAAATAGTAGAACTGTCACAGAACTCGAGGATGAAGCAGATATAGGAGTCTCAAAACTTTTTCTTCCCAAAATTGTTGAAGAGGCACAAAAGTTAGGGCAGTGAAAAAGAGACAACTATTCATTGTTATCACTTCAAGGGAAAGTTGGAGAAACCAAGAATGATCACACAGGAAAAAGTCAGTCCTTCCTATGTAACAAATGTTGGCATCTGTGAGGTGGATAAAAGCAGTTATCTTATGGTTTGTTCTTTTCAGATAGAAAATCTGTGTCTTTATCAGATAGCTTCTGTGAATGTTACTTTCTTGCCATGTAAGAGTAATACAAGTTTCTAAGTTTATCTTCTCGATTTATCTGATGTTTCTTTTGGACCTCTAAATTGTCTCAGTTCTATCTCATAGTGAATATAAAATAGTACTTTAATTTGAGCAAGAAATGTCCTGAAATTAAAACTGTCAACAAAGGAAACTTGAAAAAAACAAAGGGGATGTGCTGCACATTATGGTGAAAGAAGAAATCACAGCATGTGTTTTTCACGTTGTTCTTTCTTGGGATAGCATAAATAAAAACTCACTTACTACTGGCAAGATGCAAGAAAAGCTCATACTGAGATGTTCCTCATCATCCAACAGCCACCTAAGGCTCTGAGAAGGAAAACACAAAGGGCACAAAAACCCCTCCAATTTGCATCAGTATTGGAGTTCAAATTTATATTTCCAGCAAGGGCTCTTCTTTAATTCAGTGTTGCAAAACATCAAGAAGATGTTGACTTTCCATCAAACAGATCTTGATCAGGCTGCTCACTGTTGTAATTTACTAGCTATGGTTGTTACTGGAGAGCTTCATGTAACTGATGGTGGTATTTGATCTAAAAGATTATTGATGTACAATGAGTGATCTTTAAAAAATTTCTCTGACTGCAGCAAGCAAGCTCTTCAAAGACAGCAATGTTTTCTCTTTTTTCCTAATACATTATTCATTAATAATCTGAGTGTATTAATTGGCTTATAACTTTGAAATAACCAGAGACTTTATATGAATTATAGGCCACTGTGATCTTCATATCACTGACATTTGTAATTAGTGAAAGGGCTTAAATCTTCTTCTGACTTGTGACTAGTCCTTGAGTATTTAGTCAGTCTTCAGATATATCTGCTCTGAAAGAATGAAGAAGAAAATGAAGAGAAGAAAGGCCAATGAAGTCCTCTGTGTGAATATACTTTTTATAATTTCTTTTAAGCTCAGATAAAGTTGAGTGCCATTTTCATAGATAAAAAATCATGGCTTGAGAGAAGACTGTAGAAAAAGAACCATGCATTCAGGAAAAGCCAGCACTCTGGCATTTATAAAATTGAAAAAAATTGTAAATATTTAATGCATTTTACAGTGTCAGGTAAAGAATATAATGTCATTAATACTGAGGAAAAAGGTTGAAAAATGATATCTGAATGCATTTTAGCTACTTAATTCAGTGCCATGACATAATTGCTCAATAAAACATTTGATTTTACTTCATCATACTGATGGGAGGGAATGTTTGAAAAGAATATTCCATGTTGCCAAAAAGCTAACACAATTAGAAGGAAATGAAGCAAAAAACACAGTCAAAGAAGGAAGGTACAGTCAAAGGGAGGAGAGAACAGTACAATGATATGCAATATTTTTTAGGAGGCATGAATTACTTATGGCTTGCAAAAAGCAAGCTAGTAGACTTCTATATTGACTTAAATTATTTGAAACTTGTAAGATATGAACTTTTCAGTCGCATAATCCAATGCAAAGGATGTAAAGTATGTTTTTAAACTGTTTTGACCTCAGGTACTTGGAAAATAAATAATTTTATTGAGTGTAGGTCTCAAGGTTTTGGTAGCAGAGAGTGGCTTCAGGGTTAGTATCAGTGGTGGGGGATAGTGAGAGGTGAGAGAAATAGTGTGATAAATGGCCCTTTGAGACCTGAGGGGAAGGCAGTAGGAGCAGAGGAGGTGCTCTGGGAGCCTCAGCAGATATGTCCCTGTGGTCCCTGCAGAGTGCTGTGGAGGAGATGATGTCCTGCAGCTCCTGGAGAGGTCCCATGCTGAGCTGGGTATCCACATTGCAGTGCAGAAGAAATCCACTGTGTGGGTGGATATTCCCTGAAAGAGCCTGGCTCATGAAGTCCATGCTAGAGGACTTATTAAACTTTCCATGGGTCTTACTATAGGACCATGAAAAGTATCTTGATTCTCACATCAAAGGTCTAAATAGCATATTATAGTATTACCAGTGTTTAAGAAAGGAAGAATAGAACTTAGTCATCCTTTTGGTATTACTGCAGTAGCTTTAAGCAGAAAATGAAAAATC
Source organism: Ammodramus savannarum pratensis (assembly GCA_020466415.1). Lineage (NCBI taxonomy): Eukaryota > Metazoa > Chordata > Aves > Passeriformes > Passerellidae > Ammodramus > Ammodramus savannarum. The sequence goes on from JAHXMQ010000807.1 coordinate 63,661,353, forward strand.
ATTCCTTACACACTTTCTCTATATTCATGATTTCATTATTGCCATCTGTTTTCAGCTTTTTAAAGAGAAGTACTGCAGTTGGTTTCTTGTCTTCTGCAGAAGGCACTTCTGACCCCTTTTATCTTCTCTGTAGCCTTGGTCAAAGGGGAAAGTAGGTAATCAAGAAGTGCCAGCAGTACCCAAGTTGTGGTAGCAATGAATTTAATTAGTGTGATATCATTCTTTCTGTTATTTTCTCTGCAATTATTTGAGCATTCTGTGAAGAGTGAGATGATAACTGCAATGATTACAATCTCTCTCTTAAGCAGTGGCAACTACTTCTGAGCCATGATTTTCTGTGTATGGTGTTGTCTATGCTCCCATGTTTTATTTTTCTCATGTGGACATGAAATTTTATTTGCAAATTTTTCAGCATTATAAGATCCTGGTGCAGTTCTCTGGAGAGTTTTAGTTTGGACTGACACAAGGTTGGTTTTCCGTCACTTCAAATTCCATAAATTTGTTATCTATCCTATTTTTCAAGCACTTGTGGGTATATTGACTAAACAATTTCCTTCTTTTCCCTCAGCATCTTTGTTCCTCCATGAGTCAACCTTTCCAGCTTAACTAGGGCAACATAGGACCTAAAGAAAAGAGTAAATATTTGCTGCTCTATGGAGGGCACATTGGATTATTTCTGGAAAAGTGTGAATTACTTGCTCCGATGCACTCTCATAAGGTAGTGAAATATCACTGATATTTTCACTGTCAGTGATATTCCATAGACAATGAAGAGACCATGAATGTTGTCCTGCATTTCTTTAAGACTGTAAGAAGTTCTGCACACATCAGTATTCCAAATATGCAAGGTATAACATTTTTATGAAACAAATAAATATTGTCAGAATCTGTTCTTTATTCATGCTCAGAAAAGTATAGATAATATTTCACTGTTTGGATACAGTGATGATGCAGATAACCATCAAGAGAAATACAGCAGCATTTTTTACTCATATCTTAGAGGGATCCTTAAGTCAAGTACCACTAGAATGAAAGCTAATAGAATTAAAATGCATAACTTAAACACATGTGGTAATGAAGGAAATACTTTAGAGATAGCACTGGAAAACTAAACCTGCCTGATGAAACACAGTTGCATTGTATGAAATATCTAAAGTAAAAACATTCAATTACTCTTCTATTGGAGTATGATCTAGACAGGGAAAGGATGAGACTTAACAGCTCCTCTTCTTACAAGATTTTCTCTGTCAGTTTAAACCCTGCACTCTGAAATTCATTAAATACCAGCCAGTCTCCAGGAATCCCCCTTCAAAGGAAAACTTAGGGCTTTCTTTAAATCCAAAGAAAACCCCAGGAGGTTGCTACATTTCTTTTCCAGGTATAACCAAAGAGTTGCAAGAAGAATCTGTTTATACTGCAGAATCTCTTTATACAGAAGAAAAGCTCCACATTAATTTAAAAAACTAAATATTAATAATGGTATAATCTGAGCTACTTAATAAGCCTATTAATATATCATGCAATTCCAAATAACATTGTGCTCTATCCCTAGATTCAATGGAGTAGGATTCAGTTAATTTCACTCTTACTTTCCCTACTCTCCTTCATCCCAGAGATAAATTTGACCACAAAATGAAATGTTTGTCCTACAGTAAGGCCGAATTAATTTGAAGAAAATGAGGCTTTCCAAAAATTAAGGAATCTTTCACATTCAGAGTGATTCTGAATCATGACATTTACCTATGTTGCACATAATTTCTATCAGTGTTTTATGCAAAGAGAAGATTTCTGTTGTCATTGCCAATCCTAAACTCAGATATTCTTTTTCTCTTCCTGATTATGCCTTTTTTCTGAATTTCTGTTGAAAAATTACTGTATTAATAATTTATTTAGTATTACTCAATAAGTAAAAAATTTAAAAGACTGAGGGAACACCTAGGAAGAATTTGAATTATTTCAAATTTGAATGGTTGACAGAGTAATTTGGACTCTGCACACAAAGGGCACATGCTTTGGTGACTCAGGCTACAAGGGGATAATGCAGATGTGAAAATTTGGTTCCTGGTGAGAATTCGTGGGTTTGAGCTGTTAATCAAAACAAGGAGATTTCAGTAATTTTAAAGAGCAAGTATTTTAAAGGGAGATTATAAGGACAAGCTTTAGACTTTTAATAAATAAGAAAATAAAAAATAAGAGAAGACTAACAGAAGAAATAGTCTTCATTATAATATACAAAAAACGACAGAAGACTACTATATGAGCTACCTAGGTAGAATAAAAAAACCCACCTTGTCAGTTACAATGTCTTTAAACCCAGTAATTTAAGGATCAAATGAAATAAATTCCCCTTTGATATTTTACAGTAGATTATTCATCTCAAGGGCCTTTCTGTGTGTCAGAGAAACACCAAATGTAACAGCTTACTGTTCTAAATCTATATTGTTTTTTACCATTCCTGATTTAGTACCTAGCTGTCAGACAAAATTTTATTTTCAAAATCCTATAATATACTTTTAGCTTTAAAGATGTTTTTTCCACATCAAAAGATATTCATTCACATCTCAGAGAGGACTGGGACTAACAAGCATAACTGAATATGTATATGATTTATTTAAATATGTTCAGGGGTATTTTTTCAGGGAGCTTTATTGAATCACAGTCTGAAGTCCAAACTGTTTAGTCCAAACTGTTTAATTACCCTTTCATATTAGTCTCCTGCTAAGAAAAACGCAATGTATATCCAACCCTTGGGGCAGAATACTAGCATGAAAGTTAAAAACAAATTCTGAATTGTTCATCTAAATGTATCAGTTTTAAAATACTAATGTAGAAATTAAAAAAAAATCCCATAATAAAATACATATTATCTTTGAAACCTCCAGGAATGCTTCAATTCTCTTCCACTTGTAAATCACCTGAGCTGATCACCCCTTAAAATTCAATAGGAGATTAAACCATTATTTTTGGTTGTCTGCATTCTGGACAGACAGTTAGTCATGTGATCTCAGGCATTGTAGCACTGTCATATGACGTGATGATGAAATTAGTCAATCTGTCTTTTTTGCCTACAAGAAAATATGCTCATCATGCAAGCGACTCTCAGATCTAATTGTCATTAGTGAGAAAAGGCTTACAGATATATTCATCTGTATACTAAAAGAATAAAGGGGAAAAGTTCAGACTCTTAAACTGGAATGGATTTTTTTAAATCATGAAAAATGAGCAATTTTTTTTAACATAAACTGAAAACATTGCATGAAGATCTTCTGTTATTTCTATCTCCCCTAGACTTACAAGACATTAGAATTTTCTTAGAAATTTTGATCATTTGACAAGCTAATTGCTTCAAAAGAAATCTAAATGTTTTCTGATTTTCTCCTCAATGCAATAATGCCTGGTGACACATTTAATTTTCTTGTTTCTTAAACCTGCTCTTCTCCAGGAGGAAATTTTCTTTTCTTTCCCATAAACAGGATTCTGAGTCCTGGATGTATCACAATCATCTCAGAAATACCAATACCTTTTGGATAAATGTTCATCACAATTCATCAAAATCTACCTGGAAGAAAGAACAGTGCTATTTCAATGGGAAAAAAAAGTAACAATGATATTATATGACATTTGTAAATGGGGTTCTGAAGGTAGTAATTGAAAACTTCTGGTGATAAAATATAACCTGCATCATTAGGCACCCTCATAAACAGTAAATTTGGGGAATGACATCTATGACAGCATTCAACTGGGATAACCACTTTGATGATCTGCTTTCAGTAAATTTAAACTTTAATCCAAAGAAGTCTGCATTGCTTAAGCCAAGGCCATTAGTAAATGCTAAATAAATTACTACGCAGAGTGTGTAAAGATTTCTCAGTGTCTATGACTTCCAGTGAAGCAATTCATAGGTCTGGTTTAGGCACTCCAGGACAAACTCGGTCGACAAAATGCTCTCCTGTTTGTACTGGTGAGGAAAACAATACTTCTCTAAAATCTCATCAGGTTTCTTTGTTGGTAGAGGTTAACTATTTCCTATTAGCATTTTTTCCCACCAGAATGACAACAGACATGCTTTTTCCAGGATATTCAATGTCCTTCCAGAAGAGCAGTCCAAACAACCAATATCACCTAACACCCAAGAATTAAGGATGTAAGTTTATTTCACGCTTAATTGAGCAACTAAAATAATTGGGGTAGTAAAAGCCTGCAAATAAGGAAAAACTTTACATTCTCTCTTTCCTAGTATTCGTGAAAGCACAAAATGAAAATAGCAATGATAGGACTTAATAAACCAGAATATTTGACACAGATTCATTAAAAAAACGTAAAAACCAAAACCAAACAACACCCAAAACAAAAACAAAACAAAAAACCCAAACAAATTAACAAAGCGAACAAAAAAAACCAAAAAAACAAACAAAAAAAAAACAATCCAAAAAACCCCAGGTAAAAAGTAAAAGACGAACACTAAACATGTTGGTTTACAGCACCAATGTTTGCATGGATTGCTCATGTGTAACATATTCAGAGAAATATATTTCAAAGGTTAATGTCTAAGATTTGGGATAATTTAATCACAAATATTGGCAAAAAATCACAGCTCCCTAAACTGACATGTCCAAAAGCAAATAAAATATTTTTTGGAATGCAATAATTCAGTTCTTTAATATTTTTTTCTGGCTCCAAAATAAAAGAAATGTAGATTTCATAGTTTCAACCATTTCAATGCCACTAAAGCTTCAGTATCTGCCTCCACAACTGCTGAATTAACTTAAAACAGAACACATTTGTTCTCTAAATATAGAGAATGACTGCTAAACTTCCACTCTTTATTACCCATAGCAATCACTTGTAACTCCTGCGTACCACTTTGAGATCTAAATCAGCATGCATTTAAACATAGGTTAATAGTTTTTTTCACAGCATCTAATCCTGATGGGCTTATTTTCTGCTGATTTTACTTAGTCAGAAAATACAGTTGATTAAATCCTGAAGTACCAAAAAATAAGAGTGAGTCTTATTCAACATAACTTCTTTGACTTTTAAATTGTTTGCAGTTCTGTTGCAGTTCTGTTCTATTTTGAACACACTGCTGCTGTGTGGGCAGGCCCAAGAATCTGAACATTTCCAGTAAAAGCTTGAAAGTTTTGCAGGGATTTAAGAGTTTCCTAGCAGAACTACCTTTGCAGTTCCCAGTTTAAGGTGACCAGAAAGGTCAGAGCTGAATGGCACTTACGCAATGCACTGGTAACAGCGCTACAATGGGCATTAGCCACTTGCAGGCTCATTGGGAAGCAGTGGATTGTTAGCAGAGAGCCAGTCCTGCTCTCAACAACAGAAATGTCTGGAGAAGGATGTCACAGGATGCTCAGAAGCCTCAGCTAAAAGGTAGTAAATGGGTGAAGAAACTGAAGAAAATGGAAGAGTTGCACATCTATGACCATTTAGCAAAGGATATACCAAGCCATTGATTTAACACACTGGAGCTAGAAGTTCATCCAGTTATGAAGGGATCATTCCTACTCAGATGGGGGAGTGTCTATGGGAAGAGGGTGGTGAGATAGAGAGAGAAGAGAAGGAAGGGAGAAATCTATCTAATAAAGCTTACAAGTTAGCTTCCTAACTTCCAGCTTTTGGATAAGTCTGAGAATGTAATGTGGAAAATGGTGACAAACAAGGGGCTGAGGGGAAATCCCACAACTAAGTCTGCAGCAGTGGCACAGTCAGTCACGAGTGCAGTAGGTTTTGCCATCTGCATCAAAGCCAAACAGCAAGCAAGGGAGAGTGGGAAGTGTTGGGCATGATATATTTGAACAGTGGGTTTATTCTACACATGGTACCCAGATGCCTATCCTGGAATATCAAATTATTGTAGAGCTTACTCAACACAGTTTTTTTTGTTTTTACCTTTCTGAGTTTTTCTTCTTCAAAGCAGAATGCATCTTTCTTTCCAGGCTAATCCATTTGTTTCACACCAATTCATAGCCTTTCTCAAACGCTCATAATCAAGGAACAAATCATAAATTAACTGAAGCAAAAGAGCAGTTTATGGCATACAGAATTGGAAAATAGGTAACTTATGTTCTGCTTTATCCTTGAAAGAACAGAAGTCATGGTGATTTACATATTTAATTTTTGACCAATTAGCATTAAAACCCTTTCTGTTCCACTGGTTCTCACCTGTTGCATCCATATTGTCTGTGTAAAGCGAAGAAGTGATGGTAATGATGAAAAATGTGCTGAAGAGGAAAAAATAGAGGAGGTAAATATTATTAATAGCTCAGTAAAATTGTGAAACTGCTGCATAGCTCATATTCTCTCTCCCTGGCCATTGTCTTGCAGTCCTGACTTAGTTAAATGTTTTATGACTATATGTACCTCGTGTTCAATGATTCTTTGCCTTCATTTCTTGAAAACCTTGTATTATTTCCCTGATCTTATGAAGGTAAGAGTTTTAGCTACTGGAATTTAAATATTTATTAGTTAGTTAGTTAGTTTGTTTGTTTCTGAATTGCAGAATCCAAGTAAGAGACAAAGTACAAGAATATTACACTGTGAAGTTTAACTAATAGTTTTTTGTGTTGCAGATGTCCTGATCTCGAAATTGTATTGATGACTGGTTTTGCTGATACATTCTCAATGGTTACAATGTAGGAAAAAAGAAAATCTCCTCATATTTTCTCTATTAATAATTTCCTTAATTGACTAATGTGAACTGAGAATTTGCATGGATTCAACTACATGCCCTAAATATTTTGAGGCACAAAGACTATCATGACAACATATTACATAATAACCTAAATGATAATTTTAAAATATAAATGTATTTGGTATTGAAGACCATATCTGTGTCTCCAGTCCTATGTGGATATGAGATTAGTTTAGAAATTGCTGTAATAAGGATTATCTGATAGACTGGGAAGACACTTTCGTTTCAATTTTACAGGTAACACCAATTAACCAGAAATAAATTTCTCTCAAGGGTTCATCAACAAAAATACTTGATAATTTCCAGAATTTTGCTAATCAAGTGACTATTTTAAAAATGTTTTAAGTAAAAAGTTCTAATTTAGAAGACTCTCATATTTAAACATAAGGACAGAAAATATATGTGTTTGTATAAACAGATATGTTGTATCATATCCATAGCATATAAATGAGATGTATACCGTTTGCACATATATATCTCATGCATATATAATTATGAACATATATTACACATAATTCATGCAATATTCATAAAGTAAGCATTACTTGTAAAAATCCTTTTGTTATTAGTTTAAAGAACCCAGAATTTCAAGTTTTTTATACAATGAAAATTATGCACATTTGACAACATGTATATGTTTTGTAAGTTTTCCAATCTTGTTTCTTTCTCCTAGTTACTTATACAATTGCATGATTGATTTTTTTTTCTCCTAAAAGACATCTGTATCAGTTCATGTACAATTATTCACGACTAGAACTTGAGCTTTTAACCTGCACTTATTTCAGTAATCAGAAAAATAGCCATTAAAACAAATTTAAACTTTAATTGTAAGCTAATATTACAATTTATGCTCTCATTGCTGTGCTCTCTGATAGCTTGTTTTCTTGTTATTTATTCTAACTGTCAATTTCAGCTACTTTAAAAGAATTGCAATTTAGAAAAATGTAAATCAAAGGGCATTTTTAAGCAATTTTCCATGCTTTTAAATACTACATATATATATATATATATACACATGAGTACGTGTAAAATATCTGATATGTATATATAAATACTTAGAATTATTTCCTTTCCTATGTGTGGAATAAATGAGTAGTTGTCTAAAAGGATGTAACCCCGCTAATTATTCAGATTTTCTGCACAGAACATTTCAGTGAAAAGTTTGAAAAAACTATTACAGAAAAGTTCTGACCAAATATTTCTCCCCCATCAGTGAATCTGACTGCTGGACTCTTCATTTCAGGAGAATGTCAAACCAGGCAGGTCACAGCCCTCCAATGCCTTTGGGCACAGGGTCTGAGCTATCCTCTGAGTGAGAGGGACCAGACGATGTCCAGATGTCCCAGGCGACCCATGCTGACCCAAGTCTCTCTTATGTGGCTCTCTGGAGGGGCACCAGAATTAGCTGCTGAGCTGGAGACTGAGAAAAGCCTAGAAAATACAGAAAATCTTCACAACTACTGATATAAACTACTCAGAATGGTGAGAGACAAGTCTTCAGAAGGAAAACAACTTTGTCAGTGCTGCACTGGCAAAATGCAAGCAGCTGCTCTTCAGCAAAAAGATGTAGTCACAATAAATGGTTCTGCTATATAGTGATAAAACAACATCAACTTTTTTTGTCTTTAATATTTGACATAGCATCAGACTCTCACACAGTCATATTTTTCTGAACAGGAAGCCATCAAACACATTATATATAGACTAAAAACAAATGTTAGTGATGGACTAGGAAGTGCTAGGTTAAAGATTGAACTTAATGAACTGAATTTTTTTCCAGTCTAAATAATTTTATGATTTATTGGGACACAAAAACGCAAGATAAAGAGTGCAATCCAAAACTCTTCATACACAGACTATGAGCTTTGGCTTTACAATGCAAGGAACTGAGGTAAAGGGCAGATAAGTGTAGACTTCTGCACTCTATATGCACTCTTCTGTTTCCAGCTATTGCTCAGGAAGAACAAACCCTTTTATGTCTCACCCCAAATATACTCCAAGAAAATCCACCAGGGTCATCCCCTTTCAGACTAAAAAATATCTGAACTTGTCTAATATCCTGTGGGCTGGAAAGGAGGAAGGAAGAGAATCCTTTACAGGAGAGTGGAGTTCATCTACTGGAACAAAGTCCATTGTGAGGAGCTTATGCAGGAATGGAATAGAAGGGTAGGATTTTTCTAGTGTAACTCTTCTTGAAGCAAGAGGGAATTTGGGACTGACATCTTCTGTGGAAGGTGTTTGTCCCATGATCCTTTTGCAGAACCTTCTGCGTTTGCCACACTTGTGGTGGTAATGTGCCCACAATCATAAAAAACCTCCTCCTCCATAACTAGTGATAAAGGTTACTATTCTGGAGTTCTGACAAGGCTGTACTGGATCTTATCTCAGTGCTACAGTCATTTTGACCAAGATCAGAAATGTGACCAGGGTCTGGAAAATTGGTGATTCTACCTTTGTTGTTGATAAATGCTTTTTAAAAATTATTTAAATAATTTTATAAGAAAAAGCTGTTGTCTTGTCCCTGAGCCTTTTATTATTTTAGCAAGTAGAATCTAAAATGTGTGAATATTCCATCAAACTCAGCATATGTTTGTGCAGTTCATCAGTCCCAGTGCTAATATTTTGAGTTGAGAAGGCAGTCAGGGCTGAATCCCAACTATAAAATTGTATGTGAAAAGATGTATGTGCAGCAGCTTTGACACTTCTAGTTAGGAAAATAATTCATGTCTTTTTCCAAGCTCCTGGCCTCTGCAGAGCACATACACTGAGATAAAGGACAAAATTCAGAAAACAGCATGACACTGAGAGGAGTGCTTCTAAAAGGTAAACAGTAGGTGTGAAAACAAAAGCATGTGCTCTGTCAGAAGCCTGGAGGCAAGAGACAAAGTAGTATTGTAATATACTTTCCAAGCAAAGAGACAAAAGTTGGAAGTAAAGCAGATTTATTTGTTGACTGGATTTTTTGTTGTTGTTTGTGATTAGTTTATTGGTTACCAGACAGCTCAGCTATTATACTGATTGAGGTGTCTGTGCTGAGCTGGGCATGGTGCATGCTGTGAGCTGTGGGTGCATGTGGGAGTTGGGGCCTTGTCCAGGGAACCAGCTCCTGCAGGGAAAACTGAAGCAGCACCTTGCACAAGCTCCTAAAGGATAAAACTCTTTTTCAGGATACTGGCAGGGGCAAGTCCTGCAGGCTTCTCCACCTTGTACCCATCTGGCTTATGGCAGTCATGACACTGTGAGATGTTAGTGCTGAGGACAGGTGGCATGCCAACAACCAGTGCCTTGTCTCCAGCAGGACTGAGCTACAGCTGGCCCCATCCATGCCACCAAACACAGTTAGAGAAAGTGAAGCATATATTTATTTCTTCTGCATACTTATCCTTAAGGAATCACAGAATAGAGTCATCTAGGTTGAAAATGGCCCCCAAGATTCCTGAGTCCAACCATTAACACAGCACTTCCAAGCCCACAACACCATGTCTCCAAGTACCACATCTGCATGTCTTTTAAATAACTCCAGGGATGATGACTCAACCACTTCCCCAGGCAGCCTGTTCCAAGGGATGAACAGTCTGTGGAGTAAAAGTTTTCCAACCAGTGGAAAATCAACTTGAATTAAACATAGTTCCCAGATACACAACTCAGATGATAATAGCAATTCTCAATTGCAGAACCAGCAAAAGCAGCAGCACCTTGTCATCCCAACAAGAGCTAAACAGAGATTACTGACAGAAAATGACACGACAAAGAGTATTCTCTTATTCTATTTGATCATGGTAACATAGTTAATGATCTTAGTAACAGCTCACTCTTTAAATTCTTTCTATATAGGTTAAAAAAATGTAGTCTGAGGAAACTAATGGATTAATGTTTCACTTCAAGAGTGATGAACTTCAATACTTTAATTTCAGTATAAACAGATGTCAGTATGTTAGCTCTTATCCAGACTTCCACATTTTTCAGCTTATAAGGAAAAATTTATATATGCTTTTAAATAGGGCAGTTGTGTACTTCGAGCGGAACTGAAATGTATGTCTGAGATGAAAAAATACATCTGTCATGATACCTGCATCAGCTGGAGTGCAAATACAAAGCAGACGAATGTCACTGAAATTTCATCTTTGCGTGGTCTTTGACAGTGTGGCTGAGAGGTGAGTTGAGTTGGGATTTTTAAAGTATGGACTATTGCTCATCTTGACCATGGCAAGACTTGATCACTATATAGAAAAAATATCCAGGTACCAAATGGGGTAGCAGATTTCCATTTTCTACAAGGTTAAGAAAAAAAAAAAGGTAAAATATCAAAGGAGCCAGTTTGTGGATTTATGGTTGAATCAATTTCATAGTGATAGGAAGGGGTTTGTTTCTCTTGGGAATATCCAGAGGGAAAAAAAATCACCAGAAACATGCCTAGGAAAAAAATAATAAAGAAAATAGATTTTTTTTTTTTTTATTCTTGTATATTCCGGATGGCTTCTTTGCATGTTCTAAGTTAGAGATTCTGGCTTTAATTAAAAAAAAAACAAACTTAAAGATTGATAGCATTTTTCTCAGATTGACCAACTGGGGCTTCCAAGTTTTCAGTAAACAGCGTGACGTACTGCTATTCTTACATAGCACAATTACTATGAAGTGAGCACTGGAAAGTTGTAAAAAACTATTTGAATTCAGTAATAGCTAAACCAGAACATTTTTATTGTAATAAGACCATAAATAATGTTTTGCTGTACCATTGCAGCAGGGGCTTATTTTTAATTGATTATGATGCAACTCATTCTTAGATTGTGCTACTGTGCAACTTCTTGGAGATGGGTTGAAGAGCTGGAAAGTAAGGTAGAAAGAGATGTCTTTCTTAAGGTGCTAATAGACAATGCAGATAATTTTCAGGTTTAGCAATTGTAATGAAATTGTGTTAGAAAAAAATATTCTATTATTGAATGATGAGGATGTTTAAGATTTTGAAGATATACTAAGATTTGTGCTTTTTCATGTGCTAAAAATTTGTAGTTGTACCTTAGCATTACTTCATACAAATATTTTAAGACAGACAAATGTCAGCTCCGAATGAACTTAATTCTTGAGCTATTAAAGTGAGTTGAACTTTGCCATTGAACTTCGTATGTGTTATTCTTTCCCAGAGAATGAGTCACAAAGATTGTTGAGGAATTTCATTTAAAAACTATTGAGAAAAAAAAGTTTATAATTTTCTAGACCGTTTAAAAAAGACCTGTCTTATTTATTAGGAAATCAACCTACTGCATCTCACCTGCATTTCAAATTTAGGCTGCCTTTTTTAAAGTATTACCTTTTTCAGATAATATTTTCTTTCAAAGACCTCTGCTCTTTCCTGCTACCTGTCATCAAGGTACTTGCCAGGTATCTCAGTTTTTGAGAATCTTGTAGATAAGGAATTGTTTTTAAGGCCCAGATCTAATTTCCACCTTACATTGCAGGTGTCCAGCATGCTGAGAGGAGGGAAGTGGCATTTTCATTTAGCTTAAAGGAAAAATATTCTCATTTCAACAAGTCCAGCTTTCTAAGAGTTCACACGTTAAGAATAATTTGTCATCTGAGACATAGGATGATGTCAAAAAAGATGATGTTCAACATCAGTTGGCATAGCTGAACAGCTATTTTGTAGACAAATAATCTGTGATACAACTCACTGCAAGAAGCCACACACAAAATTTTCTAGCAATGTTTTCCTTATGTCTTTAACAGAATTAAAAAGCAGTAGACCACTTATAATTTTCTTTCCTATGAAAGTTTATTGCATAATAATTTTCAGTGAAGTTTCTAGATGTTCCTATGAAGCAATGGTGTAGATAAGATGCTGGACTGGACAGCTGCCTGGTGACATTTAGACTCACATCATATTTCCATAAGAGAAGAGCCAATTTTCTTAGGAAAAGATCAGTATCAAACAGCATTACACCATCCCCCCCACTCATTTTTCATGTTGCATAAAGAAGCAAGTTGTCACTAAGATCTGTGGCAAACATCTTTTAAGTGGGGGTGATGCAAGGAAGATGTTGGAAAAGTTAAAATTGGAGTGACTTAGCTGCAATATAATTTTGAAATTAATTTCAACGATTTTCAGACTATGCTCAAATTGAGAAATATCCTGAAGTCTGATCTTATATGATCTTTTTAGATGTGGCTTTACATTATATCTGTAATTGTGCTCTCTTTTTTGTTGTGATGCATCTTTTGATTCATCTAAAAATTACACCCCACTAAATAGGCAAACTTCCCCCCTCCCCCCTCCAATAAAGCCATAATATATATGTGAAGTTTTATTTTGAAGCCTTACTGCTACTGAGAATATTGAAGAGAGATTAATTGAAAAAATAGAGGATTTTACAGGAACACGTACAGATTTATAGCTCTCTTAAATCTGTCTAGTGTACAAGTATAGCTTTTTAAATTTGCATTTACATATACATTAAAGTTCTTTGATTTAAAACACTTTGACCTTAACTAATCAATTTCTTTTTTGTCCAGATGCATAAATTCAGGAGATATAGGAAAGAATTCTAGAGAGAAGAATTAAGAAGATAATATCTTTGAGAGGAAAAGGAAGGTTATTAGCAGGATGAAGAGGCTGGGAAAGCAACTGGCTTGATAAAATGGGAATCTGTAAAAGAGAAGTGAAGTGTCACAGATAGAAGTGTGATCTGAGGTAGGGTGATGTGGGTGAAAGAAGCAAAAGTACCAGCACTGAATGGCAAGATGTGGATAGTAGAAATACCAAGTTAAAAAAAAAAGGTAGGAAAAATGACCTGTAAGAACTTTCACCTTAAACAGAGAGGGATAAGAGAGGAGAGACTATGATATTCTGTAATTTATTCCTGAACTCTACAAATCTACTCTGCCCATGGAAAACTGATTTCATTCTCACATTTTTGTCAACAAACATTCCAACACACTTGATAAAATATTCCAAACAATACAAACAATAGCTGACATATATTCCAATCAATAGCTGACAAAATAAAATTTTTACTTAAATGTTAAAACTTGTTTTCTTCTGAAAGAGTTCATGAACCTCCACCCACATTTTTATAACATGACAGGCTACACTATGCTAGAATGGATTACTTCTTTAAGCACTACTCTGCTTTACCAGCCATGGTCAGCATTTTCGAAATTAGTATCTCCAGAGAGTATTCTGAGATAACATTTATCCTGAAAATTTTCAAAAAAATACTGAGTCCCGGGCAGCTGCTTTCAAGAAGTAGCTCCCTGCAAAGCCAAAAAAAAAAGCACAAAAAGTGCCCCCCCAAAAATCAGAAAGACAATGGTACTGTTTCTATGGAACTTAAATTATACAATTTTTAGAACTGCTGTTTGAAACTCACATTTTACATGCATATATGTAGGTACACACATATACATGTCTGCATGTCGTGTTTTCAGTTAGTGTGCTTGATAATTGTTACAAATGTGTAAGTTTTGATTGCAAAATTAAATCTCAGCTATGATATATGACAGACAGGCACCAACTATCTAATAATCTTATTTGTCTTAACAGGAATATAATTTTTTCAGCCATATTTTAGGCATTCATCACAAGTGCTGCTGTAACATCTGTGTGACTGCTGCACATAAAGTTAATGAACTAGTTTCAAGGCATGGTGTTTTATGGACATAAATTGGAAGCATTTAAATGGGACAGAGAAAAATCATTCTGTTGTGAGAAATAAACTACCTGACAGAAGCCTGAGGGTCCAGGCTGCAATGAGTCAGCCAATATTGTTGAGTGACACTTGCCACGGCACTACTGGTGGTACAGAAATTCAGAGTAACTCAGAGGTTGCAATACATTAGAGATATTATTTTTAAATCAAATAAAATTTAAAGAAATTAAGCAGTGCTAGAAGATCTAATGGTAGCTAGAGCAGTTCAGAGCAGCAGATTCCTGTAGTGTGGCATATGTTCACTCTGTCTTCTGTCCACTCAGAACCGGTACTGTAAAAAAGGCAGTTTCCTGGAAGTATTTATATTGTATACTTTTGGTTGGGGAACTTTCAAAGGGGTCTTACCTCACCTATCCTGTGCCTTTGCACTTCTCAGAAGATGTTTACAGTATTGTATTTCAGTCAGTTTTTTGTATTCCCTCTGTTGAAGTTTCAGAACTTACCTCCACTATTTTACAGAAGCAAGATCCTGAGAGATGAAACGTTCCCGTGACATTTGACTGATTCAGGCACTGGGCTCTATGGAAGAGCTGAAAATATATCTGACAGATTTCGTCTTCGTATCTGATATGTACATCAACAGGATGTTTGGTGTCTTGAATCTCTGTTTCCTGGATATCTTTCAGCATATTGAACAGGAAGAAAGACACACCTGGAGGCTGACCTTCTGTTCTGGTGACCTGTATGTGAAAGGTCTAGGATACTCAATTTAACAACATACATTCAGTGTATTTGTTAATCCAAGTCTCTAAACAATTCAGAAGATAATCACAGTGTGGAATATTATTTTTACTTCAAACCTAAGTGAATTTACCTGTGTTTCTTTTCCAAAAGTGGTTTTGATTAGCTGATGAACAAAGAGCATTGGAAATTAATAAAAACCAAAATTCTTAATGTTATTTGCTAAACATGTGGATCCTTCCTAGTTATTTACATGTCATTTTGATGACAATTTGATTAGGCAATTGAAAATTATTGGCAGAAGAGAAAATTGTGCAAGTATATATCAAGCTGCATGTGATTTGTCCTTTAACATATAGAATTAAAATATCAGACACTCACTACAAAATGTAATGATTTCGGTGTAAAATAATGTTTACTTGTCACTATCAGGAATGTATTAATTTTTAATAATCCTGCCCTTGGCTGCTATTTGATCATACATCTTCTGGATTTCCCTATGTAATGGATTTGAGATAAAAATCAATCACAGCATTGTTTTTCAAAAGTGGTGTGTCCACTTGAGAAAGTTCCACAACTTTTCTGAAATTTTATGTTCTTTGTCTTAGTTCAGAGTGTGGGTATAAGGGAACAAAAACATTCAGGAAAAAGTGGTGGCAAACTGGCATATATTATAAAGAACAAGTGAAGAGAGAGTTAAAAAATGTTGACCATTGAAAGCAAGTTAAAGGTATTCTTAAATTTATTCAGAATTAAAGTAGCACAAAATATATAAGTTGTAAATAAAAAAGAGCCATTACAAATCAGAGCAGCTAAAAAGAATCACTCGAAACACAAAAATAAAACTGAGCATTATTCTGACATTTTAGTTTTTTGCATGATAGTGAGGTGAATCTGGAAGCCTATTTGGCAAATATTTTGACCAAGATTTTTGACCTTCTTTTTCTGATTTGAGAGTTTTTTCAGAACTTTGTTTTTTTGATAGTCAGGCATTTTGCAATATCTGTGCTCAGTTGAATTATAACCAGTTCTTTCCCATTTGTGTTTTTGCCATCATTGATATTTTACTTTAACAACTTCTTTCCTAAGAGCTTACCTTATAACATATTCCAAGACAGAATCACACCCCTTTTGAATCTTCGTTTTTCTCATACAAACAAGCTGCTTCTACCAGAATCTTCTTCAAGTGTGAACTCCCCATTCTCCTGATGTTCCTTGTGCTCTTATATGTAGCTCTCTCATCTGAGTTTCTTTTATTGAGTATGGCTGACTAGAACAGTTTTCCACATGAGTTTGGTGTGGGACCTTGTACAATGGCACAAAAAATTCCTTACTTCTCTTGGAAATGTTTGCCCTGGAGCACCTTAGAATTGGATTTGCCTTCTTCACAGATGCATCACATTATTTCAGGAATTTGATTCCACTGAAAAGAACAATTAAATTAAAATTACATTGAAATAAGCTCATTCTCACCCTGATGCTGTATTGACTCAGTAAACAAAGTACAATTTTTGCAGACATCTTTCCCTCATTATATGTCAGATTCCATCTTTTCGTCATAAAACCATACTTTCTGGTTTAACAGTTTTATTTTCCCCAACAGATCTAACGCGATGATCCTCCATATGTGAAATTCAAATGTGGTTTAAACAAAAACGTTTAGAAAGCATAGAATGAACTTTTATGGAGCCAGTTCAGTCTGTTCCAAAACATTATGTTGGATACGTCACCTCTGTGGAAAGTACAGTTTTCAGAAATATACTGCAAATTACTTTAGGTTGATAAAAATATATTGAAATACCAAAAGAGGTTTCAGTTGATCAATTTTATTATAAAAAACCATAAGAATGGAAGGTATCTCATTTGAAAGTACATAAATAAATATATATATACTATATATATATAATATATGTATAATGTATACTATATATATATTTTAAGTCTATTAAAAATATTAAAATACTCTTAGAACTATATTATATACATAAATACATATCCATTACAATCCAGGGAAATTTCACTAATGTGAAAGAGAAACAGTACTGAAATGACTCATCTTAATAAAATGGACAAAAAAGACACAAACTCAAATTATATGATGATAGAAAAACATAACTACATGCAAATTGCAGAAGAAATTCCTAGAAACTAATAATATTAAGATAGGACAAGGATTATGGTTTTATTAAAATGACAAAAAAATAGATTGAGCTATATAACAATATTGGTGACAGAGGAAACAAAGAATACCTGGACTGGAGACAAATTGAGGGAGTAAAGTAACTGCCACATCAGTCGTTAGAAAAAGAAATACTACTTTTAATGGTTAATATCTCCTGAAATATTCAGATTTCTGATAATTTTCTTATGTTTCTTATGATACTGTGATTAAAAAGCTTCTTATGAAAATTATCATCATAATAAATTTAAGTATAGCTAATTTGAAAGAATCAGGACAGAAGGAAGAAACTCAACTCAAAGTAGGTAAATGTACAGTTTTAGAAATTAATTTGTTGGCAAATAATTTCTCCTTCAACACACTACAGAAAAGAGTACTGAATTAAGGAAATGCATCAGACTACTCAAGTTTTTTTAAATATTAGGGAATCTCACCTCACCATTTTGACTGTCATTTGTGTCATTGCATCAATGTATTCTTACATTATGAAAAAACACAAATCTTGTTAACAGTTCAATATGAAGTGTAATGATATAAAGCAATGGACAGAAACGCAAGAACTTCTCACAGAGCCTGACCAGCTTAGTTTTTTGATTTATGCAATAAATAAAAGATAATAGGATCCAAAAAGGTTTGCATTATGGTTAAAGTTAATAAACCAAGGGAACTAGTCACAAGGAGAAAGAAAAGGAAACATGCTTTTTATGGGAGATAGTAACTGGAAAAAACAAGAATAGGGAAGCAATGACCAGGGAGTGTAGTATAACGTATATTTAAACTGAAATCTGTCAGCAATTTACTGTGCATAATAGGAGGGATGCAGAAAACGGTAAAAAAGAGAAAATGGAAATCAACAGGTAATATCCAAATTTGTGTTTACGTATGTTTATTTTGGGACAATTAAATGCACAGTGACTGATGCAAAATCTCTAGCACCATGAAAGCTGCATTAAAATCTGCAGCAGAGAGATGCTCATTCTTCCTGTACATAGTAAGAAGAAATCCACACTGATTGTGGTGCAAAGTTCAGATACATATTGATTGTTTTTAGATTTAGAACCTTAAGGGTCATTTAATTCTACTTTTGAATATATTTTAAATTCTTCCAGCAACTCTCTCTGCATTGTGCTGCTTGACAGCAAATATAAATCTGGTGCTTGAAACAAAGCTGAATGCTCAGTGGTTCCAACAGTAAAGAATCAAGAGCCCAGGTCTCTCATCTGTAATTGCTACTGTCAACCAGCTTTTTCAAGTGGGCTGATTTTGCCTTATCTGCAATTCCCTTCAAGATGGAGACTAATATAAATAAAATAGAATGAAGTATTGCATTTTAAAGTATTGTTGTTACTTTAAAAAATATTGTGAATTATATAATTTCTGAATTTCCTAGTCCAAATGCTAACTATTATTAACTAGATTTTGAGACTAAAAAATCCTTAGAATAGCTTTTTCTGTCAGACTGTAGGATGATACTTGATGATACTTGGAGATACACAAGAAAGACTTATACATGGGAAAATATTGTGTAGTGTAATCCTACAGTGGGGAAAAAGGACAAGACAAAGTTATTGCTGAATGAAAACCAGGTTGCAGGGAGTTGGTGGCAAAGTGTTCTCTATCCATTTTCATGAACACTTTTCAGAAAATTTCCAGTAGTCTATAAACAAGTGTTAAATCTCCCAAAAACCCCAACAAAACAAAATAACCCCACCAAAGCAAATTCTTATTGCTAGATATACATAAAAATCTGGACCAACAGCAAAGTTTTACAAGATAGTTTAAAGATAATTTTTCTATCAATTTTGTTGACAATTTCCAGGCCCAGTTTTTGGTATGACTAATAACTCTGACTTTTTAAGGAACATATTAGTTGAAGCTTTCTCCTGCACAACTTATTATTGCACAATAATATGTTTCAGTGCAGTTCTTTAGAAAATCTTTCAATTCTACAATCTCATGTTCATTTGATCCCAATGTAAAAATAATGTGAAGATCAATATCAACAAGAAGAAGAAGAAGAGGAAGAAGAAGTTTAATTACTCGCTTTTAACTAACTGGATGTCCTATTTCACTTGAATCACATAAGAATGTTTGCACCCTGATCCTGAACTAGATATAATATGCTAGCATTTACACCTCCATATAAGCAGCAGCATGTTCCTGTGTTACTGTGAGTAGGTTTGGGTTTTTTGTGGCTGACAATACAATAAACAGAAATTAGGAAAATTAATAAAATGACTACTTAAAATAAATTGAGTTTGAAGATCTTGTACAACAAAACCTTCCTACTCTACTAGTAAAGCAACTAAGCTTTCAATGCTTTCAATCCTAAGTGAGCCATTATTACAGCCTATTGCAATTCTTAAGCTTTCTGGTTTAAATCAAGAAAGAAAAAAAAAAAAGGAAAATGGGACACCAGGAAAAGTAATGTTAAATAGACTACATCTCATTCATGACAAACTTCATTATTGCATATCTGTTCAGCAAGTAAGAAAATCCATAAGAGTATTTTTACTGTCTGAATGTTATAATATTTAAAAAGTGTCATCTTAAAAAAGGGCATTTTGTAGTGATCTAATGATATTCTAGGATCAAGAATATCAATGTTGTAAATTAAAGTGAGGCTTGTTAACACCAGAGGTACATCTTTTTTACTATCTTGGCTCTTTCACACATTTCCATAGAAGTACATTAAAGTGAAGTGACCTCTATGAGTCACTGAACAATTTTTACTTACTGGTCTGCAAAAAACCCAATCAATAAAAAAGGCCTGAAGATACGTGGCTAGACATATCAACCACTTGTAACTGGTACCTGCATAACCAGGAATACATTTACACTTATGCCTTACACAGCTTAGGAGTTCTGCTCCTTATTCTCTTTTCTAAGACAGAAGATCCTGTTTTGGTGCAGACAACTAAAATCACCTTTCTCATCACAGCTCATTTGGCCTGCAGGCCCACTGTTGTATGTGTGAACACACACACTTTTGCCAATGTAAGTGCTCTCCCACTGGGAACTGTTCTGAGTTGTACACAGAAAACAGATAGTGCTTAACAATATAAACTCACAAGGCACTTTAGCAAGTTACACAGGAATGGGTCAGACCAAGGATTCCTCCACCTCAGAATCTTCCTTCCAGCTACGTCCATCAGCCAGCTCCTCAGACTGCTTCCAGGGAGTAGAGATGCTGCTCAGGGTGTCCCTGTTTTTCAGGTGATCTTTTGGGTTCCTAATTTCTCCACTTCTGAGCTTTTGACTTCCAGTTCATTCTCTTGCCCACTCCCACCAAATTTGTGGTCTTGAACCCTTCCTCACCCCACCCTTCCAATATCTTTTAGTAACCTCATTCTCAGGGAGGGCTTTAAGTGCATATTAGAGATTTAGGTACTTTCAATGTGCTAAAGAAAACTAATATGCATGTGATAATGATTCAGAAAGAATAAAAACTGGGCAAGAATACAAGATGTTTCCTCTTAATACCTTCCAACCCTTCAAGTGTCATGATCTCAGTGCCCTGATAGGATTTTTCTTCCTGCAAATGACTCTTTAGAACTAATGTAATCTTCTGATTTTCACAGCAACCTTTGGAAAGGTTGCTAAATGTTGCATGAAGACTCATCTCCTTGTTTGCTTTGACTTGACTCCTAATGGCTTTATTAATTGGATTTGAAAGGATAAGTAACAGAAGAAAGCATCGTTAGGCTATTACTTTCGGCTTTTCTCAAAAAGTGAAATCTTTATCACAGGCTTCTTTCCCAGCAAGATTAGCTTAGTTTGCATTAGTTTAATAATCATAATGTTTTGCCTTATCTCCTGAACTTGATTTTTGCTTTTCAATGAACAGTGTTTCAATTCTGAGTAACATGTCACATTTCCTGGTTACACCTCTGTTTCATGGTGCTAGACTGGCATAAAAGAAAAGCCAATTTAGAGTTAATCAGAAATACCAAAAATCAATCAAGGAAAAGCTATATTTGTTCTGTTCAGAATTATTTCTAGACCAATTATCAGTAAGAGTGATATGGGTTAGTGCACTGCTTTTTTGTCTTGCATATTTACTTGTACAACGCTCATCTATTATACATTTTCAGGTTAATGTCTTTGAAAGAAGTTTTGGTATCTTGAACTGCAAAGGAAAGTATGTGTTACTTTTCTATTGAAATGTGTTACTGGTACTTTAAAATGTGGAAACTATTAAAGTATAATAGTAACAATATTTTTATTTAATTTTTTACTAAACTTCCTTTTTAAATTTGTGGTACCTAGATTTGGTTATTGTGGAAGCTGTGGTGCTACTGTTTAAAATGCACTTCATCATATAGAATGTAAGTAATTACCATTAAAGAAGTAATAACTTTTTCATTTAAGAAAGGAACGACAATTTATATTGTTTTATTGCAATTGTTTTCTGTCTAGAAAAAAATCAGATCATTAACATATTGTGGGAACAACAGTGTGAGAAAATTTATGGTGCTTTAGCTGGATCAGTGAGATTCCTTGAACTGCTTAACTCCTATCCACTCTGGCCCACAATTCTGTGAGACTTCTCAACATGCAATATTTATTGCTAATAATTTACTTAAACAATATACAGAATATCTCCTAAATACTTAGCTGCACAGAGAACATTTATTTGCACTTCTAGAGAAATTTTTTCTGACTCTTTAGAAGTCTCTGACCTTTGTATGGTGCAAATAGCCACATCAGAAACTGTGAATGTCTGGGTGGGATGTGTGTCTTTGGCCAGATTCCCTACCTAGGATGTTAATTTACTCACTGAATTATGCATATTGATTTAGGTACAGCAGGAGCTGCATGAGATGGATCTCCAGAGCAGTCAGAGAGATTGTAGCAACTGCTCAATTACATGATTATGGAGGTGGCTAGGGGTTCAATCACTTGGTCTGATTTTAGTCCACTGTGGAAATTACTCCATTGCCTCATTTTTGCATATGAATAACTGAGAAGGTACCAGCTGAAGGAGTTACGTACTTTAGTGCACTATAGGTGAAGATAAGCACACCACTGACACAGCTATGCCATAGTTAGAATGAAAGGACAAATTTTAATTGCATCCTTAAAACTCATTTCCAACTGAAGTTCATGTTGCAACAGGACTAAATCACAATGTGTGACTGTGCATGTGTGCCTACTGTATATGGCACTTGATCTCCTGGCTTGACTACAGTCATAATTTACATAGACCATTATGAAGCTTCACACACTGCAGTAATGCAGATGTACCTGTTGAAGTAGCAGGTCTTTTGAGTCCTACAACTAATGAGCTGTATACACAAGAAGTTGAAGAAATAGAAAAGCTCCGAATATTCAGAATATTTTTTCCACAATTAATAGATCTTCAAAATCCAACTGAGTTTAAGCTTGCTTTAATACAATAGGAAGTAAAAGCATTAGGAGATTTATTTTTACCTTTAGTTTCCATCAAACTGCTTCTAAATGAGTAATGAAAATTGGGCAACCTAACATGACTGTCAGTTTCACCACCCTCTCTGTAGCCCAACAAAACACCTTTAAGTGCATGTTGAACCAAGCAGTCCACCAGTGAACTTGGCTGAAACTGGTGTTTAGGAAATAAGGTTTATGCATACTTACTCTTCTCTCTTGAAAACTTTTTATACCAGCCACTGAACTTGGCTAAATTAAATGATCTATTAATTCACATAAAATGCAGTCAGAAGTGGAAACTAAGATGTGCTTGGCATGTATTAAATGCTTTCTTTAGCCACACCTACCTATCTTCATGCACACACACATTATAGTCTGGTTTGACTGATATTCTTATTCATGTTATCTTCTGCCAACAGCCAACAAAAACTCTTCCAATTTTAGAACAGACACTTAAATGTGGAGTTCATGGAGCTTAAGAATAGCACTGAATAAAAACATAGATGAAAGAGATTCTGAGCAAGGACTTGATTTTTAACTCCCTCTACCTATACACTTGGATCTAAGGGACTCTCTCTCATTTTTAATTTAATCAGGCAAAAAATAATGACAGAAAAAAAGTTAATATTTCACACTCTAATGTTTTTCAATAAATGCATTGCAGCTACAATGTAATTCTCAGGTTGGTTTTTTTCAACTGAGCAGTCCATTTGCTATCAATATCTTACACCATCAGTTTCCATGTTGCTTTAAAAATAGCTACAGAAAATTATCCAGAAAGTAATTTATCTCGAAACCAGTATGGTCAATGTATAACTTTTTCACTGTAAAACTATACAAGATGGTCATTCCCATGTCTGTCTCTCCCATGGAATTTTGTCTTTTCACAGACTTTGAGTTCCAATCAATAAACTGAAGTAATTTGCCAGTGCATTCTTTCTACTTTGAAGAACAAAAAACCAGGAAAAATCTCTCAGAGATTTGCATTTTTGGTATCATAAAATTATTCTGATAATGGTTAGATACTCACACAGTCACAATTAAGTGAGTCACATTTGCAGTTGATATGAGTGAAGGATGGGAAGAAATGATCAAATCAATGATCCTTATGCTTTCATAGGCAAGCTTTGGTTTAACTGCTTGTTCCTCCTTTAAGGTTTATGTGTTTTGTACCACATGAATAGGGATCAGGTCTGAGAATCATACATTCATAGAATGGTTTGGGCTTGAAGGCACCTTAAAGATCACTTAGTTTTACTCCCAGTGCCTTGGACAGGGACAGGGACATCTAATGCCCCACTCAGAATGGCTTTGAATGCTTCTAGGAATAGGGCAGCGAAAGTTTCTCTGGGTAATCTGTTCCAGTGCCTTTCCACTCTCACAATAAATAATTTCTTCTTAATATTTAATCTAAAATTACTATCTTTCAGTTTAAAGCCATTCCCACTTGTCCCATCACTACATGACCTTGTTAACTGTTATTTCTTTAGGTCCCTGTTAGGGATTGAAAGGTCTTACTAAGTCTCTTAAGAGTTTTCTCTTTTCCAGGCTGAACAACCCTAACACCTAGCCTTTCTTCATCATACAAGTGCTCCAGCACTCTGATCCCTGAATGAATTCATTTTACAGTTATTTTATGACAGCTACAGCACAGGTATGGGCTTCAGAATTTGAGTATATGGAAGGTGGATTATCAGGGAGGTGATTTTCTAATCCATGCTGCATTATTCCTGATGCAGGATAGGATTTGGATATTTCAAGGAAGGTAGTTCAGGCAGGGATTTTGACTTGCAGTTGTCTACACTGGTTTTCAGCTTCACTTCAGCTCCCAGTAATTTCTTTTTTGCAGATTTTACAGCTGGAAATCATCTTTAAAATCCTAAATAGCTTAACAGAGTCAGCAACTTTGTCATTTCCCTTTTCCAGAATACATGTGAGTATGATGAGCTCCAAGGAACACAGCATAGATACCCATGGACTTTCTGCACTGAATTGTCTTTCCCTGCAAATGTAGTTATTCATTTATTCCTGGCCTGTGCTTCCCAAGTTTTTATTAGCCTTTACTCTTAAGAGTAGTTCTGTTTAGTTTTCTGGAAAACTTTTGGTGAGGTACATAACTGAAAGAACCCTGCAAATCCACAGGAATGGTAGTCAGATGTCCTTTATCTAAATGCCTGTTAATATTTTCAAAGAACCCTACTAGTTTTGTGACTTCTTATAGGCATCCATATGTTCCTTAATTCCAGTTTTTATCCATCTATGGTTCTACTGGAGTCCTTTTTCAAAAACTGGCATTATTTGAGCCATTTTCCTGTCCTTTAACAAGGACTCGGTTTTTACACACCACGTTTTTTAGTTTGGCTATTTCACACTCGAATTCCTTTACAGCTCTGGGGCAGAGGCCACCTGCTCCTGGTGATTTCTTATTGCTCACATCGTCTCCTTGATCCATTCACCTTTTCTGCCAATTCTTCAATTTTAAACAAAACCTCTGACACACACTCTGTAAAGAAGGATCCCTGTTTCTATGCTTCAAACTCCTCCGTGGTTAACACAGATGGGGAAAAATATCGATGTTATAACCATTGTTTACTTAGGGTATTTTTTCTATATTTTAGTTATTCTATTACATCTTAAGATTCTCTGGAAAGCTTCAGCTTCTGATTGTGTACAAAAAAAATTATTCCTTTTAAATACCTTCTTAATTTCTTATCTTCCTCTACATTGCTGTTTACTATTTCTCTGTATCACTTCTCAACTCTTTACTGGTATGTGTCATGCTGTTGCTCTGTAGCTCCAATATGATTCCTACGCTGCCTCTAAACATTTTGTTTGTCTGGTCCTGCTAGCTTTCTGTTGTTCCTGTAGATTCCCTTTGAAAAACTGTGTACAGCTCTGCTGTATTTCTCTTTTTGTTAACTTAATGAAGAAGTCGTGATGTGCATCTACAACTTCAGCCTTATCACCATGCTTCAGCCTCACTCTCCTCCAATTTGTAGGGAGGTAAGTTAACTCCTCAACTGATACTGTGCTTCCTGTTTTCATTTGCCTCTTTGACTTTCTCAGCATGTTATTGGCACTGCCACCAGGCTAGAAAGAAATGCCTCACATTCCTTTTCTCAGATTTTTGGGTGTGTCTGAGGTAGCAAAGGGTAGAACTAAAAAATAAAGAAACAGAATAGTCTGTTCAGCTCAGCTGAAATTTTTGCATATAGATCATATTGCTTCTTAAATACACTCACATGTTCACATGTGGACTCATTACTAAACAGAGCCCAGTCCAGATTCTTGTATCTTCTCTGCCTATACAGCAAATGTAAGCTTTCCTTTCCTGTCTCCTTACCCAGCCTTATCGCCTGCACCAGCACCCACTCCTTTTCCTCCACCACACCCTTCCTCACATATGGTTCCTCTTTCTCAGTTTCACTTTCTTCTCAGCTTTATTGCAGATGTTGTAAAACTATAAATTCAACATAAAGGAGTACTTAGATGCCATAGTTGTAATTTGTTGTTCAAACCAATGTGCATGGATGTAAATGCTTAAATATGTGCAAAACCCTTCAGCTGAAATAAATCAGAACCCTTTATAATTCTGCGGCAATGAGTTAATATTTATCACTGCAATATTATATTGCAATATTGTAGTGATAGTCATACTGCAGTTTTCTTCCATTTTTAATGCTCTTCTTCAGAGACTTTCATATAATCTCTTTGAATTAATGTAATAACTGTGAATATATGACCCTCAATATATGTGAATATATGACCCTCAATAACTGCAAGATGTGATATGCAAAATAAAACAATTTTTTGCACATCCCTCTCCCATTTTTCCAAGATAAATGCAAGGTCCAAAATAAAGCAATCTGAATGTTTTACTCTCCTCTTTTGTTTATATTTGCTTCCTACTCATCAGACTTCTCAAACACTGTTTCCAAATGGGTCCTTTCAAGTTGAGTACTGTACACAAAATGTACCTTCAGCTTATAATGCCCAGGTAAATATTACCCATCAACAAGAATGATACCTTATGCTCCAGATGTAAACAAACTCCTAGCATGAATAACAGTTGCTGTCCATCTGTCCTAGGAAGAATATCACTTACAAACCTCAGCTGCAGTCATTTAATTTTAGGAATGCAACAAAACTCCTGGATTGTTTAATCCACTCTCAATTTTTGCAAGCAACAATGGTGTAGAAGTTAAGTTTACATAAAACCTCAACCACCAAGATGAAGGAAAGATCAGAGATGCTGCTCCAGCAGAGATGCTGGAGCTGGATTACAAGGATTGCCAGTATGTTGCTGAAAGATTATACGAAACTCTAGTCTCTGTCAGCAGAAGAAGACAATGAAGGGTCTTGCTGGTTGTTGGAATATGTTTTGATGGTGAAACACGAAATTTAAATAGACCCTCTGGGTGACCTTGAAAAGAAACCAAGAACAGTTTGTAAAATCAGTATGCTTCAGCAATGAATGCTATTATCTGAGGTGCACAGCCTGCAGTGCCAGGCATTTGTGAAAACCTTTGTGAATCAAAACACAGACATCCTAAGTATAATTTTGTCTTAAAGTGAATATCAAGGTGTTTCATGGTTGTTTATTTTTTTTTCTTAATTACCTCATTTTTTTCTTAATGTAGATTTTAAAATTTGATTATTATTGTGGAGGTTGTAAATTAATATCTACACTTGTATTTTACCTTATTTCATTCGACTTTTCGAGGATTTTCTGGTAAATATCAGCCATTTGTTACAGATGTGTATGCTAATTAAACATTGAAATTTGAACAGCCTTAGAAATGCTCAGCACGAATTTCCATGAACATGAAGAAAAACTTTGGTCTAAGATGATTTGATATCTTAGAAATTGGGTGTATCTTCTGGTGATCATCAACCTTCCATGTAGGAAGGTAACATGCAAGAGACATTAAAAAATACATGAGAGGTATTCATCTAAGGTCCTAGGCCATCATACAACTGTCCAATTTATACCATATTTCTAGCACTTCAAATCATGAGATAGAAATGCAAAAATCAAGAAAGGCATCAAGACAGAGAAATAACTCATATGCAATCTCAAAAGACAAGTCACTGCCTGTGGTTGGAATACTTATTAATTTTTAAATTCATTTTATGACTTGTGTACTTTTTTCCATGAATCCTCAATCAGCTTTGCTATTTTTAATACTTTGAGTTCTGGGAATTCAGGTTTTCTTACAATAACTTTGAAATCCTTAGAGATAGCATAACACCTCTTCATAAGAAGCAAGTGCAAGTCTTTCTACTGACAAACAGCCAATGATTAGCACAATGTGGATATGCCTCCACAATGGCCACATTAATTGTCTCTTTTAATATGACAAACTACCTGTTCTTATTTTTTCATCCTTTCAGTTTCAGGGTTAAGTTCGTACTGAGCTTCCATTAATTTATACAATTCTCTTTCCTGCAAGCAATATTTTTATTAAAAATGACTCCTCCAACTAAATTTCTTTTTCCTCATCAACACATTTTAATAGTTAACTTTCAGAATTTACTTGCCCTTTATTATTGCTTCCAAGCATCTCAAAGTTCCTCTTAAGTATATCACCCTCATGACTGCTACTACATTTAAAATGCATTTCCCCAAGATCTGACCTTAAGATAATGCATTTGCAATGTCTAGCTTCTGATAGCAAAAGGCAGGAGGTAAGCAGGATTAGAAATGGCTGTAGCAGAACTGGCCTATACCTCTACTCTTCTACAATCTTTTCAATTGTTGAGGGCACTAGTCAAGAGTGAAAAACATTGAGAAAAACAGCTGACAGACCATAGTTTAACAGACAACATTTCCTTGTCTCCCTTAGGCATCATTTCTCATGTAATGTGATTGAATATTGAAACTGATTTGTAAAAATGGTGCAGCCAGCACCAAATATTAAAGCTGAAGTTGTACTTTCTGTGATTTTGTATCTTAATAGGCAATTGGTATTTCCTTTAACACCACTCTCTTAGGATAAAACATTCCTTGAAAGGATTTATCACCTAGAAAAACAGTGGTGTTTTTGCTTATGTCTCATATAAGTTACCTTCTGTTAATGCAAACAAATTTTGAAAAGAGAATCTGCATTTTTGTGGAAACTCTGAATAAATCATTCATAGCTCCTGGGAAGGAGAAAGGTTACTTCTTAGGTTACCTTTCCATCCCAATTTACTGCCTCTAGAGGTGAAGGCATCTGATTAGGCTTTTAGGCAAGCAGAATAAACTCCAGCTTAGTAGCCTAGGGCAGCTCTTATAAACTAAAAAACAGGACTGTGATGAGTCCAGCAGCTCTCCTGATCCATCAATTTGCTTTCACTCTGAGAAGATGTCTCCCCTGCTCTCCCTGCAGTGTACAGTCTTGGGGGAAGGGGATTCCTTCTGTCGCCTACAAAAGTGCGTGGAGAATATTATAAGAGGAAAAAAGTCAGGAGAGGCAGAACCTTTTAAGCCAGGATTGTGGAGAAGATGTGGAATGAAACCCAGAAGATAGGTATGAGACAATAGAAGCAATTCTTCATGAAAGAATATTTTTGTGGGAGTGAGCAGTTGTAGAACTGCTGTTTCAACTCAGGCAAGATGGAAATAATAATGGTTATGAAACACATTATATCTGGGTGAGAATGGAGAGTAAAAAAAGAAAAATGAGGAAGACAGAAACCCAGAACATAATCTGCCAAAGAATTTTCAGTATTCCAATCTAGTGATCAAGAGATTAATTTTTCATCGATTAAGAAGGGGCTTCTTCCATCATACATACTGCATTATTGAAACTTATAAAGGTGAGATTAATGAAAATAATTTATGAAACTCTAATGGAAAGAGTAAGGATTTGTGAATGAAACAAATCAACACTAAAAGAAATATGAAAAGAGTAATGTAAAAGACTGTAAAGATGCAACATTTACAGCACAACAAGGTCTTCAGAAAGAAGTGCTAAAGTGAACACAGCAAACGCAAAATACAAATATAACATACATTTTAGGTAGGAAATAATTGTTCCCTTTTCTTCTTCCATATAAACCTCTGATCAGTTAACCTTCGCTGTCTGCCAGATGCTCACCAAGCTGTTGCCTCACCTCCTTCCTCAGCAAAAAACTGAAAGAAAATAAATGAAGAAGATCGTATTTTAAGATAAGGACATAGAAATCGTTCAACAATTACTCTCATGGGTAAAACATATTGGTTGGACTTGGGGAAGATTAATTTATTTCTAATTAAAAATTGAGTCCTTTCCATGTGGTACAGTCCTCCAAGAATGGCTGCAGTGCTGGTCCCCCTCCTGCCACAGATTGTGCCAGAAAAGCTGAGTATGGGCTCTGCTCCATTGACTGCAGTTCCTGCCAGAAGTTTGCTCCTGCATGGGATCTCCACGGCCTGCAGCTTCCTTCAGGGCATATCCACCTGCTCCAGCATGGTCTCTCCACTGGTTGCAGTGTGGTATTTCCTTCAGTAGGTCTCTCTGTGAAATTGTGGGAAACACCTTCACCTCCACAACTTCAGGAGTTATCAGGGAATCTCTGTTCAGCTGCCTGGAGCACTTCTTCATCCTCTTCCTTCTCTCACCTTGATGTCTGCAGGACTGCTTCATTTTCCTTTTTCCTCTCTCTGTCACAGCAGCTTTGTAGCATTTTTTACCCTTTCCTGAATACATTATCACAGAGGCTACACTGAGGTTGCTGGTGAGCTCAGATTTTGGCCTGTGGCAGGTCTGGTTAGGAGCCAGTTGGAGTTGGCTGTTTCTGACAAGGGGCCAGCTCCCAGTCTCTTCTGATAAGAAACTGCACACCCCTATCCCACACTGAATCCTTTCAATATAAACCCAATACAAAATCTAGCGGTAGTTTATTTATTTTAGTCTGAGTGACATGCAGCTTATTCAGACACGAGCCATTCATTCTTTATTTGTTTTTCTCTCTCAGAAACCCAGAAAACTTGTATTTACTTGGGCTGTACAATAATACAATTCCATAGAAGCCTGGGTGCGCAAAAAATAGAAGGTACAGGAGGCCAAATGGAGAGTCCTTTAATAAACCTCAACCAAGAAAACAAAAAGTTGAAAACAATAAATCCTGTGTCTTCCAGTAATCATTCACTGTGCATTTTAGGGAATACATTTTTTTTTCTATAAGCCAGTGTTTACAAGGAAGGTAAAAAAATTTGCATTTATTGCAATTTCTCTGTCTTGTACTCAAGTTTCACTGGAAAAAATTTAATGTCATAAAATCATAGAATCATAGAATGGTTTGAGTTGGAAAGATCTTTAAAGATCATCTAGTAGAACTTCCCTGTCATGATTAGGGTCATCTTCTCTAAGATCAGGTGGCTCAAAGCCCTGTCCAATCAGACCTTGAACACTTCCAGAGGTGATGCCTGCAATCTCTTCCACTGTTTCATCACTCTCATTGTGAAAAAAGAAACTCTTTCAGAAGTTGAATCTAAATCTACCCTCTTTCAGTCTAAAACCATTGCCTTTGTCCTGTCACTACCTACTGTGGTGAAGTCTCTCTACACCCTTCTTATAGATCTGATCTTTGAAAATATGTTGAAAAGCCACAATAAGGTCTCATGGTAGCCTTCTCTTCTCCAGATTGAAGAATCCATAACTCTCTCAGCCTGTCTTCAAAGAAGACTTTCTTCAGCACTCTTGATCATTTTTGTGGTCGTAATGAGGGAAACAAACACAGCAAAATATGTTTATATTGTGGATTAAAAAAAGATAATCATAGTAAATCTTAAACACATTAAAAGTTTACAGGAGTTTTGAGGGTCCATTTTGCATGTGTGTATGTTGTTTTTTGAATTGTTCTCCCCTGACCCTTGAATTTTCAAATTTCTTTTTAAAAGACTTTAAAAACAACTGATATCATTTTATGATTCCAACTTTACAGAATGTTAGAATATAAGTACCTGGACATCTTTACAGCCCAAGTTTTTATCTGCTTACTTTTGCTTAATTGTGGGATTATCTATTACTCCTCTCCCTATCCTAAATTATTATAGCTAGGCTTCTAAACTCAGTCTTTAATTTGTTTAGAAGTATTTCTAATCTTATAGTCCATCTGAAAAAAGAAGCTAGTGAAAACTGTCACATATCAAAAGCAGAGAGCTCTTCCATTGGACCATTTCTTGATCATATTTTCTTTGTCTCTTAGACTGCTTTTATTTCTATTTCTTAGTGAGAGAACTTAAGCCAAATACAGAGGCTGGAGCAGTCTTGTTTTGCTTTGCTTTTTGTTTCAAAGTAATGTTCACTAAAGAGAAATTTTGGTATTGTAACAGGAGTGTGGACTTGAAAGAGATAACAGAGAAATTCAACTCTCTTGTTTTAACTTCATTTTTTAGTCATGGTATAGATTTCAAGAACCCATTGTTCCTAACTGTCCCTCATACCTAAATCATATATTCTTAGCAAGGCATGAGGACCCAAGCATAGAAGCCATCTGAGTGCTCATAGCTTTCATGAATTAACTTGATCACCCAATGAAATATTTTATTTCATACACTTTTTACTCAAAACATACTATTTTACTAGCTATTTCAACTTTAAAAAAAAAATTCCTCAAATAAAGGCTTTATATTAACAAATTCCAATTATCTATGTAAAATCATTCCAGAGGAAAATTTTCAGCTAATAGGAATTTTAATTTATTAGTTTTTGATTTTTTTAATAGTATGAAAATATCCTAGTCACATTAAGACAATTAATTTGCTTCACATTTCTGCCTTACCCTCATAAAGCTGTCTGACTCTTTTTTTTAGCTTCGGGAAAACTGTCTATTTGCTAACATGCATCTGAAATGTATGTTTGCATTAGGATCTAAAGCTGCTTAATACCTGATGTTAGAGTAACCACATAAAGTATTAACCAAGCATATGCATTCTACTGATAAAAACCATACTGTTCCTTCCTGAATGACATAACAAACAAGAGAAAGCCCCTTATTTTTCTTGACACTTCTACAGCAGAGAGGAAACTACTGAACAGATTTCAAAACAAGAAGAGAGAGCTAGAACTGTTTGCTATCTGCATATTGGTGTAACTTGCAGTATTTTTTCATAGAGTCACTGGAATTACTTTGCCAAATGTGAGAAACACAAAGCTGAAAGGGACCCTGAAGTCCCAGTACACATAGAAGATGCTGCTATTGTAATCAAACTTATTTATGATGCATCATAATTGCCATTTTGCATGAGATATGTTTGATGTGTGCCTTCAGGATAGCCTATGTTTATAACTCTGAAGTATGTTAAAGAAAGCCTAGAGAAAAAATGGTAAAAGATATCTGAAAGCAGAAATAACTATTATTTTTATTTATTTTACCTCTGTCAATTTAACCAATATTAGAGGTTATTTCATTATTTCTTTGAAGGGGGAATGTTTATTCACAGCCAGTTATTTGAGTTATAGGAAAGACAGACAGGTGTTTTAGACAGAACAAGAAAACTAGAATGAAGAAAATGCAAAACACAAACCAAAAAATCAATGCAAAAATTCTTAGATGCAAGAATGAACTTAAAAAATTTAACAGCAGCCCCCCCTCTCCCCCAAGTAAAATATAAAAATATGCTGATACAGTACTCCTTGTTCTTCAGGAAAAAATTGTAATACTTTAGTCAAAAAGTTAATACCACTTGAGGCACCTAGTTATAGTATACAGGTGTCTGAGGAAATCCCAAGTGTGCCTTATAATAGTGCGTTCCATGAAGAGAGCCATTTGCATTAAACATTTTCCTCATTTGAAAGAGATAAAGCACCATTATAAGAGGAACAGATGATACATTTCAAATGTTTCTCTCCTGTGGATTCAGCTAGCTCTGACATGGAAAGAAAAAACTTTTAAGTCTTCAGCATAATATCTTCCCCTCCCAAAAGCAAGTAGCTGGTATGTTAATAATGTTTAGAAGCTTTAATGATGCTATAATATAGGCAGCAGACCATCAGCAAGTCTGTAGTTAAATTTAATAGAGACTAGGAGCTCTGCAATGTTTACCTAATAAAATGCTTCACACCAAGAGAGAGCAGTACTCTCCCTTAAGCAGAGCACAAAGAGGAAAATTGTCTTGTCACAGCTATTACTGAGACAGCCTCAATTTAACCAATAGCTATGTATTGGTTTGTTTATCCTATTTGGGAAGATTTCTGTTAAATTGCAAAATATTTATTATTGTTTACTTATTATTTCTGATAATAGGGTACAAAAATTTGATCCTCAATGAGAACTCCAGCTAATCACCACCTCATCACACATGGAAAATTTCCCAAATGCTCCTATCCCAGTGCAGGATCAATTTCTTGAAAGGATATTAAACAGAATGAAGAAAAAGAGCACAAACTAATGAATGCCTTCTCTGCTCTTTTGTGCACACTTGTACCAGTACAGGTTCATGATCATCATCAGGTATTTATCTGTGGCAAATGGTCAGACTTGCTACAGTCAGAGCCTTAAGTTTGAAGTTTAAGTCAGAGAAGAATTGATGAGGCTGTTTGAGAAAAACATGAACTGGGTCTCTCATCCTGTACCTGCCTCAAGCAGGACCTAATGATTGAAAAATGTTTGCAATGAAACAGAGGACTGGCCTGATGTTGTTTCAGCTAGAGACAAAATCCATTAGTCTCGGTCCCCCTTTACTGTGCATACCAAGCCTTGCTGTAAATCTGGTCCATTAAGGAGATAAAGATAAGCTCAAAGACCCTCTGGGATCAGACAGTCTTTATTGCCACCAAAACAGGTACAGGCAGAATTAAGCCTTTAATTTATCTTTTGAATCAACTGTAAAATCTGACCAAAAGTAATCAAGGCCCTCATAATCCCCACTTCTTTGTTAACTGTCTTACCAATAAGAATGGAGATGAAGAGAAAGAGAATATGCCTTACATGTATGACCACAGTTTTCAAACCTCTAACTGTAAGACACACAATTGTTCCACTCCTTTGGGAAGGGTCAAAAATTATAGGATTAAAAGAAAGTGAGTTCCAGGAAAAGAAAAAAAAAAAGAGAAGAGAAAAAGGGGAAGCACCTCTGTTTTCTTGAGATCAGTAGAAAGACTGTGTATATGTAATATATAGTATTAATTACCTCTGTATATACCTTATCTGCCTGTATATACCTTGTGTATACCTCTGTATATACCTTCTGTAGTGGCACATATTAACAGTCACTAATTAGTGAATTTGCTACTGGCAATTCTGAACCTGTTGCCCTGTTGTTTCAATAAATTGTATTTTTCTGAATTTGGATTGTGAAAGATCCTACAGAACTCAGCCAGGCTCATGAATTGGATTGGTAAACTGCTATTTGTGAATCTGGGCTCATGAAAATTATTGTTGAACATGACTTACAGTACTGAATTGATTCTAATCAGAAATTAATCCAGACAAACTCAGTCCCTTTAATCCCTGAGGCCCATCTGGAAAGCAAGGCATTTTATTTTTTTCCAAATTTCTGTACTCTTTGTGCACTATTACCCCCTCCTCACATCAGTGACCTAAGTAAAGAGATGTTACCCTGTCCTCAGAAGCTCCACTTAACTTAATACCAACCTATGCTCAGACAATTAGTATTTTGAACTAACTGCTCTTGGTTCCTAAGTGTAATGGTCTGTTGCAGAAGTAAGTGGAATTTGACACGCAGTCAAATCAAAAAAGCAATATATTCCTGTACCTGAGGGAGAGAGCCCAGGACAGCAGATCCAGGCTCTGCCAGAGTCAGCTCTGCCTGCACGAAGCAGGGACAGAACTTGAATGCCTTTAGGTTACACAACACATTCTTCTTCAAAACTGGGTCAGACAAACAGGATGTGGTAAATAACAACAGACATCAAAGTCTTTCAGATATTGAGGCTCCATGCAGGGCATTCTTTTACAAATAATTCACTCCTTTGATAGACTGTGCTGACTGACAGACCATTGATGCAAATGTCTTTTGGCTACTGAGGCCTGCAAAGGTCCAACTAACAAATGCCTAACCAACAAAACTAGCTAACTGATAACTGATTTATTAACACTAACTGCTTTGCATCCACAGGACATGTGCTGGAAATAACAAGGAGAAACACAACCCAAAAATGTGTCTTCAGTGAAAGGAACCAGGCTAATTTACATCCGTTTCTGGGTTTTGGTATAGTCTCATTTCTTTGATCAAATGTCAAACAGAAAATAATCAGTGATGGCTCTATGATTTCATTCTATTGCATAATTAATTGTCGTATTGGGGCATCAACATTCTTAGATACATGACTAGTTACAATTTTATGTCAAAATCCCAGATGAATTCATGACTAGCACTCATCCACAAAAGCTGTTGTTCTTTCTATATGCAAGCACATGATTCACATTGATATGCTCTCAAGACTCAGGAGAAATAGAAATTACGAAGAAAGAGGACAGTTCACCATAGAATATGTAAGGATGTTCTTCAGTCTTCCTTCTTGATTTCTAGCCTTAGAAAAGCAACAGACAGATAAGATGGAAGTGAATGACTGAAAATCTTTGCCTGCAGTCCTGGAGCAGACAACATTTGTCCATGCCCTGAAGTATAAGGAATTAGTGAAAATAAGCAAGCCAGTCCAGCTTCCCTATCAAAGAAGAATAAAACCGAAAAAGAAAATTGAAAAATTAAAGTGCTTTCTATATTGCAAAATAATTTGCAAATTTCTAATTTTTGTGGCAGTTCATCTCTTTGCAGTAAAGGAGTAAAAGACAGGAGAAGAAAATGAAAACCAGTGGTTAATTTAGGAATTACTGATATATATAGACGTAAATATAGATTATATATATAGATATAGATATAGATAGATATATAGATAGATATATAGATATAGATAGATATATATATAGATATAGATACAGATATAGATAGATAGATAGAGAGATAGATAGATAGATAGATAGATAGATAGATAGATAGATGCTCCTCCATTACAGAATTGAAAATGTACAATGATCTCAAAGTAAAGTATTTCCACAAACATATTAAGGTATAAAAAATTGTTCCGGCTTATCAAAGAGCATTTTTGATTCCAGAAAAGGAGAGAAAAATTTCTTCCTCTTGCCACTGATTTTTGAAACAGGAATGCAAACTTGTCCAAATTAATTTACAGATTTCATTACATATTTACGTCCTCTTCTCTTGTTTCTTTGAAGGGAAAAGAACGTATAGAGAAGCTATTGGGCTGAGTTGCTTTTTAAAAATGAAGGTTTCTTTCCCTAAGGCTTTAATTTGGAGAGCAAAGAAAAAAATGCAAAGCATTTCCTTTACTTAATATTTCAAGTTACTATGCTAAAAATGTTTATGCAGCATTAAATATATTACTTAAATAATTTTTTTTCAAATATATCTAAACTTTATTTTTGGAAACAAAGAAAATCCCTGAAATATTTGAAGTTTCCTAGGAAGCCTGTAATATAAATACGGAAGAAAAATATATAATGGTGTGACAGTGGTCACAGGGGTTTTCAGGTGAAAAGGGAGAGACGAGAATGTTGACTCCATGTTCCGAAGGCTTGATTTATTATTTTATGATATATATATATATATATATATATTACTTTATAACTAAACTAAAAAGAAAAGAAGGAAAGGTTTATTCAGAAGCTAGCTAAGATAAGAATAGAAAGGAATGAATGATAACAAAGGCAGCTCTCTCCGACTCTGTCCGAGACAGCTCAGTCCTCGATTGGCCATTAATCATAAACATTCAAGATGGCCCAATCACAGGTGGATCTGTTGCATTCCACAGCAGCAGATAACCATTGTTTACATTTTGTCTCTGAGGCCCCAGATTCTCAGAAGGGAGAAAAATCCCAAGAAAAGATTTTTCACAAAAGATGTCTGCGACATGATGGAGCACAGTTCAAGGCTGTTCAAGTGTTATCCAAAGAATATGAGCACAAAACACTTTTTTTAAAAAAAAATTAAGAACAACAAACAAACTGGCTTTTCTTTAAAGAAGGGTACCCGCAACAAGTGCAGTAACATCCCTTGACCCTGAGCCTTCAGTTCAGGGTCAAGCTACAATTCAGATGTGAAAAACATTTCTGAAGTAAATTACGTTGTCCCTGTTTGCTCTATTTAGTGTCAAGTGAGCAAGCTCCCACTTTTTTGCAATATTTGTTTTGCAACAAAAATAGGAGCATGCTCCAGGAGCACACCAACTCTTTTGCTGTAAGCACCTATTCTTTCTTACCACATGATATGTTAAACTAAACATAATTTGAGAGTCCCATGATTCTGAAAGTCAAAAAGCCATGAACAGTCCTTGCCATGACAGTTTCCCAGTCACAGGACTGTGGCTCATCTGCAGCAGAGCTCTTCTCACTTGTCTCGTTTCTCACCACTTCAGGTTTTGTCCAACAGTTTTCATGAAGATTTTTTCTGGTTTGAGGATGGAAAGAAAGATTAAACTGTGAGCTTAATGGAAGATAAGGAATGGGTAGAATATTACTAATATTTTTCTCCCTAAATTCCCTAAAGATATTACAGACAATGAGATCATCATAAAGTTTGAAGAGGGAGATTTAGGTAAATATTTCTCAAGCAGAACATGTTTGCATTTTTTAATGTGCTTGGAAAGCATTTGGGAACAATTTGACATGAGAATTTTGTAGCCCAATGCAAAAGTATAGTCAGATGCTAGCTAAGCTTATTCATGTTAATAAATTGTGCCTTAGGAACTTACAGCTACATGCTGGAGTGCAGTGTCTCAGGCCCTGATGGGCCACAGGCGTGAGCTCCTGGTGCCCTTCTGGGTTTTCAGTCCAGAGCAGGTTCGAACAGTTCCAAGAAAAAGAAAAACCACAGTCTAGGGATCTTCACTGCCTCAGCTAGCAAAAAAAAAAGCAAAGGAGACCTCTCTCTTCCTCTCCATTCCACAGACAACACAGTCCAGGAGAAGGATGCAGAGAAGCAAATACAGTTTCTGATAACAGACTCTGTCCTTCTTCTCTCCCCTTCACTCTTCACTCATAACCAGTCTAAAAGGTGCAGAATTTAATATCCAGCATAAACAGAACAGATGATTTGGGATACAAGCATCAAAAAGTCACTCCAGGACAATCCTAGTATGAGACATTGATGGCCCCAAAATTAATCAGAATGAGATTTTCTGTCCACCTTTCCTCCAGTTGCAAAGTGTAACTAAATAAAATGAAATATTTGTGGCATGCTACAGGAGAATGGCTGAGTTGGGACTGTTTCTAATAGCTGAATCATAGTTCTTCCATAGGCAGAGGTGTCATCAGGAAATTCTCCTTTTTCAGAATATGGATCTAGGTTGTAAATCACTTCTCAATCTTTGTTCTAAAATTAGAAATGAAATAAAAAATAGGAGGATTTCTGTGACACTATTGTTAAGGGAAAACCCCCCGTACAGCAATCTCCGCCTCGTTTAATAACTACTCACATCTTGCCCCATTCTGGGCCTGCTTGCCTCTAGGTCTAGCAAGAAGAATAAAGTGCTATTGCAGACCAGAATTCAGCCCTTCCATGTGCTCTTCTCCACACATGTAAGGTAGTGCCACTCAAAGGCATAAATGCCAGTTGAAGAAGTGTGGCTGCACGTACACAAAAAGGTCCACGGAAACCCCTTGGGAAAATGTATTTTCTACAGTGATAGGCACTTATATAGGCACAAAAGTGGTTAAGCACGTTAATAACACAACTTGAAATATTCTGGAAAACAAAAGCTGTCTCTGTGAACTGACTTTAGAAACTGTGGAGCAGTGCAGACCTGCAATCATCACAGATCACGCCACACACCGCTGATCGCTGCCATGGCAACAGATGGTGCTTCGTGACGTCACCCAAATAAAGGGGGGATAAGCAACAAGGGCAGACAGACACTAAACAATTTCTGGAAGGAAAAAATTTGAGAATATGCATTGAGCTGCCTACAATGTGACACAAACCAAAGCGTAAAGGAAGCAGGAAAAAAGAGCGCAAGATGAGCGCACAGAAATTTCCAGTGAACAAACAAGCTTCATTGTAACCTTACAATTTTACCATGTGAAATTGCATTTGTGTTGAACATCTTTAGTCTTCTCTGATATTTTTCAGTAATGTGATATGGGACAATCTGAAAAACAAGCTCTTCAGGGAAATTAAGAAAAGAGCAAACCCTTTTTATAATTGTTTTACGTTAGGAATGAGAAAAAAAGAGGTATGAGTAACGCTCTTACAGGGGGAGACATATCTTTGGTGCATAAAGAACAAGTAAATAAATGTTGTTGGGAATTGAAACCAAAACACTGCTAATGAGACTGTGAGAGTCAGCTGGCATGACAGCTTGCTGT
The DNA here is from genome assembly GCA_020466415.1 of Ammodramus savannarum pratensis. Lineage (NCBI taxonomy): Eukaryota > Metazoa > Chordata > Aves > Passeriformes > Passerellidae > Ammodramus > Ammodramus savannarum. The sequence continues at coordinate 63,701,341 of JAHXMQ010000807.1, forward strand.
AATCCAAAGAACGATGTTCTTATGAAACTTAGCATCATTAAAGTCTAAGTATTTTCATGGATTTCTAATTGTTTTGTACCTTCCTAAAAAATTGAGTACTTTGACCTTCAAGATATGCAAAACAACCCAACTTATGAACCTATGCAACCTCAGATTTCTCAGGTTACTGGTGTTTTTCTGCTGTTCTGTAGGGCTAAATTATGTGAGCAAGCCTATATAATAATTTAAGTAGATTCTTATTTTCAAGTTTGTTTCCCAAACCAGATATTTTGTTGCAGATTACTTCTTGATAGATTTTTTTCATTTACTGATAGAATTTTACATTGCTGTTTGATGTTATATTTTTGCATGGTTTAGCACAAATTGCATAAAATGACTGACCAATTATCCATAAAAAGAAGAGTTGAAAGGAAAATAATAAGTCCATGAAACAAAAAAGGAAGATGAATAAGAAAAAATTACCTTCAGTAGCAAGAATTCTGTGGAGAATGAAGTAGTATTAGTTCATAAAGGTGAATACCGTCTCGTAGAAATTTACTTGAATTTAGCCATTTATTATTTTCAATGTAATGATTGCTTCTACATCTTCCATAATGCATAATGCAAAATATAGGAGTGCAATTCAGCCATGGCAGGAATAAATCAAAGAAAAAGAAATATAAAAGAAAACAGGAGAACAAGAAGTTTTTAAAAAGTGCTTGGAAACTTGTATGAATAACAAAATTTATTCATTATTTGTGGGTATACAAAAAAGTCAAAATATGTCAGTTGTGGCACTTAGTGAAGAAACTTTTTCAACAGTTACTCAGGTTCAGAAAGTTTTTTTAACACTTAGATATATATGAACTAAATTTACTTTTGTTTTTTAAAAATCACTGGTACAAAAAGACTACTAATCATGATGAAAAATCAGAGAATATAGGCATAAAAATGCAGAACTAATGGTCCACCTTTTAAATTAGACTTTATAGGGAAGCAGAATCAGCATTACTGAGGGAGTGGGCTTATATCAGGCTGACAATATAAGAATGTAATGGCATGCTAAGACAAGGAAATCCTTCTTTACATAGAAAACTGAAGTTTCATATCTTTAGAAGAAATTAAACTGTGGAATTAGAGATGGTGTAACTTGGTCTCCTCTTACAAAATAGAAGAGGAGTTCCAGTTATGCTTAAACTAGGATATAAATTTTCTTTTGACTATGAATAAAGCTTGAAAATATTTATGTATTATAAATAGTCACAAGTCATATATAATAGAGATTTAATCTCTTTTAATAGTACTTTTATTTAAGACTGCTATTATGTGTTTTGCGGAGAAAAGAAGAAACCTCACAACTTCATAAAAGTTGTAAAGCCTGGTATGCTTTATTACGACGCGCGCCAGACGCAAGCCTCCCCAAAAGGCAAGCGTACCCCCGAAGACTTCAGATCTCCTTTTATTCCCCTTCCAAATGCATATGCATACAGTTTCACAATAGGTTCATACATATTCATTTCGCGTGACATTTATCCCTAGTTCTTCTTTATCAAAGGAATTCCTAGGTTGGGGGCAAACCGACCTTGTGGTCATTTCTGTTTTTCTTTCTCTGCCGTCTTGCTGTCTGCAGCACTCGACTTTCCTTCAGCTTTGGTCTCACAGACTTTTCACCTTTCCTAGACACTTCACCTAATTCAAAATGAATCTTTACCCTGTCTCATTATGCTTCCACTTCAGGGCACTCTCCAAATGAATTAATTAAATACAGTTTAGTTCATGTATAAACATTTTTATGGAGCTGACAAAGCCTTTTTTATTCAACTGGCATGTGCAAACTCTTCTCCACATGTCCCCTCTTTAATTTCAGAGATAAGTTCTTTGCAAACTGAAGAAACAATAAAGATGAAAATACAAAAATATGTTACAAATTATATTCCAAAACCATCTCAAATACCATAATCACAACAGATACTCATGGAGCTTTATTTTCTTTATTTTAACAGAGAAAAAAACCAATGTCAAGTTTGCTCCCGAGCAAAACAATTTATTTCCTTGGTTTTTGTTCTGATTATTCCATTGCAGTATGCCAGCAGGAAGGATTTTGTTGCTACTTCAGAGCAGTTTCTCTCTCTATGCCTGTGTTAGTAAGCTATAGGCAACATTTCTAAGAAACACTTAAAAGGAAACCTTGAATGATTAGTTATGTACAAATGCATAAGTACCAAGTAGACATTAACAATGGACTTTAATCAGTGTGTCAGCAGTAACAAGCTTCTTATCAAGAAGAAATTATTAATGCTACAGGGGAGAGGAGATTATTCTTTTACTGCTGTACTGGTAGACCCTAGAACTTCACAGAAGCTCTCTCAAAGTGCTGTGCACATACTAATCTAACCACAAATAGCCCTCCTGAATAGTGTCAGAGCTCACATGGTTAGCACTTAGTCAGAAGGAATGCATCCCAGCTCCAGGGAAACCTCAAAAGGGCAGCTCCTGAACATTCAGTCTGTACCTCCACAGTGCTCGCAGCGATGCCGGCACAGGGATGAGCTTCACTGAAATGAACATAAACAAAGCTGCTTATCAGGTTGCACTAGTGCACTGTCATTTTGCTGTAGCCTTTATGTGCTCTGATTTCAAAGGAAAGGAAAAATAAATTGAAATAAATCCATTCAAGTATAAAAAAACATTCATTTTATTTGCTTTGTTTTTATAAAATGCTGTGTTTCCATTAGGAGCAAAGCTGCAATTATTAAAGTAAGCAGCTAAAAATCCTTGTCTTTTAAAAGAACCCTAAAAGGAAATTACCTTTAAAGAGGATCAATTCTAAGCAACTGCCCGCCCATGGGAAGTGGTGAATGAAATCCTTGTTTTGGTTTGCTTGTGTGCATGACTTTGCTTTCCATATTGAACTGTCTTAATCTCATCCCACAAGTTTTCTCACTTTTACTCTTCCAGTTTCTCTCCCATCATGTTGGTGGGGAATGAGCAACCAGCTCTGTGGGGCCTACTTGTCAGTCTTTTTCTAAAATATTTTTTTAAATAAATTGATTTAAAAATCTTCTGATTTACTGATTGGAGCCCTTAAAAATTGTGTCCTTTTTTATGAAACTGGAAAACAGAAAGTACTAGATTTTAACTAATGTAACTTGAATATCATATTTTTTCCTTTGAGATTTGTCACACCACAGAGTTTCAGGAAGAGCAATAGTCTCCGTAAAGTCAGCTGATTCTATTTGTCTATCATGAAAATATTTTTAACTAAAATGCTACATAACAGGATTCCAGCCACTCTTAACCTGACTGATTGCATTCCTTCACCTAAGAGATGTTTAATTATCAATTAGAATGCAAAAGGCAAGAAGTAACTCTGTTGTAAAATGTCTTGATCCCCAGCATTGGTTCCCTGTTGTTCAGCTTTTACAATTGTTTTTCAAATGTTCCATATGTCCTAAAGGTTTATAAAATTGTGTTTTGTGGTCCAAACTGAGATACACCAGCCAATCCAATGTGCATTTTTTAATATGAATATATGTAAGGGTTAGGATATTTGGGTCAATCAAGTAATGAGAAAGCTCCTAAAACTTTTGTGAGAACTTCTCTATTAAAAAAAACCTACTTGTTTATTTTCTTTTGTTTATTTCATATTAATTATACTAACCATATTTGAGTTGAATTAATCTTAAATCTTAAGTCAAAACAATGATTCTCCTAATTCAGAAGAACTGAAACAAATTTAAACATCATTAAACCCATGGTGTACCGAATCTGAAAAGGATTTTGAAAACAGATCTTTAATCATAAGATTAGGCTGGTAAGTAACCAGAGGAGGCTCCTAGGAGATTTAGCTTCAAATGTGCTCTTAAAGTTTTATAAAAAGATTTTGAAGGAGACAGGGATTTAATTGTTGTTTTATTTATAGAAATAAATTCATTATGAACATAAAAGAAGCAGAAAATGTCTATTTTCTGACTTCTCAGAACTGAAAGTATAGCTTGATGATTAATCTGGCACAGCTAGTTTTAGGAGTAAGGTGAATTATCCTAAAGAGCAGAGATTCCCCAGTAGACTACAATTTAATAAACTTACAAAGATAAGACGATGTACTAATTGCATTACAACTGTACCTATTTAATGATTTAAGACTAATGCCTGTAACCATTTGACGTCAGTTGACATCAGATGTTTTTGGGATGACACCGTAAATCTCCTTGTGTTTAAGTTTTTGCCAGGGTTCAAGCACATATGTCAATGTTTTATCTATATTACAAAGCGTAGAGAAAAAAATATTTCATCTGTTTAAATAGGTAGCAATAACATTCTTATGTAAGAAGCATTTTTATAGACAGAAAATATTGGGAGCTGGTACTTAATTATGTTAGCTGGCACTTAATTATATTTCCAACCGGAATGCTTTAATAAGGCTGTGTGTAAAAAGTTATTTGTGGGATACAAGACAGATCTAAGTTATCAAAACACTCAGAATGACAAAGTACCACCTGAAAACTTCATTCAGAACTTTACTTCAGTAAGGCTGTTACCTGGAGAGGTGATTACACCATTGTTTTGTTTTCTTCCTGTGAAAAGGGTATATTTCACTAATAACTGGGCTGAGATCATAGACATATTTAGTCATGGTCACTTCCCACACAAGAGACTGATCAAAAGAAGTGATCAGCACTGACCTTGGTCGAGCAATGCTTGGTTAAAAGACCTCTGCTTGTTATCAATACAGTGAAAACTTAATATCTATGAAGTTGAAGCTGTACTAGAAAGAAGAAAAGCTTCCCATAAGGGGCTCCCAGGGGGCAAAAAACAAGGATTTCGGTCATAGGGAGATCTTAGAAGTGGTTTTTAGATGTGGGCTGATTGCTTTTGAGGAATAGATGTAGGTGTAGTGCCCCTGGTGTCTCTGCAGAGTTTCCTTAGTGGTGTGGATGTAATTATTTTGTAGATAAATGTAGACTTCTTTAAGACTTTAAAGAACAATATCTGCATCTTATGTAGAATTCTTAATATTTCAAATAATGAAAAAATGCTCCAAATAGAAGCAAACAAAAAATACTCTCCCTGCCCCATAGAAGCGAACTTATTTTCCTGTTATGTTTATGCTAAAACTAAAGGTTTAATCCTCTTCCAAAGGGTTTCAAAATCTTGTGTCCATTAAGAGCAGGAGTGATATTTGTACTTACAAATTTCTCTGTGTAGTAGCACACAGCAAGGACACAATGTGCTGCAGACTGACAACATCTAAGCAGAATAAGTGGAGCCTTCAGTAATGGCACAGCAATTTGCTTCTTTTTGCTGCTGCCTCATTTTTGCCAGCCCATGCTGTGTTTTCACATTTTGTACTCACTCATTCTAGGAAGGGTTTTCTCCTATGGTAGGTCTGTACAATGGCCAAGAAAATGAGATTCTGACAGGTACCTGTGGATACAATCCCTGTGCAAGTTATAAATAACAATGGCCAGTAATCTGAAAGCACAGGTTTATTTGATTGGCATACTAAAAACAGTCCTAAATGCTAATTCCTTATTGGAAGTGTCAGGTAAGAAATGTACAATAGACACATCAAAGCTTATGGCATGGCATAATAAAGTTTTGCAGGTTCTGTACATATAATTCTATGCCACAGAAAGGGATATTCTTGTGAGGACGGAGCTGCAGAGGACACTCTGGTTTCAGTTCCATTACCCAACTTCAGAGAGGGTACCACTGTTTTTAAGTACTCCAGAGGGCTTGGATTTCTGAGTAGTTCCATATGATGGTAAGACTTTTCTCATTCCTCCCTTTCCACAGAAGGAAATGGGGGAAGCAGAAGGACCACAGTATCAGCAAGAATGTTTCTTGTCTGGGTGTATCACTGTGACACTAACACCCACTGGATGCCCACTCACAGGTCAAGATTTGACAAGGTCTCTGGCATTGAGATGACCTTGAAGTGTTAAAAAGTCTCTTTTTCCCAGCCCAAAGACTGAAGAAGAAGACAGGATTCCTTGGCTTTCATTCTCAAGGTTGTTTATTTTCTGTTTTCTATAACATTCTTTCTCCAACCCGCCAGAGATCTGTTCAGCAGGTCGGGTTGAGGCACACTGACTGCCCTCAGGGGGGGGTGTTATCTTTTATACTAAAAACTATGTGTATTTTATTTACAATAATTTTCCAATACCTATCACCTATGTTAGGCAGTTTGTCTCTACACTAAACCAAGCCAAAAGTGCCACCATCACAGCAGAAGATGGAGGCGAAGAAGAAGAAGAAGAAGAAGAAGAAGAAGAAGAAGAAGAAGAAGAAGAAGGACAGAATACGTGGAGATTAGTCCATCTTGCCTCCTGAATCCCATTCTAAAAACCCCAAAATTCTACATTTTCACCTGGTGATAAATTCACTATCATTCTATTCAAATCGTTGTGGCTTGCAACTCCTAGCACAAAGTTGGTAATTGTTTCCATGGATTAAAATCAAAGGCACAGGTGTCTTTGACTTCATGCCAAGGTCTCCAAACCCCCTGTCAAAGTTCTGAGTCCTCCAGGGCAGTCAGAGGAATTTCCTGGGTTCTGACAAAGGTTAAGCCCTATCTACATAGAATAAGGTGCACCTAACAAACTGAAAGAGCTAAGTTTCTGTGTAACATCAAACAGCTAGGAACTGTGTCATTATGGCTGAAGGTTTGCACTTTAAAGAGGGACAAAAAACCAACATAGAGCTAGAAATTAGCTTCCTATATAGAATGCATTGTTCTTTAACCTACCCTGTGACTCATACCAGCTCATGACTAATTTAACCCCCAGTCTGTTGAAAGTGGATTTTTACTGTAATGAAATGTACTTAGTAAATGGGACCATTAGTTTATCTAATGGAGTGTCCACATTCACATCTGCAGGTGCAAGCTGCCTTCATTTTTGTTGCAGGGTAAGACTATAAGAAAACTTTACAGTATGTAGAAGATAGATGTGTTTCACTAGACAAAGAATGGCTTTTCAGGCTTATGAAATCTTTCAAAAACTGATTTAGAATAAGAAATGAATAACTGTTCTCAAACTTGCCCGATCAAAATCAGTACCAAGTTTTCAGCTGTTAGCTTCAAAATGCTTTTTGATGAGTTATTACTGAGAAAATTGAATCAATTTTTACCACTGTGCATGAATGGCTTCCTACTGATTTTTAACTTAATATTTCCTCATCTGCCTGCCTAAACATCAATTAATTCAAATGTACATTGATTTCTTTGTAAAAACAAATAGATGTTAATCCACCTTCTGTGACTTTTCCTGCCTTATTTAAGAGCCATATGTTCCATCGAATCCAATACAAAGCAGTCATAAAAATACCTTCCTGCCTCCAATAGTGTGAGTTATTTTATGTTTGGTGACAATAACCTGCTTCTGAAGGAGTGTTTCACTGGAAGTGCTAATTAAGCACAACTAGGCAATGTTTCAAAAAGTTATGGTTAGTACATACAAAAACAGATTAGCTATTTAAATGTAAAAAATCATCCAACAAGACAACACTGTTTTACATGCTATTTTATGAAATTACAAGGCTTTTGTTTCCTCTGTTTATGTCTGGAATCACAGAATATCATGTCAGGGACGCAAAGGTAAGGAACATAGGAAACATGTGTCTAGGACTAGACCCTATTATTCCCACTTATCTATCGTAGATTTTTGCCATGGGCAAAACGACAGACAAATCCTTCCAGGGGTCGGTGTTTAGGCTTTCCTAATAATGTACCACTATAGGCTATATTATCCTAGTGTATGTCCTGGTTCCAGCCAAGACAGAGTTAATTTTTGCAGTGGCCAGAAGGGGCACGGCCAAGATGTTATTCCTTACCATCTCACCTCATTTTGTGCATATGGAGGAAGTGGTCCTTATTTTTTATCTTATTGAAATTGGAATTTTAATCCAATAATTATATGAAAACTAATATAAGGATGTGCAATTTACACAGGAAACTAAAAATTATGACTAACATCATTTACTGACTTTTACAAGAAAATAAGCCTTAAACAATGCTATGTCTTATTTTGAAAGCCAAAGGTTTTTTGCAGGAACCTAATTTTTGGTCAAGGGGGTCTGTTATCTACAAAAATAATTTCCTATAGAGAGAATGCAGGTTCCTAAATTACAGTAAAAGTCAAGGTTTATTTAACCACAGGCAGGGGAAAACTGATAGCTAAAAGTGTGGGAAATGTGCAGATCACCCTGGGAGACTGTACCTCCTGCTGCAAATGAACATGTTCACACAAGAGATAAAATATACTTCCCTAGGTGCAGGGTAAGGGAGCCCAAGATTGAGTGTTCATCAAGCACTGCATCTAGAGGGCAACAGGGATGGCTGAGAGAAGCAGACAGTAGAAACAAATCCAAATTATAGAGGTGATCTATAATTATCTGGAGACTTAAAGAAGGCTTTAAAGAGTTTGCAGCAACCCAAGACTGAAAAAAAAATTGTAGATGTTCTTAACTAAGAGCAAGCTTGAAAGAAAAGAACTGGCATTACTCATGTTCCAATTCATTCTGTTCAGTCTATTTGCAAAACTTCAGGAGGTTTACCTCATGTTGAAATGCAAATTGATTTTGCAGGTTTTGGTCTAAATATAAAAGTCTACTCATCCCCATCTGACACTCAGGTCAGCTCTGAGTCTTGTCACAGAGTGACAGCAATGAAAGTTACTCTGCAACAGAGCCAAGTTTGATCAGTCTGTTTGGGTGGCTGCAAATAAATAACATCAAACAAGTGACCTCTTCCCTTTCCCTCTTCTAAAACAAATGTCAAAACACAAAATCAGTATTCCTGCTAAATCCATTTTGACATCCAGTAAGCATGACAAATGATATCCTATGACCTACAAATGCAATTTGCCAGACAGTCTAGAGATGTAACAAAACTTTCTAATCTTTGTAATTACTGACATGACAATATGTACTATTAATTTTCAATTTCATTGACAATCTTTAACACTCAAAATGATCCAAATTAATTTAATCTCCTCCTGCACCCTAATTCAGTTCCAACAAACATTTTAGTAAATACTTTGACTGAAAGCAGTAAAACAGCTACTACATTGCTGGGTCAGTTAACCCATATTTCATCTCTTTCACTGTTACACTGCAATTTAGAATTAAGTGAATTTCACCAAGCAGAAAAGGCTTCAATCTGGAGACCACAACCATCATGGAGGTTCTAGGTTATCACAGAATTACCGAACATGCTGAGTTGGAAAGGACCCACAAAGATCATCACATCCAAGTCCTGAGCCTGCACAGAACACTCCAAGAATTGCATCATGTGCCCAAGAGTATTGTCCAAAGGTTTTGGGGTGAGGAAGCTTTTTCCAATATTCAACCTAAACCTTTTTCCCTCAGGTCCTGTCACTGGTAACCGCAAAGGAGAGATCACTGTTTGTTCCTTCTCTTCCCCTCAGGAGGAAGCTGTAATTGCAATGACTTCATTACCTGAAGCTGTAATAGGAAAATTAACCTCTGATATGCAAATAGACCCAACTTAAATATGTTTGAAAACTTATATAAGTCTGAAAAACTCGTGACCATTGTCCATGTTGGTTGTAGCCTCTGTGAGGTTTTTGCACTGCCCGAGGTATATCTTTTGAAAGCATTTAATAAACATCCACTTTATTCTCTAACTCTGCCTAGCCTCTGTTCTGGGTACCCAGTCCAAGGCATCAGTGGAGCTCAAAATTGCCGCCAGCTGCCAGGACACTGCTGGCTCATGTTCAACTTTCTGTTGACCAGGACCCCCAGGTCCCTTTCTGTGGCACTGCTTTCCAGCTTCTCATTCCCCAGTGTGTCTACTCATCCAGGAGCACCCCATCCCAGTTGCAGGATCTGATGCCTTCTGTTGGTGAGCTTCATGTTGCTGCTGACTGCCCAGCCCTCTCATTTGTTGAGGTCTCTCTGCAGGGCCTCTCTGCCCTCGAGGGAGTCAACAGCTCCTCCCAGTTTTGTATCATCTATGAACTTGCTTAATATCCCTCCCAGCCCTGCATCCAAGACATTTATGGAGATGTTGAAGAGCACAGGGCCGAGGATGGGGGCCTGTGGAACCCCAGATTCCCAGTCTGATGTCAGTCACCCCATTCACTGTAACCCTTCATGCCCGACCTGTGAGACAGTTGCTCACCCACTGCATGATGTGTTTATGCAACTGAATACTGGGCTTTTTGTCCAGAAGGATCTGTTGTGAGACAGTACCAGAAACTTTACTGAAATCCCAAAAGATTAGATCAACTGTCTTCCCCTGATCAACTAGATGAGTTACTGTGTTGTAAAAGGAAATCAGGTTTGATAACCAGGACTTTCCTCTCATGTCCTGGATGTGACCAACAACTGTGTTGCCTTCCAGCTAATTTTCAATACCTGCCAAAATAATTTTCTCAGTGACTTTCCAAGGCATTGATATGAGGCTATGGGCCATTCTCACAGCAACACCAATTGCTGGCCAGGCCACTACCCGAACTGGTAAGAGCTCACTGGTGTTAGTCAGCTGCATTGGAGAGAGCTTCGTAAATATAGGGAAATGTTTCAAGAAACATGAATCAGCTCTTTTTGTGGTAACAAACGAAGAGTAACCCTGTTACTATAATAAATTAAACTTCCTTTATAATATAGGTACACAGATCCTCTCACACAGGGCTAGATACTTGGTATTATTACAAAAAAAAATACACAGGCTTCAGACTTCTGCGTGCATATATGGTGAGCAAGAAAATTTTTAGTATGTGGGTAGACAGCAGTATTTGAATTAATACAGAATGTATGTCTTGAGAATTAGCTATGTTATTATTCCTTTGCTAGCAACCAACCCTGCCATTAACTTGCTAGTTAAAGTCTGAGAAATATCCTGCCCTTATTTTCAAAGACTTAGGGGGAGTTAAAATTCAGTGGGAGCTATAATTCCCCCATGGGAGAAGAGGGAATCTGGAAGCCAAGGTAAACAAATCTTCTCCAACTCATGGGTGCACATATTTCTGAATTTCTTATTCGTGTCATCCAAACTCAGGATTAGGGTTGAAACAAGAACAAACAGCTAAAAAGGTGCAGGAAATACATTTACCATCACTGGACCAGACTCTTTTTATGTGTAAATCAGGTTGTGCCAAACAGTCAAAGAAGCTGTATCGATTTGCAGCAAATGAATGTTTCACTTTATTCTAGGTTAGGAGAAAGGTCATTAATGTTTTTTCATTTTTATATTAGAAATCAGGCATATTTTTAAAAAAGCTTGTTATCTGTGAAAACCCTGGTGACATCTCTTTTTACATGCTGTATTATTAATGCACAATTCCAACAGGTTGTCTGTGCATTGGGATGAGTGATAATCAAAGGCAGATGTCAGTAAGGGACAACTCACCATTTCCAAGTGTAAAAGACAGACTATAAAAACCAAAATGTTCTTTTCTTTCCTGAAAATGTACAGTGCTTGTATGATCACAAGTCTTGCATAGCCATTACATACAAAAAAATATCAAACTTTCACAGATGCTTTTCTAAAAAGGAAGAAAAGAAAATCTCATAAGTTTCCCTGTGATCTTAAGCATGATAGAAGAGAGGGGTACAGAATTTCTGTCTTTAGGTGACACAGCATCTTTCCTTGAAGTCTTGTGTTTAAATGTATCTCCTAACCTGACCTAGACTGCTCACCTTTCTCTGCAGAAGAAGGAAATGCTGAAAAATCCCAGACTCAAAAAGGCTGTATTTAATATACCTTACATGACTATTTAACAGGTCTTCCCTTGCAATTAAGAACCTAACTACCCTTAAACATCCCTGGTTGAAAAGCTTGAGAAAAATGACCTGAAGTAAGACCCTGAAGTAATGAAATAATTGCAAGACAAAACATAAACGTACTTGCATATTCATGGATATGAATAAATTTCTCCTGCACAATCCAATCCAGATTACTTAAATATGTCCCATTTAAGCTTGTACATTGACAATGAACGGGTGGGTAGCAAACTGAAGAACAAGGCATGTGGACTTTGAGCATCTTATTCAGTTATAAATTTTTTGTTTTATCATAATATAGAAAATGAATAGAAAGATATTACTCTGTATACTTCTATTATCTTAGTAACTTTGCATTACAGCTGTCAATAAAAAGATTACTAAAGCTGAAACTCAAAACAACATATTTAATATGGTTAACATTGGAATATTTAAGATAGTTATATGATTGCAGCAGAAAATGTATTTTTATCTCAAACAGTACTAAATTATTGACTGTTGCACTGTATACCCTCATCAATGAAATGATTGCACTGACTTTTTCACAATAAAAAAATAGTTCATATGGGAAAGATTAAATTTTACAAAATATTTTTTTTGGGGCAAATGCAATATTATTTAGGATGTGAGAAAATAATTTAACTTCTTACTCCTCTGTTAAGTCATGTTATGCGTTATTTACAACAAAATCAATCCTGAAATACTGTACCAAGAGATTTGCAACTTGCCTAATAGACATAATAAAAGAAGGTGATTTGTCCTTCAAGCAAGAAAATATATGTGGTAGTAGGGGACATTTCAGGCTGAACTCTAGCCACCTGCTTTCATGATCAACTTTCTTTTCTGATTCATAAGTAGTTTTTATACTATTATTTAAGTTAGTTCCCTGCCACAATAATTTAGAAGTAATTTCAGAATAGAAGACTAGAAGTAATAAAATCTAATTTAAGGTAAATTTTCATTTATCTTTGCCTGCTGATTGAACTGGCTAAGATCTTATTTAGGTTGGGTTAGAGGTGATAACTACCCTCCCCTAAATTTCTCAGAAAACGTAAAATTGAATTTGATAGAGTAAAACCTCTGGAAATCAAGGGGGATGATGTGTTTATGCAGTGATTAGGATACACAGGGAAATGACGCAACCTTTAAATGTTAACTGATGCCTAGGGAATTCATTATAGTTCTTGTCTGAAAAATGCCCAATAGTTAATGCTGTTAGGGTTGCTTTAAGAATGTGGTGGGTCAGTATGTGTAACATTACATGGGATTTTAGTTGATGTTACCTTGTGATGTTAAAATAAGAATGATGTTTCTGGTTGTGGCAATTAAAATTCTATTTATACTGTAATTAAGCACACAAATTAGTCTGGGTACTTTCCCTGTTAGGTTAGTTGAAATATTCAAGCATTAAACACTGCAAGAAGCAATGATTGAGTTCCACCTCTTTCATGGCCCCAGATGTTAAATGTTAAATGCTGGCATCAGGGAGAAACAAACCAACCAACAAATCAGCCAGGTTTAGGTACAGTTGCAAATTGCAATGCTATAATAGCAAATAACTGACGGGTTGCATTTCCAGGCCTGCAGCAGGAAAAGGATGGAGAAGGAGAGAAAAAAGATATAGGCTGAAGTAGTAAATTGAGATAACTGGGACTGATTCAAACCAATAATTGGAGATAATTCAAATAAAAACAACTTCATGTACTTCTGTGTCTCAATTTGGTCAAACAACACAAAGTTGTAGACTTAATAAAAGGAAATTAGGCTGTCACGAAAATAATGTGAAATGACATGACACCAATGTGAAAGTCTGAGTTGAGTCTTAATGAAGATTTCAGTGTAACCACTGGTTATAGAGAAAGAGAAATATAAACAAACCTGCCTTGGTGTCTACCCCTACTGGAGCTGAACACATTCAGACTTAGGTGGGGGAGCAGAAAATTGGGCAGATAGTCTATCGTTCTTTCTATTGCCCAAAACACTGTATGTTTCTTAAGACAGACTTCAGAGATGGCTAAGCTGCTTAGACCAGAAGTGATGAATTTGTTGCTGTTGCATAACTTCACAGGGGGTGCTTAAGTAAAATACCATGGGGCTGGACATAAGAGGCAGCATGGCTCGACAGGTGAAGTACCTGGCAGAGGACAAGTGACAGCTTCTTGGTATTATCAAGGCAGGTTATGAATATGTCCAGTTATAGAAATGCATAGCACCTCTAAAGGAACTTTTCTGATGATGCTTCATGTTTCTGCAGTGCAGTTCAGTACCATAAAACAGATCCCAATTTACTTACACAGTGCATGGTTGCATATGGAAAGGAGTTCAGGCCCATAAGGAAAACAGCTAAATTATTTTGGTCCAAGCTTATGAAGCTGTACTGCTTGCAGCTCCAGAGATAACCTTTCGGTGTTTGCCTCAGGATCTTTGATCTAGATCATGCTGTACAATACAAGCATGTTCCTGATTTTCTAGGCAATTTAGAGGCAGGAAAGAAATGGTTTGAGTGGTTATCTTTTCAACTTGCTGCTCATCTCTGTTTACAGAGCTAGTCTAATGAACAGATTTTTGCCTGACACAAAATATTTTGTCACAAAATGTTCACAAATTTTAAAATCAATCAAGATTTTGTGTACTCTACACTTCCATTTTTTTTGGTTGATAGAAAATGTAAATGCTGATTGCTATGCTTGTTTTGGCTGTACTTTCACTATCATTAAAAATAAATATGCTTTCTCCCTTGCAACACACTCTTTAAGTAGCCAGCAACAAATACAATAAGGTCCAGGAATACAATTCCTCCTCAGGCTGCCTTTCTCACCTCCAACTATCTGGACCATTTTCCACTTTTGTCAACTATTATGGAATAAGGCATGTTCAAACAATCATTATTGCACAAACCTGAATGACTGCCTGATGACTTTTGGAATGATGCCTTAGTGTGAATCCCTATTTACAGGATTGTGACAGAATTAGGGCAATAGTAGCTTTCCCAGAAAATCAGTTTGCTTCTTTACAAGAAGGAAGGGGCTAGTTTGATGTCATAAGAGTTCACAGTTGTGAGATGAACTGTATATGATGAATGCATAGAAATAAATGTGCTTAAGATCTCTGAACAGAACACTGAACATAACTCTGAAGTTCATGTCTAGTGTATGTAATAAGAAATTGCTATGCATGAATTTAAGTTTTGATTCCCAAGAGGTACTGAGCTAAAAAATATCCTTACATGTTTAAGAAGAGTAAGAAAGGGCAAACACATGGTTAACTAATATGATAGGTTTTAAATGTAAACCAACATCATATATATCTGAGTAGTTATTTATTTTTTAGGCTCCCTACCATTCTTGATCTCAATGGGATTATTTCAAAGGTCTTTGTATAAAAGTCTTTTTTTCAAAGTAAAGATGCACACATATTTTTATAGGATATTGGTGTAAAATAATAAACTCCTAAAACAAAGAAGTATTTTATCATTATTGTCTAGAATAGGGACACTTAGTAAGCTGAAAATAAATCCATATTGATTTAATCCTTTCAAATTTCCTTAAATATATAAAATCTAAAAAAATAAGGATTAAGTGGAGAATGGTTCATAGGTTATGTAACATAATACCGATAATTTTTAAAGTATCTATCAAATGAGTCAAAAGCTGTTACATTAATTAGTCCATCAGACTTATCTAGAGAAGTTTTACTACACTTAGCAACAAGTGTAGCAAGAATAATTTTCAATGCCAGCTTCCTGTGCGAAGGCCCAGCAGTTCTAAATAATTTAAAACAAAGAGAAGTAACCTACCAAATATACAATATTACAGCTCAGGATTTGTTTGCTCTCTAAAATTTATAAGAGTATTTTTATTTTGTACAGTTTTAATTAATTACTATGCTTACCAAAGTTTATTGTTCAACTGTTAAAAAAGATGAGGATATTTGTAAAACTAAAAGCTTCCAGGCCTCTCATAATGCTTCAGATATTTTGCTGATCAAAAGAACCCAACACTGAAAAATCCCTTTCAAATAATGAGTTTGGGGTTTTATGGTTGTTGATTTTGGTTTCAGGTTTTTTTTTTAAAGTTATTTTTTAATTTTAAATTCTCTGACATTTTTCTTTTTTTATAACTAGTAGCTGAGGAATGTGGCAGGGTCAGGTAGGCTGTAGTGGTCATTATGACAGAAAGGTTAAGACACACTTAGCACTTCCAACAGTCAGGAAACCAAGAAATCTCTGACTGTACAGAGAAAATAACAAGAAGCACATTAGCAATTTCTAATCTTGATATAGACCTTTTTTATGCAGTAAGAGATTCTTGTAGTCTTTAACAATTTGAGTGACAGACTAGAAAATATTCCGAACACATGCACTGATTAGGCCAAAAGAAGTCAATATAAGCAGTTATGTACTTAAATCTATGGATTTTACACATTGTTTCTGTTATTGGAGTAATTGTTTTGTAATCAGTAGTACACCTCTTCAACAGATGCCATTCTCAGAACTGTCACAACTGTCAAAGCCATGCTTGCCAAAATATTCAAATTTCGAGGAGAGAGTAGGAAAATGTTTCTAAAAATTTGTAACACCAAATGTCTATTTTTTATGAAATACAGCTCTGTTAGAAAATTGTAGAAAGATACAAATAATTATCAAAGGGTTATGATTGAAGGAAAAAGTACTGCAGTCAGATTACATCACCCTTTATGGAATGACCTTAGTCACAGCTAGTTCCATATGAAATAAAGAAAGCTGTCTGTTGAAGCTCCACTGAGGTTTCCATTAAAAGAAAGGTTTCTCATCAGGCAGTAATTCAGTCCTAATATTAAAAGCACCAGTACAAGTTCCTCTGATGTAACTTGAAAACTTATGTAATAAATCAACTGTAAAACATTTTACCCTATGAATATTTGAAATAGTGTCACTAATTTTTAAGATTTCTAGTATCATAAAAAGATGAGAGAACACAGTCTGAAATGCCAAATTCAGGATTTTATATTTTTTTCAGTGTTAGGAAGACTACTTCTTTCTTATGAAATCTTAAAATTTTAAATAGAATTTCTTCCAATACAAGAAGTTCAGGGCTTCTTTTTTAAAGTTTATTTACATTTATTACTTTGCCTTTGATGGTTTTCTTCCCCATTGCTAACATATTAAATAAGCAGATCTTGAAAATCACAGAAACCAAAACCATTTAACAAGTTAATGGAATATGCTATGAAGCTCTTGAAGCACAAAGTTTCATAAAAAAAACCAAACCACTGAGACTTTGAATTCAATCAAATGAAATATATAATTAGAAATATATATAATTATGTCTTCCCTACAAATAGCTCACATAGCTCCTTTGGATGTGTAGATCAGGGTATAGCCAGGAAAGATATCCAGTGCCCCTAGAAATCCTGGAAAGAAATTCAGCCTTTGTGCATGATGTGGGGAACCTGCTCTTCCCAGAGAACCAATTTAATGGTCCTTCATTGAATGAACAAAACTGATCAGAGTGATCTGTGGCCACTGCTGGCTTTGCATGGCAGGCGTGGCAGAATGCAGGGGAATAAGAAGTTTCGTCAATATCATGAGGCATATTAGTGCCATTTTTAAAATATACATCAACTTAAACCAAAATTATATTGTGGCAGTAACAAGATCATTGCAGAGAATACATTTCAGAAAGTACATCCAGTTAAGACAAAATTTATGAGACAGCAGTAAGTGCCTCAATAGCAAACCTGTACTTTTATGAGCATTTTTAAACTATTCCGCTTTAAATGCTAAGGTAAGTGGGATTAATTTAGATAGACAGAAACTACTGTGTTCAATACAACTGATCAGCAGCACAATAAAACATTTCAGAGGGCATAGTTTCAATCGCATGAGCGTTATTAAAACTGACAAAACTTTATCTGTTTTCCGGAAGCTGAGTTTCCCAAGCTATGACAAGAATGCATACAGTAGCAGCACCTATTTTATCCCAGCCTTCAGACTATTTTTTTTTTTTTTTTTATTTCCTTCTGAAAACAAAGCTTGCATCTAGGAATTACTCTGGTCTTTGAACAAGTACAATACAGTAGCTCATCTATGCTTTTCCAGGTCAGGACTGTAATCTTCATATTCAAATTAGTTACCAGTAGTCAGGAAGGCAAAATAATTTTAGTAATTTTGCCTAGATTTAATTCATGATTGGCCAGATTTGACTTAAATTGTAGACTTCAATGTAGAAAACATATATAGGTTTCCATCTTTGGTTAACTGATCATTCTGAAAGATTATTTATTAATGGCTCAGCTTCTCTATCCCCAGGTTAGACAGAGAGCTGATTAATCAGCAGTGTGCCCAGGCATCCAAGGAGGCCATCAGCATCTGGTCTTCCATCAGCAATAGTGTGTCCAGCAGGACCAGAGCAGTCATTGTCCCTCTGTACTCAGCAGTGGGGAGGCCACACCTGGAATGCTGTGTTCAGTTTTGGGCCCCTCATTACAAGAACAGTGAGGTGCTGAAGAGAAGAGTAAAACTGGGAAACAGTCTGAAGCACAAGTCTGATGAGGAGTAGCTGAGGGACCTGGGGTTGTTGAACCTGGAGCAGAAGAGGCTGAAGAGGGATTTTATCACTCTACAAATACCTGAAAGGAGCTACAGCTGGGGGTGGGGGTTCAGCCTATTCTCCTTGGTAACAAGTGACACAACAACAGGAAAAGGCTTCCAGTTCTGCCAGGGGAGCTTTAATTTAGATATCAGAAAAAACTTCTTAAAGGCTATCAATCATTGGAGTAAACCACCCAAGGAACTGGTGAAGTCACTATCCCTGAAGGTATTTAAAAAGAGTATAGATGTGACACATGGGGACACAGTTTAGTGGCAGATTTGGCAGTGCTGAGTTGATGGTTGGACTTGATGATCCTAATGCTCTTTCCCAACCTAAAGTGTTCTAAGTCTAACACATTGTTAAAGGAGAGACTCTAGCCTGACTTTGGCCAGACTCCACTTGGAAGTACACAAATCAAGGGCAGTCTTTGGCCTTTCCCTGTTCATGGATACTTACAAAAAGCCCAAGAACTGGTTGAGAATATTTTTTGCTCAAGAGCCCAAAGATGGCAGAGCTTCAAGAAGTGTTTGTGCCATTAAGTACTTTCATTCTTTTTTTTTTCTGAATGTTTCATTAGTACTGCAGGCTTTACCCTACAACCCTTGTTCACTCAAAACTTCCATAGCTTTGATCAAAGTGGTGACTAGAATATGGGCTGGTACAGTAGTGAAATCTGTTCACAGGTCTGCCATTTTCAAACATCCTTGAAGAATATCTAGCTCACTTGAACTTGGCCTGGGAAAAAGCAAAATTTTAAGGGCTTCACTATTTTTTATTTCTGAGGGTAGGGAGGGCTATATCATATGTCTGATAGTGTCTTAGAAATGCCTCAGCTTTCCCAAGAGGCATCTGGAATATGCATTTTATACATTGCAAGGCAACCAGATACAAACCCAAACAGTTAGTGGAAAGGTAACATTTCTTGTCATTACTATTAATACTTGAGGGATGATTGCTTATTGATAATTTTCAACTCAGAGCATCACAGACACTGATGATAAATTTAACAAGGTTTTTGAAGTGATCTTGAAATTGTTTTAATCAGGAAAATACCACAAAAGAATAATAAAAAAAACCCTAGTGAGTAATGAAAAGAGCACAAAAAAATCTTCCAAGGAACTTAGCTGGTTATATAAGAAAAAATGCACATATTCTGTGAAAATTCAGCTGTGGCAAAAATGGGGAAAATTTTTACTTATTATGACATTCTTTAAAGAGGACTTATTAAAAGGTAAGTATAGATGCAGACTAGTGGATGGATGCAATCTTGGTGGGAAAAATTTGAAAAACCAAAAACCAAAACAAACCCACAATCTGAGACATCTAAGAAAAACAAATTAGTCTGAAACAGCATCACAAACATATCAAATGCAAGGCTGGAAAAACTGAAGAAATATCCCCAGAAACTGCTTCAAAGGAATGCTATTTTCATTCCTTTTAATGAAACAGGATTATAAAACCATATTGCTAATCCAAAATCAAACTTTCCCAGAGAGTGTAAATGACTATGGTCTTTATTTCCAGATACATGTAAATGATCTGCTACTTGTGTTGCCATTTTAGTCAGAGGGTTAAGGGCATCAATATGGAAACATGCTAGATTTTATTTAATTAGCTCAGTCAGACGACAAAATCAACTGAGATAAACAAGAGTTCTTTTATTCATCCTAGGTTAGGTTCATTTTAACTAAAATAGGTCTCTAGAAGAGAATCAAACTCACAATTCCTGTAATTAGATATAGAAAGACACATAAAGCTTCAGTGGAGTAAATTGAACTGATTAGTCATCATTTCTTTTTGATCCTCTAATGCTGGAATAACAGATAATAACTTCCATCAAAAGTGAAGATACCTGTCAATTGAGCTCTACAGTTCTTTGAAAAGGTAAAAATAGGCAACTAAACGTGGAAGAAACAGGTGATTTTAGTCCATTGCCCATGGAATTACACCTTTCCCCTGAAAAACTCCAAACCCACAAAAAAGCATAGAGCCTTTCCACTAGGCAGTCAAATACACGTTGAGCATCCTCTAAGAAAATCTGGAGCTGAAGGGAAAGGACGAGTTTGAGGAATTTGGGGATATTAAGAAAATAAAGCATTCCACAAACATCCTTTTATTTTTCTGCATGGTTAATGACAGAGCTGTCTTACAGAGTAAAAATTGTTATTCCTTTCTGTAGTCAAATTTCACATTGCTCAGAACACAATCAAGACTGAGATCATACAGGCTGAAAAAAATTAAGGAATTTTCTGGGAGAAAAAACCTGAAAGAAGAGGAAAATATGCAAGATAGATCCTTCACAAGAGCAGATGACAAATATAATCATGTGCATAATATCTCACAGGAAAAAAACAACATCCTAAAATAAAACTTTCTGAAATGGATTTAAAGTCTGAGGCAAGTGACAACGCTAAAGTGAAAGTATGCACCCTAAGAATGAGACTTCTGATGGAATACGTTCCTTCTATTGAATTTAAAATTCAAACTTGATTCTTTATTCCCAAAATGATTTTGAGGAGAACATTTTCATGGTTTATATGCTCCCATCTTCTTTTTCAATTCTCAAGAAATTCCCTTCTACCTGCAATAAAAGTTATACATTTCAAATGGAAATCATCAGGACTGGTGTACTGATATTGTCAAATGTGTTGAACCTATCAGCTTTTCTTCTCACAGCATAATCTACCCACTATTTCTTGCATGCTACTGGAATGTTGATTTTTCCTTCCATTTCAGCACTGCAGAAACTTTACTGCCAGTTTAACAATTTTCTTTCTAAGTAACCTTGCATTTGCTGATATAGTCTTCCTGGGTTTGTGGAAAGCTTTCTAAAATCATAAATAAATGGGCAACCAATTTGGAAACCCCAATGAAAGCCCTTCTGAAAACTCAGCTTTGCTGTAGAAATTCTCCACAGAGGTACACAGCTGGTGCCTCATGATTGCTCATTCTTGGAGAATTTATGAATGCCTTTGGAGAATTTATGAATGCCTTTGTTTCCTTCCGTTTTCTATTTTTATAATGTATCGTTTATAAGAT
Source organism: Ammodramus savannarum pratensis (assembly GCA_020466415.1). Taxonomy (NCBI): domain Eukaryota; kingdom Metazoa; phylum Chordata; class Aves; order Passeriformes; family Passerellidae; genus Ammodramus; species Ammodramus savannarum. The sequence goes on from JAHXMQ010000807.1 coordinate 63,722,682, forward strand.
TGCTTAAAGGACAAAAAAGCATCTTTTTTATGTCTAGTATTGCTGCAAACAACTTATGATGAGGATTTCTACAGCAGAAAAAATATTAAATATGATCCTTGAATCCACATATCAATATGCAAGTAGAATTGATTTATTTCATGTCTGTAATGCAGATATTTTTGTTTCCAAGGACAGCACATGTTGGAAGGTTCTAAAACAATAATATTTAAAAAAATGCTCAGGGTTTCACGTGAATATACTCTTTTATTTGCTATCTTTGCTACAGGCCAATTCAGAAGAAACTTTTTTCTGGATTGAATAATATGCAAAATTATCTGAGATGGAAGGTGCTACATAAATTAAAAAGTATTATGAAGCGTTGTGTCTAATACCACACCACTTTTTAAAAGCCAAATGTTCTTACTTTTTGTCACTTGGCAAATGTCATTTAAATTGACCCAGCTTTTAGGTTTTCATTTTGCTTCTGATCTGTTGGAAAATCTGAGTTAAAGTTCGTGAGAGCTGTTTGTTGTGTAAGCCTAAATGTGTAAATGAGGTCTTGCTTTTCATTTGCTTACTCTAAAGCAGGGTCAGCTGTACCTACAGATATCACTCTAAAATCTCATCTTAAAGATCTTGAATGGTGGAGAATTCTCCCTCTCTGCAAAGATGATTTTATTTTCTATTCCATTCTATTTCCTTTTCTAGTTCTTGTTGTGCAAACTGAACTGTGCTTGCAACAATATGAAGAAATTTTTTGTTTTTCTAATGAATTCAGTTTACTAGTCACAAATACTAAGTGGATAATTTGTATAATATCACTCTATTGCTTTGTCTAGCCTGTAAATTAAGAGTACCTAAACGTATTCAGCAAAGGAATTAAATGCTCTGGGGTCCTGTCTTCTAAACTAAGTTCTCTTGTAAAGATTGTCAACATCCTTGTATAAATAATGATACAGGATTTTGAAATGCTGGAGAACTCTTTTGAAGATCCTTCTTTGCCTAAGGTGAAGAGTTACTTCTAATTCCTGGTTGGAATAACTTGTAACATTTGTTAGTTTACAGGGTTGCCACACCCAAGAGAAATATCGTGTTGTTCTTAAATTTCCTCAAATCACCATTGTGCAGAGGTGGTTTGGTCAGCTTTAAAGAATCTCCTTCAAATGTATGGGTGAAAAGTAGGTTTTATTAAGTACTTGTGAGATTTTAACAGAGTTTGATGCCAATGCTCACTCTATCACTTCTTGCATAGATGAAACATACATAACAGAATTGGCCTAGAATCAATTTAGAACAAAATAATAGAGACTGGGTACAAGCCTTAGATGTATTCTTAGATGTATTACAAATTTCTTTTTCTGCATTTCTATTTTTATCCAGAAGAATATTTTCTTATTTGTAATAAGCTATGTGTTTCATAAAATGCTGAAGGATTAATGTAAATAATCTTCTTCCCTCCAAGTTATTTTTAAATATCAATAAATATTTTATGTCCCATGTAACTTAGTCAGTAACCCTTTACAAACCAATTGTAAATTAATGGGCATTTAAGTTATTCAGTTGCTTTTTTCCTTTATTTAAGTTAGGTTTTTTTTGTTTGTTTAGGTTTGGGGGTTTTTTTGTGTGTGTTTTGTTTGTTTGTTTTTGTTTTTTGGGTTTTTTTTTTGCAAGAAATAAATCCTCTGAATTAAAAGATTCAGATTGGACAGGGTTTAATGTCTTTAATCAGTACAGCTTGAACAAGAATTGGTATCCCCCAAACTGAGATATTACTCTATCAGAAAAATTAAACCTGAAGAAGGAAAAATAATTATTCAGGTGACATTGAATATTGAAAACTTACGTAATTTTTTTGTTGTAAATGGGAAGCTTGCAAAGAAAAATGTAGACACTGAGAAATCAGAAAAAAATAATTCTGTCAGTAGTGTTCTCATTCCCTAGAAAAGTCATCTTGAGAAATAATGAAGAAAAATACTAAGGTATAGGATATTCAAATTAACATTTTTAATTCACATTTTTAGCTATTTAGCACATATATATGTGTGTGCATAGTAATGATATTAGTAATTATGATTTACTGATATAACTAATACAATTTTTTTCAAATGAAACATTAATAGAGAGAAATCAAATGCTTTATAAGGAAATTAGAGTGCCAGAGTCTTATCCTTTCTGGCCAAGTACTTTTGGACATTCTCTGAGTGAAAGATGCAATGTTTAGCATCACATGTACTTGCATGAGGTAGTTTATGCCAAATGAAATTTCTTATTTAGCAGAGTTATACAAAATATACTGAAAAAAATAACATGAATGAAAGGTACACATCCTAAAATAAACCCCAATTGCAGCACAGGATTTAATCACAACAGCAATGAGGTCCCAATTACCAGGTACTGCAATACACTCACCATCATGATTCTAGGTGTCCCTAGTTGTTGGGAAGGAGAACATTGGTTAAAAACAACTCATGCTCATTGCTCTCTTTGAAATATCTGGGTTAATTGTTGAGCTTTCACCTCTGAGCTGGGCTGGGCCATGTATTCATTTTCCTGGTCTGGTTAACACAGGGAGACATTCAGGGTCATTTAAGGGGAGAAACATTTATACTGCAAACTGATGCACTGAACTGGTAACAGCTATTTATCTAAAACTTCCACTGGTCCCCACTGTGTCAAATACAGACAGCTTCTGTGCAAGAGCTGTCATCAGTCACACCCTGCAGTACTCCCTGAGCTTCCTGGGCTTTCTTACCAATCTCCTCTGAGCCTTCTTCCATTTGTATTATTGGTCAGTGACTCAGTGACGTAAAAGATATTATTTATTAGTTACATTTACTACACTTACAACTCTGCAAATTAAACATCCCAAGTATCTCAACACATATTCTGGCCTCTAAATTAAATATTTTTGGCTTACACAATACAAATAAGTTAATCAAATGATCAAAGGTAAAAAAATAGAACGGTTTTGATTAAAGATCTACATCATATGAACTGCATTGTCATGTGTTCAAGAAATTATATTTAAATTATATTTTATCAGTTAGTTTTATGTCACAGACATCTTCTGTGAAAAATCCTTTCTTTAGGATTTTTCCTTCGTCTGGGAAGCTGAGGCCCCAGAAAGAGAATGCAAACAATGGTTATCTGATGCTGTGGAATGCAACAGGTGCACCTGTGATTGGTCCATGTTGCTTGTGTACAATTAAGGGCCAATCAAAGACTAAACTTTCTCTGGGACACATCAGAGAGAGCTCCGTTGTTATTCATTCCTTTTCTATTCTTAGCATAGCAGCTTCTGAACTTTTCTCTCTATTCCTATTAGTATAGTCTTAATGTATTATATATCATAAATTAATAAATCCAGCCTTCTGATAATGGAGTCAAGACTCTCGTCTATCTCTTCACCCCTGAGGAACCCTTGCAAAGCCTTGTAACAGTTCTAGAAAATAATTTTTCCACTAATGTTTACAAACCAATTGTGCTACTGAGAGCCAAATCCTAAGGTTGTCATGTAATTTTTGAAAAGAGTTGGTTAAGAAATTTCTATAAAAGCTATGAGGCACATCTTGCATCCAGTGAATGATAACACCCATTAGAAACATCATCAGTACCACTGACACTCTATTGAACACTCACAACTAGTAGATTTTGCCCTTTTGCAGAAGCACATTAGAAGTATTAGAACTACTGTGCTGCTTCAAGCCTGTTCAATTCCAAGACTCTGAGGACAATGTCTAGAACAGTGTTGCAGAATATTAAAGCTCAACTCATTCTAGTATTCCTTTTACGAAGAGTTTTCCTTTCTCTTGTTCACCATCCACCCAAAAGCTTTGGGTTTTTTTGTTCTTTCGCCTAGTTTATGCATTCATCTGACAAATCCTAAAAGTCAGCAATAAATGGTAATGTCTCAGTTTTGAAACTGAAGCTTTCTTGTTCAGAGAATGGACAAATAATTTGTTGAATTGTTTTCATAAGCCAAAACTAATCTAAATACAGATGTGCAGGAACACATGTGCATAAAACACATGTAAGGACTGATAGAAATACAATAGCAGTGAAAATTCTAAAGATAGGTTTAGTCAAGGACTTTAATTTACCAACAGTTGTGTACTGTCAAAGCTGACCTATGCTTGAATGTCTTTCTGCTATTCTTTACCCTTGGTTTGATAAATATCTATCCAAGGTATGAATTCCATCCAGATATAATTAAAACACATTTTAAATACCTTAAAGACATAAACTTAATTTCTTTTATTTCCACAGTTCAGCAGTTGCTTTGGCTGAGTACATCTCTCCTTACCCCCACGCCCAAATTCATGTCACTGTGTCAGATCTAAGACAAAGAAAGTAAGAAACATATCTAAATACATGGATGTCAAGGGAGTGATTTACCTAGCAACAGTAACTATGTGAAAGTTTTTCAGAAATGTCTGTGCTGGTGATGGTACCTTAACGGCTTGCATTTAAGAGGTTTGAAGAAGTGGCTGGGGGGATTCTAGCAAAGCCAAGCATCAAAGACATGCAATGCACATACATTCTGGGAAATACAGTGCCATCAGTTTGCAAAGAAATTTATGTTCATACTTTCAATAAATTTTGTAAAGATTTTGCTCATAAATCCATAGTTAGAAAAACATTTTTTTACTCTGTGCTACATTGGATAGAAAAAAAATGTGTGAACAGAGGAAACATGTTGGGATAAATGTTTGTTCTAATAGCCATAATTTTTTAAAAGCAAACCACCACATAAAGAATTATCTGAAGTGTTACAACAATAACCCTGAGAATAAGGAGAGGTAAAAAGCTGAGATGGCACTGTGATATATAACTATTTACTGCTGTGTCAGTAATGCACAATGCTGATCGATGGCCCAGGGGATCAAACCCTAATGTACGGCGAACAGCTTTCCCTTAAACAATGGGATTTAATAGATCCCACTAAAAGAAAAGTATGTTCACATCAAATCAGCATAGTAACAAGTGAAAATAAGTTAAAATTTTCAAATCCAGAATAATCCAACTGAGATCTTAATCAAAGTAATTGTGCATAATGATCCACGCTATTTAAATTCAATGCACAATCTAAAGCAGAGTATCCAGATGAGATCATAGCTCAGCAAAAAAAAAAAAATTCTCTATTTTTCTTTTCTATTCCTACCTATACTCTCTCTTTCCACAGACATTTGTCTTTGATTCCTGTAAATGCAGTATCTTTTAAAAAGACAATGTAACCTGAGTCACCAAAACTTTAATGTTGATACCCTGTAGTGAGCTCCCAATGAAGAATAGAAAGGTTAAACTCAGAAAAATCAGCTTTTATTATAGAAAAGTAATTAACTTTTTAACTAGAAGTTCAAATTAGATCAGTTCCAAACAGTGTCCCTGTACCTGTCTGAGCCAGTATTACAGAAGCTCCCAGCTGAGAAAAAAGCAGCACAAAATACCACATGAGTGAAACATGGCTAGCCATGTTTCTTTTCTTCTTCTTCTAAGACATGCTTCTTTTTCTGGCAATATTTTTTGTATTTTTCCTATTCTATAGCCTTCTTTAACCTGGCTTCTTAGAAAAATTTCTATGTCTTCCTTTCCCACAAATGTATTTCTTAACTTTGAGTCTCTGCATGCAGTTTCATTCCTCCTCTTCATTACCAATTATTGTAACAGCTCATCTTTCTCCTTCCCAAATCTTCAAGATTGAAGAGGTGTTTCCAATGTTGTTCCTCTACCTCAACTAGTTTCTTCTATCAGACTGTCTGCTCCCTTAATGCTCCTTCCACTCGTCTTCCCACATCAACAGTCACTTCTTTCTTTTCAGACTCTTCCACTGGTCTTCTGTGCGAGGGGGTGTAAGTGGCCCAAGTCCAGCTAGCTCGAGGAA
>JAHXMQ010000807.1:63728644-63791376 GCA_020466415.1 Ammodramus savannarum pratensis
GAAATACATAAAATGGAGGAGAAATACAAAGAACTTGAGAACGTAATACAAAGAACTTAGGAATACACTACAACAGTCTTCAAAATGACAGAACATTGTAACAATAAAATGATAGTATCAGGATCACAGAATCACAGAATTAACAAGGTTGGAAAATACCTCTGGGATCATCAAGTCAACCTAACACCACCTTACCCATAAACCATGGTGCCGAGTGCACATCCAGGTTTATTTTTAAACACCTTCAGGGACAGTGACTCCACCGCCTCACTGAGCAGTCCATTCTAGTGCCCAATCACTCCTTCAGTGAAGTATCTTTTTGGTAATTTCTAGCCTAAACTTTCCCTGGTGCAGCTTAAAGACTGTGTCCTCTGTTTCTGTCAGTGGCTGCCTGGAAGAAGAGACAGACCCCCACTTGGCTGCAGCCACTTTTCAGGAAGTTGTAGGGAGTGATAAGATCTCCCCTGAGCCTCCTTTCCTCCAGTCTAAACCCCAGCTCACTCATCCCGTCTTCATGCAGCTTGTGTTCCAAGTTCTTCACCAGCCTTGTTGCCCTCCTCTGGATGCGTCCTTCCTAAACTGAGGGGACCAGATCTGTACACAGCACTCAAGATGCAGCCTCACCAGTTCCAAGTAGAGATGCAAATGTACATATATCACTCAATTCTTGATAATTCCACAAGTGACAGGAGAATGTGGCTTTGTTACTGTTTTCAAATGAAATAGCTACAGCTTGAGAGAATCTCAGGCAAAGAGGCCAGCACCACTGGAAGTACTACCAAGCAAATCAATCCTAAATACCAAAACAAAAGCATTTTATCTAAATTTGACTAAATGCAGTTAGCAAGATTCTAGGGACAGTTCCAGTAGTTTTGCTATTCCATTAAATTCTTCCTGAAGAAACATTTACAACCATGTATTTTAAAGCCCTCCAGATTTTCACTTTCCAGAGAATTGGTTACTTCAAAATTCTTCTTTACAAACTGTAGCTGAGGTGCTTTGATCTCTGTTGTTTGGACAACAACTTCTCTTCTTTCCTTGTCCCCTGTGATATATTTTGCTTATTTAGCTCCAGTACGCCCGTGGCTGGTTCTAGCCCCACGCTTGCTGCCACCATTTGTTTTGTTGGTAAGAAGCAGTAAGTGAGCATAAATTAGGTCCATGTTATGTATTAAGATACCTTTGATTGGACACTTTGATTGAGTGCCAGTCAAGCCTTAGCACCCCCACCATGCATTCTCTTTTTCCTGCTGTCGTTATCTGCCCTAAGATATTTACATACATTATTCTTTCTCTCTGTAGCAAGCACGTAGGCCACATGAACTCACCTTGTTTTCCTGGATACTCCACCTCACCTGAATAGCAGCAGAGGTTAAGTACTATGGGGCTTGGGCTCATATCTGAATAACACCTCCTCTTTCTGACACCAAACTAATGAAATCCTGGCTTTTCTCTGCCTCTAAAACAAGAAAATCACACAATCTTCTTGTTGTTCCTTTAGCTGACAAATGCCTTGACTGGAGGTTAATAAGGTGTACTAGAAAAAAGGTACATACAAAGAAATCCACAGAAAAAATAAAAATATTCCACCTTTAGAGTCAGCTAGCTATTTCCCATGCTACCAATGTACTCACCTGTTATTAAATACTGATATTTTGGGAAATAACAGAGATATAACATCTACTTTCCTTGTAGTGAAGAAGGCAGGAGGAGAGGCAATAATATGACTGTGTTTCTTACACTGTTTAGAGAAGATTCTTGACAGAACAGAGAATTACTTTCTCTTGTTGAGAAATATTCTAATTTCAAACTTCTACCAAGGCAGAAAATAATAGCCATGGATGAAATGCATCTCCACTGAACCATGTGTTCATGGGCAACATGAAGTCAGTTTGCATGAGGTCCCAGATCTTAAAAGTCATGGTGTGTGAGTTTTACTAAGGTTAATGGAAAACCCTCTTATGAAGTACTATTTCTGGACTACAGTTTTGAGACGTTGAATAAGAGTATTCTTATTCTCCATGGACCAGCTTTCATAGCACAAATGTTAGTTAAAAAAAACCAAACAAAAACCAGCAAAAGTAAAAATACAGCTAGAGCACTGCAGATCTTCAAAGATTCATTTTCTCCATTAACCATGTATGCTATCTGTGCACTTCATTTTCCTTTATTTTTTTGTCAGTCATGGAGAAAACTGTAGAGTGTTATATTCATTTTCATGTACCCATCACTCAATTTATAATAAAAATTTCAGTGCACATCAAAAAATTCAACCTTTTATAGAAATTTGTTGTGACAGATTTAAACTGTATGAATTTTTTCAGTATTTTGTAGAACTCTTAAAGTAATGTATTTTTTTTTTCCAGCAAAACAACTGTTTTCTGAAGTACAAAGAGTGTTCTATACATAACTTCAATAATGTACAGGGTATATTAACAAAAATTTTTGGGCAAACAACAGAGTATGCAGTCTTGTAAAAAGGAAATATTTTAAAATGGCACAAGGTTGTGCCAGAAATTTAAAGTGAAAAATAAAAAGGGCCAGATGGTTCTTTTTATGCTTGGTTACCAGTTTTTATACATACATGTATAGGATTCATGGTAGGGTTTAATCTTTATTGGTAGCTTTTAGTGGTTATACTTTCCAAGAAAAATAATTTTGGTTCAGTGATTAAAATAAGTTTTACAGGTGTTTTATATTAAATTTATTATGCAAGCTTATCTTTTACAAGTACATTTAGTTGTGATCGCTGGTCAAAACCCCCTTCATGACTTCAGGTTAGAAACCACAAAACCTGACAGAGGGGGAGAAGATCTGTCCATTACTGCACAAAACCCCCTCTGCTTTAAATGCTGCAACAGGAGTCAGCTATGACTTGAGCACTGGTAATATTTGAAGTTTGAGAGGTTATTCCCTCCTGTGAGAGGATTTGTGGTATGGATGTTTTGCCCATGGTGGATCACTGTTTTAACATAATATGAATAACAACACAGTTCTTTTATAACAGTATGGGGCCTTTTTATTAGCCTGGCACACATAGTTTGGTAAGCCTTTATATATTACCTACAAGAATGAAGATTACTGCTATACATATGGAATGAGGGGAATGACCTCATTCCATATGGGAAATTTGACCTCATTCTTACATGGATGGTAAACCTAACAACAAGAATTTCTCTTTTCTCCTGGTACATGCATTCCTCTGAACTGCTTACAATTTGCTTATTTATATTAAAGCTTTCATATAGTCATTTTCAAATAAGAACATTCTTTTACATTCAAATAGTTTGGATGATACTTACAGTATCGTGTATTATGGAAATATATTTAATAAAAACAATGTCTGCAGATACAACTTCATGACACTCTGAAAATTACTTAATTGGAACAATTTTTTCTCCACAACATGATGTGCCATTTAAATAATTCTACAGAACTAAATTTTGAATAACTGGGGAATGGGAAGGGTGTGCTCTGTAACTTGATTTTCAAATTTCTGAATGAGAAATAATAAACTTGAAACCTGCATGATATGTATTGCACAGCATGTGAAACTGACAGAAACATTTTTCTATCTTCTCTAATGGATTATGAAGCACTTGACTTTTTGCCAGAATATTTTCTCATTACTTGTTCAACTCAGAAAAATCCCTCATCATCCACCCAGCACGTCTGTATGAATTGTCAATAGAGAAATCATCAGCTAAGCTGAATATGAGGCATGGAAGTTAGAGTTCTGCAAAGTGTAAAAAACATTAAGATTTTAAAAAGCCCTGCTCTTTTTACTGAAATTAAAAGAAAAAGCTCACACTCATTTGTAATAGTACTGGCATCTCTTCTGTTTAAGCCATGAGATGACAGTTTCAGTGAAAAAGGCTTATAAGTTTGACTGACAGTTCAGCAGGGAGAAACCCTTGAAGGCGGCACAGCTAGCTATTGTAGGATTGATATTGTAACATGACTTGAATAAATGGAACTGAAGAACAAAAGATAACAAAATAAAATCACTTGGTTCATCAGCTCATCATTTCCAGTCCAACCTGCTGCAAATAGCACAAAACCAAAACTCTGAAAGCTTGCTTCCTCTAAGAAGTTCAGTCTGCAGCTCCTCTGGCTGCTAATAAGTGCTCTCTCTATAAACACTCCCATTTTAAATGATTTGTTGTAATACTTGGGAAAGTGGTTTGCCAAAGATATGCAGAGACAAAAATAATTTCCAGGTTACAAAGTAAAAACCCAACTGAGAATTGAGAGGTTTGGCTGCAAGGCAAGAAAGAAATGTTCCATGCCTCTGTATTTTAGGCAAGAGAGAGGACTGGTTAGTGCATGATCTATAAAAAATCCACACAGAACTGATCCTTGTAAAATGTCATGTTCTTCCAGAAAATCTGAGATTTAAAGCCAGAATGACCAAGGAAATCCTGGATCTTTAGAAGGGGTTCCATATCTAGAATGACTATGGTTGATGGGGTGATAGGAAGAAGCCATGGTAGCTAAATGAAAAATATCATAAATCAGTTGTATGTGTGACATTAACACATAAATAATTCAGCTGATATCTAGTGCATGTTAACATTCTGGCAATTTTCACCTGCAATGATTCCTTCCAAAACCTGTAGAATAATTTGATAATCAAAACCAAGCAAACAAAAAGGGAATTTCACTGAAGATTTCTTTTTAAATTATCCCTACACTGTATTTTTTTCTATTAAAGAAAAGCACCTTTAGTTCCTTGTGTTTTGATCATTTATTGAGATACAAATTCAAAGTATTTTGAATGCACATGGAAACCTTTAATTATGCCATTAAAATCTTGTGCCCTTGCAGTGAGATAATGGATTTATTAAATAGATTCTTTGACATATTCTGCAGGAAGCTTGTGGTTGGCAGCTGCTGCTGCATCTTCAGGGCAGTGACAGAGTGAGGGACAATACCAAGACTCTACCTTAAGAAATACACAACATTATCCTTCATGCAGTTTAGTTGGTAAGGATTGGGATAAAAAACATCTTAATATCTGTAATGTTTTAGTGGTTGAGCTCCATTCTGTTGTAAGCTTTCCAGGAAATATGAAATACAAATAATAGATTGCAGTTGAGATCAAGTTATGCCACAGCTAGCATGTTCACATAAGAGCTAGCAAGCATGAATGCTGGCTGTATTTCCTGTTGCAGTCACTACTTCAGGAGATATTCAGAATTTTAATAGTCTGGTTTGATCTGGTAAGATTCCTATCACTGGAGGAAGGAATAAGCTACTTAAAACACTTTAACACCTAATTGCTGGTATTGCTAATAGATGGATCTTCAAAACATTCTTTCTTTGGGCTGCACTTGGACATCTGAAACAAAGCAAAAACATAAATTGGTGTTCAATCTGTAATGAAAAATTTTAATGTATTTCGTCCTAGTGAATTTAACAGGAAGAAATCTGAGTTCCAGTTCATACACAAAGGATTTTGTTATTATCAGGAAGAAAAGTATCATTTGCTCATGTGGGCTACATGATGAATGGGTGGATTCGCTTTCAACCACCTTACTCTCCTGGTAACAGTTTGGGTTCCACCTTTATGCTATATTACTCCTGAATTTCATCACTCCTTAAAGGCCATGTGTTCCCAGATCACTCACTGCAGAGTTGTATCTCTATTGGGTGTTTCTGGAAAATAAGCTTCCAGCTGTTTGGTCCTCAAATAGAACAATATAGCAGAGAACCTTGGATGGATGTTACAAGATCTGGTCCTCTTAACATCATGGATATATCTTATATTACACTGACACTGCAATTCTTGTTTGAATCACAAAGTCATAGAATTCCAAGTGAATGGAGTCCAAATGAAGAAGTTTCTGAAAATTCATAGAAACCACAAGCAAAGTTGTTTCTCTTTTCCTTTCTGTTCTGATCCACCTGGTAATTTCTTATATTTCAATCTCCATGCATAGAAAACACCTTGATAGATAATTTGGCATATATTTCAAAGTGTTAAATTCTCTTTAACTCTTGTAATTTTTCTCTCCATAGTATTGACTAAACAAATTACACAAAATAATGATTTCTTACAATCACAAAATTATTTGGTGTGTTGTGGGTAAGTAAAGTATCTTTAAAAGAACAACTGTTTATTGAAGTTAAGTGGATGTACCTTTTGCACACTGTAGCTATGAAATTAATAACACTTTCTAAAAACAAGCAAGGTTGAGTGACAAGTGTTCACTAAGTTTATGTCTCCCTGCATTTAAAGGTTAGTTTAAGCTTTATCTTTCAGAGCATTCAAAACAAAACACACTAATATATCAGTGTTAGGGGTCTGTGGTTTGACATAGCTTGGTTTTAGTTAAAGCATAGATATTAAGCACCAAACCCACTACATAAGGATTCATCATTTGTTTAGTAAGTTGTTTCCTCCTTTTCTTCTTCATTTATGACCACACATGATGAATACATGCTTATTTCCAGAGGCGAGGATGGGCAGTCCATGGTATGTGCTGTGATTTTTTTGCACACAGAGTTGGGGGGCAGCAGGAACCAGATAGTCCAGGGGAGAGGGAAAGCCAATTGTGGAGAAACAGCAGAGTGGGAGGAGCAGCACCTCCACAGATAAGGGACACAGTCTATAGTACCTGAGGGAAAAGAGAAGGTCCAGTGATTTGGTTCAGCGGACAGTTCAGACCACCAGGCTAACTTAGAGCCAGAAGGCAGCTCCAAGACCAAGCTGGAAAGCCATGGAAGTCAAATCCATCAGTCAGGAATAGTGTCATACACAGGTGACCACAGGCACAGGCAAAGCTGTATATAGATCTGGCAAAGACAAGTCTAAGAATCTTGGCCTAAGAACATTTCTTGCACAAAGAGGAACAGGATGCTAAAAAGGCTTCTCACAGTCTTTTCCATCCAAACTGTTTTCCCAGCACTCAATTCCACAGCTGCACCAGATCAGAGCTGGCCTTGAGCACAGTCAAACCCCTGAGGGGAAGCAGGAGAAAACTCAGGACTCTGACACATAATTAGAAATGTTAATTTTTGCAACTGCATGCTATACCTGGTGTGAACAGTTACCACCAGCTGTCATAAATTGAATAAATTAATAATGTAGAATTAGTTTTATCTCCAGCATGCAGATGAAGTTGGTCTCTGAAAAAGAAATCCTAAACTCAACAATAATTTGACCTCAATGAATGAGGCCAGGATTTCATCCACAGAATTCAAATGAGTTTCCAAAGATCACATATGGGTCCTAAAATCCTTCTTATATGTATTTAAGAAGTTCTCATGTCAGTTGATAGGTTTGCATTGCCTTTATCTTTTGCTTTTACTGTATTACGAACTCAATCTATACTTGTAGCAAAAACAAGGATAAAAATGACAATCTATTTACTTGAGGCTTCCAATTTGATTTGAAAACGGTACTTGCTTTTAAAGCTCTTCCTTTATAATACAATATATTTTTTCACCTTCTTGAACTTGATGAGACAAAGAATGTAGCATGTACATTCTTATCATATGGTTTTGGCTGGTACAATAGCTGGTATGGGCTATGCTCTGTATTTGTGCTGAAAACAGCATTGATAACTCAGGTATTTATTTGTTACTGCTGAGTGGCACTTACACAGAGCCAAGGCCTTTTTCTGCTCCTCTCACCACCAGACCAGCAATGGTACTGGGGATGTAGAAATGCTTGGAAGGGGCAAAGCTGGGACAGCTGATCTCATCTGAGCAAAGGGAAATTCCACATCATGTTATGCTCAGTATTTAAAGCTGGATGGAGAAGAAGGAAGAGGAGCATGGCATCCATGGTGATGGAATTTGTCTTCCCAAGCCACTTTTACAGGTGATGGAGCCCTGCTTTTCTGGGGATGGCCTGCACATGGGAATGAATGAATGAATGAATGAATGAATGAATGAATGAACGAATAAATGAATTCCTTGTTCTGTTTTTTTTTGTGTACAGAACTTTTACTTTCCCCATTTGAGTGTCATTATCTCAATTGTTTTTTACTTTTCTGATTCTCTCCCCCATCCCACAAGGGGACAGTGAGCAAACAGCTCTATAGGGCTTTGTTGCAGCCTGAGGCTAAACCATAACAGCATAAACCCAAAGATTTCATTATTTCTGCAGTCTGGATTAAAATATTTCATGGGACTACATCTAAATGAACTTCTGTTTAAACTGACTCGCACTGTGTCTCCAGTTTTATTTCAGGTAAGATCCAGCACATTTTTTCCAAAAGCTTAAGAGTTTTTGACAATGTTTTCTATCTTTCTTTTCAACAGCTTTACTCTTGGTTTTTATTTCATGTTTAGTAATTTATTCCAGGATTGGTCAAGAATTTTCCTACTTGTGCATTTTAAGTTCTTTCATAGAATAATAGAATAGTTTGTATTGGCAGGGACAATTTACACTAAACCAGGCTGCTTAAAGCTTCTCCAACCTTATTTTGAATGCTCCCAGTGTCCACAACTTCTCTGGGCAGCCTCCTTCAGTGACTCACCACCTTATTGGTGACTTATTTCTTCTCTCTTATATAAAAGTACTCTTTTTCAGATTAAAATCAGATATAAATCTGCCTTCTTTCTGTTTGTTTGTTTGAAACTATTGTCCTATCAGACTTGGCCAAAAGTGTTTCTCCAACTCTCTTATAAGCTTCCTTTAGGTATGGACAGGTGCTATAAGGTCTCCCAGAGCCTTCTTTTCTTCAGGTCAAAAAACTCCAACTCTCTCAGTCTTCCCAAGCAGTGAAAATGTTCCAGCCTTCTGATCATGTTTGCAGCCCTCCTCTGGATCCGTTCCAAGAGGTCTATGTCTTTCTTGGTCCAGGGAATTCAGAACTGGATCTACCACTCCAGGCGAGGGTTTCACAACAGTGAAGTAGAGGCTCAGAACCAACTCCCTTGACCTGCAGGACACGTTCCTGTTTATGTAGAGAAGGATGCAGTTGGGCTGTGAGCGTACATTGTTGGCTTATGTCCAGGTTTTCATCCACCAGCACCCTCAAGTCATTTTCCAAAGGGCTGCTCAGAATCCCTTCATCCCTCAGACTATCCCAACGTTGGGGATTATTCTGTCCCAAGTTCAGGGCATTGCACTTGGACTTGTTCAATCTCATGAGGTTTTCATGGATCTTTCCTTCAGGCATATCAGGTTCAGCACTCAGCTTGTGACATGCAAAGTTGCTGGGGTTGAACTCAATCTTGCAGTCTGCGCAAATGTTGACTGGTCCCTCTACCCACCTTTGAGGGACACCACTGAGAAGGGGTTTTCATTCTGAACAGTGAAAGCTCAAAGTATTAAAAAGATGTTCCATATAATTCTCACATTTTCAAGGTGGTCTTGACGCCATATACACTGTCATGTAAATTTCTGCAACAGCAGGTGTGCTCAAGATTTGTGTACTGAGTATCCATAATTACTGAGATGACCGGAGACAGTGGTTTACTTTAACTACTCTCTACCTTTATGGGTTTCCATAGTCCCATCAGGCCAGGAACTGACCCTGCTTTTAAGGGTTCTTTAATCGTTTTTTGTTCTTGTTGTTTTATGATTGGTTGGTTGGGTTTTTGTTTAGGGGTTTTTTTGGTAGTTTGTTTGCTTGTTTGCTTTTAATTTATAGATGCCATATTTTTTGGTGTGTTCTGGGACATAAAACACTTCCATGTTTTCTTCAGGTCTGTTTTTCTGTTTATTTTTTCCTATGATAAATCAGGCAAAATGTTATTTAGAAATGAAATGCTGTATAATGACAAAAATGGAAGAATAGAGACAAGAAAATCTGTAAAGGACCTCACAGAAATTGCTAAGAAACAACTGAAGCAACTTAATTTCCTAGCACAGAGATCAAAAAGGATAAGAAACCTTAATAAGAAGAGAATAAAGTGAATATTAAACAAGCTATTTATCTGGCCATATATTGTGTAACATTATGGATCAAAATTAAATGGTGGAAACAAAATTTGCTGTACTATGTTCTTGCTGACTTTTTTGGTCATGTGACAAATTCAGCAGCTCTCCATAGTGCTCATCTCCAACTTCTCACCAAAATAAAATTGAAAGAATCAGATCCTATTATCATTAAGGGAGTGGAGAAGGTTATAAAGGGAAAATGATAAAAGATGGCCAACTGTCTACACTGCAAATTAGAATCACTTCACAACCAGGTCAGGACACAGCAGCAATTTAATCAAATTCTATACAGTTCATGTTTGCAGTATTGACAAATCCTAATTGTAATGAAATACTATTTGTTCCCTGGTGTTGAATGTTTCTGTAATGACTATAGTGATTTGAGCCAGCTGAGCACATAATTCTCTTTCTTGGTTGAGACTAAAAAGTTAAAAGTGAAGGCAATAGAAGAGAGGTAGAAAAGGGGGTAAGTATAGGTCAGATGCAAAGAGAGATGTTGAAAAGTCCTTCAAAACTTTTCTTTCTGTAAAGTCTGTAATTTATTTTAACATCAGATTGTTATCCAAAAGTACTGTTGAAACTGCAACACAAACTCAAAATGGCACATGGCTGATGACATTACTACCTCTTAAAAACATTCATTAATGTTAATTTATTAATAGACACTTGTTTTCCTTCATGTAGTCACGATAAGATTACTTGGATCACCGCAAAAATGTCTTGTCTATTGACTCTTGAACATTTGTACTTTGTATTTTTTGAACTCGGGAGGTTATCTTAATAGTCATCAGTATGATGCTCCAACAGAAATGCTGGAAAAAATATTCAGTAGCATCATTCAAATGTTAATAGAAGCATAAAAGGTAGTAAAATTGAACAATTTTATAAGATTGCAGTGTAAGTTTTTACATGTCCAGAGCTTCATTGACATCCTTAAAAAAAAAAAGTATTCTCTTGTATAATTGCCATCAGGTTAATGGGATGGGTGTGGAATGAACTAGCAGGAAATGGTAGGTTGTAGTTTAATCCTCCATTGATTTATTAAGGGCTTCAAAAATTATTTTTTTACGTCATGCCATAATCTTATCTAGAGTAACAATTTGGCCCATTACCTCCAAATAGCCTGCTTAAGATGAAACTTATTATAGCAACATTAAGTTGATCAATGTTAAGTGCAATCATCAAACACCTTACAGCCTGATTGGATCTTTGTGGTGCTAGTAACTATTTGCACTGCATAGTGCCAATTATCTCAAGCAAAAAGAGCTGAAATAAAAAGAAACATAATGCTTTAAAACTTACATAACTTCTTTACTACCTTTAAAATAAACATATTTCTAAGGTGCTTGAAATCCATTATTTGAGAAATCATTAGAATATATTTAGATTATGTAATTGAGCATGTGACATAGCACAGGAAAAGTCAGAATACAGTCAATGTATATTTAGCTCTTTGCAGATCAGATACTATAAATTCCCATCAATAAGTAGTGTGCAATATTAGTAGTGTGCAATATTAGGAGTGACAGTAAACAATCAAAACTTTATGTTCCTATGAAAATATCTTTATTTCCTGAGCCTGTGATATAGCTGAACTAATACAGAAAATAATACCACTTACATCATTATTTTCATATATTGACTTTTGTTATAAATAAAACTTTAAATGAGCAGTTATAAAATTACCATTTTTTTAATCCAGAAAATTTCCATGATAAAGGTCAATTCTGTATCTCAATGAGGAAGCCAATTATTTATGAAAATGTCCTTCTTGGTTCTAAAAGTCATTGTTCAATATGTTCATATTCAAACATGCTGAATTTATATTAGTTCAGATGAAAAAGCTGAAAAAAATGTTTTGTTGTTTTTACTCTTCCTTCCTTCCTTCCTTCCTTCCTTCCTTCCTTCCTTCCTTCCTTCCTTCCTTCCTTCCTTCCTTCCTTCCTTCCTTCCTTCCTTCCTTCCTTCCTTCCTTCCTTCCTTCCTTCCTTTTTTAAATTCTTTTTCTTTCCACTCCCATTGGGAAGAAAGAAAGCTGAATTAGAAATGTAGAAAACAAGGGAAAACTCAACTCTTCTTTTGTGCTCACTCACAAAGAAACAACAAATCCAAATGCAAACAGAAAGGGCAAGAGGAGGCAACCTTAATCACTGAACTGTGAATTACCTGACACTGCTGATTATTTTTTACAAAATTCCAACTCAGCAAATTATTTTGAAACGATTAAAAAAATGTTTAGTCTACAACAACAATAAAGGATCACAGAAGCATTGTTTGTTCTTAAAAATCAACAATTTTTCTCACCACAAATATAAAGTTCACATCCCATTGTTTGCTTGTGTATAACTTTTTTATTAAGACCCTTTTTGCCTAGCTTCTTACTTGCCCTTGCTAGTTCTAAAATGTGAAGGTATATTTTTAAGAAAAAGAAAACCAGGAAAACAGTATTTTGCCACATCACAATGAAAGTTTAAAAAAGAAAGATTAATTTTTAAAATAAGTTTTTAGAGAAAATTTTCAACTGTGTTCTCTAACCTCTGGATACAAATAGAAAGTTTTCAAAGGAGTTTGCATTATTCTTGTTCAGGGCAAAGATCACCCAAGACAAGAAAAAATATCCCATAATACAATAAGTATTAAAAATAAAAATGAAACGTAGAGTAACATAAATAATTGACTAAAGATGTCACTAAAATAATTATAAATAAAATTAATTATACATTTTCATACAGGAGACACTGAAGAAAAAGAAGTCAAGATCAGAAGACTAAGAAGGCTGAGGCAGAAGTAAATAAAAAGGTAGCAAAATTATTTAAGAATTGAAAAGGAAAAATTAATTTCCTAAGACTAAAGAAATGGGAGCATGTCCTCTAAAATAATAAGACTATGCCTGGCATTTTGAGACATGGGAAAGCACAGAGATGCACGGAAAAATCTCAAAGAAACAAAAAAAACCCCCTAACAAATCACCAAAAGCACCAGAGCTCTAGAGCTTTTCTTTATATTTGGCATATACAATATCACTAAAATGAAAAATATCTCTGCATAACAGGATTTGAACAATATCTGGGGTGTTTGCTGCTGTTAAGAGTATGAACAAGTTTTCTTGTTCATAAGTTTTCCACATAGCTTGTGGAAGTACTCTTTGGACTGTATATTTACAGTGAGAAAGATATACTCAGGAACACTGATTTATGACACTAGTCACACAGTTCTTATAGCCAGGTATAAAGTCCTGACAGAAACAGCCATATGAATTTTCTTCTGAAGGCAGGTTATAATATGTATATTTTTTGGTAATACTTAGTCTCAGTTGAAAGAGATGCTATATAGTTCTTTGAAATTTGATGGATTTACACCTCACTGGCTGAATAAAAAATAAACACTAGGATCTCCTTTGCTTACTAATTTTTACACACAAAGAACTTTCAGCTGGTCATGATAACAACTGACTTTGTGTACCATTCCTCCTGCTCTCGTATTGTCTCTGGGAGAGCAAGACACTCATTCATTGAATTTTGTAGATACACAGTGAAGAGAAGAACTATGCTGTCAAGGAGTCAAGGAAAGGAGTATGTTGTGTAGTTCAGGATGCTCCACACTTGACATAGCAACAGTGGCTTGCATTCCCCAGGGCTTTTCTGCATGCATATACAGGAAGGAGTTCGTTTCTCTCTACCTTGCTCTTACCCTATGAGTACAATTGTAACCCTAGGCCCTGTGAAGGCATCAGAACAGAAAGCAAAACAAGACCAGTTTCTCCTCACCTCCTCAGAGAAAATCTGACAAAAGAAGATGTATTTTATGTGGCAGTCAACATTTGGAACATTTTATTATAATCTGGATTCAAGTACAGGATGGATCCTTTTATACTGTTGCTCTTTAACAAACTTGGAAAAGCATAAATGAGTAATACTGAGTGACAACTATTCACGAAGGAGATCGAGAACAAACTGACATTATATTCTCTCTTTGGGTCACCAACCTCAAATTCTCTTGTGATCTGTAAAATATTTATTCTGTGAACTTACACATTATGACCAATGACATGATTGTACTTTTTAATGATGAATAGTTCTAAAATAAAAGCTGGGCAAGTTTCAGAGTCGTAAAAGAGTTATGAAAGTGTATTAATTCTGAAGGTTCAAAATGAAAAAAGATTCTGAATCCAACATTATCACATTGAAAATTTTTTACTAATTTTAGCTGATGCTATGTCTTGGTGTGTGGGACAGCCAGAATGAATTCTGAATGCTTGTGCTAACACTGTGGTATTTTGTTTTTCATGCCACTGCCTAACAGGAAGATCTTTAGGTGAAAACAGGTCTGGCATAAAGCTAGGTTCTCTTCTCTATTTTTTTTTTTAATTTAGTGCCTATGTCCTTTGTATATCTTCTCTACTGCCTCCATAGGAAAATTTGCATGGTGGGAAAGCAGGTTCCAATTCTAAGCCTTTACTTTATGTTAATGCTTAGTGTTGCTAAGAACTGTTACAGGGACCTTCACATCTCCCTGCTAGTTGGTAATAATCTGTATATGGATCATGTAACTGTTTAAATAGCACACTGTGTGGGCAGAAGTGAGTGAAAAGCTATATATAAGAAATCAAGAAATGAATTCTGTCTGAAATTTGTTTTAGCTTACCTAAGTGACCAGCTGGGCATTGCAGACCGGGCGGTAGCTGACTCACAGTGTTCCTTGTTCAAACAATTTCAGCCATGTTGAAAATTGGGAATTGGCTGTTACCTTCTCTCAGAAACATCACAAATTTCCTCTGTCTTCACTTTGAGATACTTTAAAAGTTTTCAGATTAACTATGCTTTCTTTCCTACCTTGTTTCTCAGCCCTGCATCCTCTAGTTTCATTTTCATGGCTTCCAGATCAGGCAATCTTCCAACATGATGAATCTTGTTCAAAATAAGTGAACATATTTCAGCTGTAGCTCTAGCACAGAACAAAATATATGGCTACTGGCTTGTCACTGAATCAGATAGAAAAAGTATAATGCTGATGAAGCAATTAATAATCTGCTGCAAGTGCTGAGAGTCCACATACTTCTAATAGTTCAGTAAAGCACTTTATCTTTTGCATTGCTAACATTTCTGTTATTCCATAAGGTTTCAGAGAGGCAGAAGGGAATGGACAGGTGGAAACCAAGGATCTTTGTTATCAAGCTGTCTCCTTATCATCTAATATAGCACACCCGGAGCAATATACAATAGAATATCCCTGTACATGTTTCCACCTTTACCATAAAGTGGGAAAAAATAGTTTCTCCTGACTTACACATAATCTTGGTACAGCCTTAAGGTTAAATATTTGCTCACTGTTTTGTGGTTTAGGATGTTTGTAAATGTTAAAAAATAAGCTAAGGATGCAAACTTGACTTGACTATAAAAATGAACTCTGGATAAAAATTAAGACTTTTGTAGGCTTATTTCCAAACAGCATCCAGTATGATGTCACAGGTATTGTGCAAACAGCATAAGAGGCACTTTGATTTCTTCTTTTTTTTTTTTTTAATTATGAAGATGCCACTGAAAATTGAAAAAAGACTTATGCTTGTATGTAACAGCTTACATGCCTCTGTAACTTCAGAATGCTTGAAAAGCTAATTTTTCAGCTTTAGCAATAAGTTAAAAAATGTCCCTGACATTCTGGCAAGCAACGAATCTCCAACACACATCACTAGAATTTTTATAAGATTGGCTCCAGGCTTTGAGAGGACCATGATGTTTTTCAGTTTTCGTAAAGAAACAGGTGCAGAAATGCTTTTGAATTCTTGCTTTTGTTTACTTCCTTTTTGTAATATCATGGTGCTGTTGTAGCCAGCCAGTGTGAACTTCCAGTGGACTAAGTTTATTTTAGTTTTCCAAAGAGCCTGCAAGTTGTAGTTCAGTGATTGCAAACAGTTTTTCTCACTGAAGCTATATCCTGATGTCATCATCTTTCTATTACACAGGTTAAAAACTTGGTTACCAACATGGCAGGTGGGTAGAAATGTGCAAATGTGAATTTCAGGCATTTTTCTTTCTTTCCTAACCACATATGCTCGATGAAAAAAAAAGTTGTAACCATCAGCTAATCTCAGCCATCACAGAAGGTAACATGAGTCTTTTCTCTCTGTAGACCTTTGGTTTTTTTTATAACAGATATTTCTGGTCCCCTGTCTTGCAACAGAACTCAGGGTAGCACATAATCAAGGCCCTGCTAGCTTCTGTGATTTTTTTTACTATGAGTTAAAAAGAGATGTACACTTATTACATTAAAACTTCAGAGACTTCCTCTCCATCCCTCCACTCTCAAAATGAATATGCTTAAAACACTGATGTTAAGTCTTTCTTACTCTTGTGAGAGTTTATTGAAACAATTCAGTTGCACTTTTCTTTTCCTGTTAGATATACAGTTGTCTTTCATAAGAAGAGAGAGGCCAAGGCCATAAAAATCTTTGGCCTCATGAATGAAACTAGAAGCATGCTGTCAGTCTTGCAGGCTGAGATAATATCCTTCTAAAATAAAAGTGATTATATCAGAGCAATGTATCTTTATCAGATAAACAAAAAAAAATATCTTTCATTGTTCTCTTAATCTAATCTAATGGATGACAGTCTATCATCATGAGTTACAGAGGAAAATATGCTCATTAAAAGAGCTGGTGTCTGGACAGTCTTGATTTGTCAAATATTTGCTTATGATCTTTCTTAGCAAAACTAATGGACTTCAGAGAATAAGATAAAATGACAAGAAATGCATGTGTTAACTCAGTGCCCTTAATGAAAATACTAATAAGAGACAATAAAAGTAAATGTCTTTGACCAAGGAGTAAGAAAACAGGATTATAGATTTATTCTATTATAAACAGCACCACTCTGTAGATATTTATGAATTTGTGGCTCACTAGACATTGCATTACGTAGTATAAAAGTTCTTGACACCCTTCTACTTTTTCAAGATGAATGAAATTTGATTCTGTTGTGGCTTTAGCTCCTATTCTGCACTAAATGAAGCACTGGGAGACAGAAACAAAGCTATGAATGGGTAAAACTGAGGATATCCAGGAGTGTTTTTCAGCTGAGCATCCAGAGAAACGTAGCTACAAAAGTCTGTAATATGATTATTTCTGATGGTAGCTAATTGCTTGTATCTTTAACAGTTCCAAACGTATGTCAAAGTCATTACATAAACTAAAAGAAATAATATGATGTGTAAGATCAGAATCGTCCCTTGTTGCCACAAGAAAAATGTTCTACTTTTTTTTGGGGTGTGGTGCAAAGCATCACTAGTCCTTAATGCAAATCTTTACCATTTCAAGGGAAGAATAGTTTTGATGAGTTCTAAATACTAACCAGTATTTACTATTTTACTATAGATTGTGCTGCAACTAGTTTCCAGAAAAAGCCCACAAAGTTTTACAAATATTGCAGGACTGAGATGGTTTCAGCAGGTAAATCAAACCTTTGTGTGTTCTAGAGAACGCACAAAGGTTAGATTTCCTTAAGACAAATGGCTACTTTAAAATGAAAAATTCTTTAGTTGAGTAGGATTTATTTTTCCAAGAAACTTGACAAATAATTTTAAAAAAGAATTTTAGCTAATTAATTCAGTGTTATGAACTTCTGGAGCTTTAAATAAATAAATGCTGTCTTCCCTCCCAACACTGTTATGGGTAAGAAATCATACAAAAATCTATGTCTTGAAACACAAGATAGAAAGGAAGGTTTCTGTAAGAAAAAACAGACAACAAAAAAGCAGAAAACCCCCATTTTCATGAGATTCTAAAGAAAACTTTTTGACACTAAGGGATCTACTTCTCCAACACAGCATTGTATTTCTCAAATGAACATATACACCATTTAGAGGAGAGCCAAATATCTGTTTTAACAGAAGTTCTTTCTTCATGCATGAAGAAGGCATGATCTTTTTTTCGTTAAAATTTTTACCCTTACTGGGCTTCTCTCTTCAAATTTAGTCCCTTACTATTGTTTGGTTTCCTTAATAATACCTGCTGTCAGGACCAAACACTGAGCTGCCCCTTTGCTTACTTTAAAAAGCTGATCCTTTTAAAAAATCAAGTAGTTGACATTGCTGGTTGCCTTTCTTCACCTAACTAAGGTATCTGATTGCAGCAATTTTGCTTTTTCCATTAGAACAAAAAAGCGTCTTCAGTTAGAAGATTTCAGCTTCTTTGACAGCTATTAGAATTCCTGGTAGTTCTCAATCCATGTCATAACGATGACCATTTTTTTTATACCTGCCTGAATGTACACCTCCCTAGCAGTGATGGACTGGTTAAATATTCAGAATTATTATTTCATCCCATATAATGTACAGCTCAGTTCCATTAATATAATTTGAAAATGAGTCCTTTATCTGATTCTTGGAATATATATGTGTCAGTAAGTATCAAGTGTTTTTATTGTTATACTGTAGGCATTTATTTGACAGGATTTAAGACTGTCAGTTTTCCCAAGCTAAGTCTCAAATAATTTCATGAAACTTGTGACTACTACTAATAGAAGTTAACTTCTTTTAGATCTGGCAAGCAGACATCTAGTTTAATTTGAAGTCATAAGGCTAAGGTGCTTTTTGAAATTTGAAGTTTCAAAAGGTAGCTTTGATCCTTCTTGTCTTTAGACTTTACGACACACTGAGAGATGTCCACACCAAGTGGAACAATGTAAATGGTTTTATTTCAGGTTACAATTTCTCTTTCTTGCCTCTCTCTTTCCTTCACAACTTCTGTAATCAATGTAGTCTATGAAAGTTTCCATGATAAAAACTAAGGCATTTTATTATTTATTCCATTCAGCATTTGAGGTTTTTCTCTAATTCTTCTTCGTCCATTAATTGCATAAGTTAGACCAGCTATCAAAGTGTAACTCAGCACCAGGAATATGTGACTACACAAGGGTTATGCCATGTGGATCCAACTCTATTAGCCCCTCTATTACATCTGTGCTGATTCAAGAAAGGTCAGATTTAAACACATCTTTTTTCATCAGAAATGTTTCCTACACAAAGGAAGCCATTTTTTTCAATATTAGATTCAGAAGATAGCATTGTGGGAAACACGAGTGACAATGTGTTGACTTACACAATACAATCCCAACATCAGCCTGGCAGGATCATGGTAGAAGAAGGAATGCAGGCATTTGTGTTAAGGTCCATGTCAATTTTCCCTACACTGAAGATTACTCTGACAATAGCAGTTTTTAAGTATCTCTTGTAAAAGCTCACACGCAAGTAGGTTCTGTGTTGAACAAGACCCTCCACAGACTTCAGAGGCTTATAAGAAGCTTCTACAATTAAGTCCAACTCTATGAAAAATTGACCTGTAAATGTTGGCAGGTTCCCTGATTAGTCTCTAAAAATACATATATAAAATAGTGGTAATGCATGCATGGAATAATGGGGTATGGCAGTGAAATGATGAGGAAGATGAAACTTGGTTTACTGCTGCTATACTGAAAATGTAAAATTTGTTTTTTTTTTCCTAGTGGATCCTTCTTCTATTTTTGGCTTTTCTGGTTGCTTTTGTACTATTTTCTACAACCTTTCTCTTCTTTGCAACCTGAAAATCCTACATGAAGCTCTTACAGAGTTTAGGAAATTCTGTAGTTGTCCAGATCTAATAAATTTCTTTTTAAGATCATTTTGGCATTGGAATTAGGTTTTAGCCTTGTTCTTTCTGTAAGGTGTTATATGGTCACTTGGGAAGGGGAAGATAAAGAGAGCGTGTGTAAAAGAATTTCCAGCCAAACAGTCAGCGTTACAGTCAAAATCTCTTGATAAATTCCTTTTTTTCCCTTCTTTTTTGTTTCTTCCACTAACAAGCTGAAAATAGTGGCAATTCATCACACTTAAGAACAAAAGCAATAATCTGTCCTGTTCTTTTCTGTTTCTCTATCAACTTCTATCAGATCAAGTCTCCTAGGATCCTACCCACCAAAGAATAAAACCACTTATGAGCTCTTCTTCTACAAAAAAGTTTGTTTAAATAAGGCAGCTGAGATTTATGGCTTTGGTCGGAGTCCCAGTGTATGTGCCTAATTTTCTTGTAAACTCAAACAAATCATTGCTTTGCATTCCTTGAAAGGTTGCATATATGCCTTTATTTTATCACCAATTCACCTAGTTTAGTGATTTCTATCAAATCACATAATCAGTTTTTACTTTCAGTATGTTGCTCAGTGTTTATGTTCTTGCTAGTAATTTATATTGACTACATGCTGATAATTTTATCAAAAGATCTCAAAGAATAAGGAACGCCTGCTTAGATGTTACTGGCTTTCAGTTCAAAGAAGATGGATTAGTCTCCAAACTCCCATGCCCAATACTCTTCTTGGTCTCTATTTACAAAGTTAATATTTAGCTTTCCAGAAGTCATGAGCTCATGCATGATCTACCTTAGTATCTATTTCCCCACTTCCATACCTTCTTACTTTCACATAAATATTGAGCTCTATTCAGACTATAATGATGCTTTAAAACCTCTTGGCTTTGAAAAACACATTATATAGTCTTTACTTACCCTGCAAAGGACTCAGATTTTCTTCTGAGTTTCTTGAAAACTTATATTTTTTTTTACAAGTACTACTTCCATCAATATCTAAGGGAACTTTACCTTTCAGACCAAGATTAATGTAATTACTTTTGTTTATATCTTAAATTATAAAAATTATTCAAAACCAAATGATTGTAATCATTCTAACACCAAAACTCATAAAGCAGTGGACTTTCACTGTGCCTGTGTTTTATGTTCATATCTGTAGGGTACAGGCTGTTCTCTCCTTGAAGTGACAAAGGTGAATTCTTTTAAACTCTGCTCATTTCAAGTTTCCTATCCATAGCCTCCTGAATGCTTTCAAAGAGAATGAGTTCTAAAGGTAATAGAGGTTCCACAGGCTGAACAATAGCTCAAACCTGTTTTGACATGATTGAAGGGATTATGGTCTCAGAAAGCTTTTCCTTCTCATTCACTAGATTGACCCTTCCCAGCTTCAAGTTTCTGTTTGACCTTCGATGACAAGGCTCACTGGTTTGAGAGAGGCATCACCTGCTATGGATTAACATGTGCACAATGACACTCATAAACATAATGTTGAGAAGGGCATAAAATTCATTGCTTTTTTTTTACTGTTTCAAGGAAAAAAAACCCCACTAGCTCCTTCTATCAGTCCTCAAAGGAAGGAAAGTACATTTATCCCTCTGAAACAGTCCATACATTGCATCATCTAATTTACCAAACTGTCTGCAAAAGGGTGGCCTTACATCTTGCATACTGAAGACCTTGACAGAAAATGTCAGAGGCTCCAGCTGGAGTAGGTAAGGGATTTTAACACATGGAAGAAAGTTCTGGAGAGAAGACTGCAGGCATGAGCAGGTCTTCTTTGGAAATGACTACAATAACTAACATTTCTTGGTGCTATTTTATAATGTGTCAGCTATGTCTGTGCCTTATTAATGTCCCATTCTTACAAAGTTTCCATGAACATAAAATAACAAGACATTACATGCATCTAGACTATTCCCTCTACACAAAGGCACATGTACTAGCATATTTCATCTTAATATAGTCAAGCCTTCTGAGCAGTAGCAAAATCTTTTCTGAGTAGGAGACAGGGTTACTAGAAATTAGAGTTTCTTCTTTTATGCAGCTCTTTGCAATATCAGTCATTCCAGTTAGTGGAGGAGATACTGTACAAGACAAGGACAATCATGCAAGAAAGACTTGCTAATTCAGTGTTGATTAAGAGTCTAACAGGCACATAGTTAGATGCAGCCTGAACCAGACTGCAGCTTCCCAGATTCTCTGTTTCTACCACAAGGAATGACCATAAAATACACTTTGAAGATGCACTGAGGGACATGTAAAGGCTAACCAGAGATTGCTTACCTCTGGTTCTGGCCCTGTATTGAAGCTCCTCATTTTTGCTGTAAGGCCAGCTCTGTTAAATTCACAGTAAATTGATTGGTTGTGTAGTAGGGGTTTTTTTAAGTTGTTTTTTTTTCCTCATAATCTTATGTTTTGTCGTCTGTGTCATATCGCCTAGAAAAGTGGTCTCAAGTCAGCACTGATTACTGTCATATGTGCAGTGTGTCACAACATATGCCTCATGGGACATCAGTAACGAGCTTCCAGTCCTTTTAAATAGAAGCCTGGGTGCCAAACATGAGTTCTTGAGTAATATATGTTTCCTTCACTGAGACTTCCTGGGCATCCATCACCCCGCTGGTGTCTAAGTTCATATGCAGTTACTAGAGCTGCCTGTAAATTTTCAAATGGAAAATATGGCTACAATTCTCGTTGTCATATCAAAACATAATCAAATGTAAAATTTTGGTGACTTCTGTGAAGTGAAAAATCCGCTGCTCATCAGCTCTGATTGGTAGAATGCCTCTCCAAATGTCCCTAGAGGAGGTGTGAGTAGGTGATGTATGTCTTACATTTTTCTCATTTTTCCACACAAAGGGAAAAAACAAAAAACAATCCTCTTTCCCCTCAGGAATGTTTGATCACCAGACTTTATAGAACTGTCATTCTTTGAAAGAAAACTTTATTTTCTTTTTGCTGAAGTCAATTACTTATAAGACATAAACAAAGTATTTTTAGGAAATAAGTAATCACACTGCCATGTTATCTACACTCTAGAAGGAGTTATCACAGAATTACAGAGTGATTTGGGTTCGAAAAGATCTTAAAGATCATCTACTTCCAGTCCCCTGCCATGAGGAGGGAAACCTTCCACTAGAGCAGGCCGTTTAAAGCCACATCCAGCTTGGCCTTGAATACTTCCAGGAATGAGGCATCCACGGCTTCTCTGGGCAATCTCTTCCAGTGACCCAGCACTTGCACAGTAAAGAATTTCTTCCTAATATCTCATCCCAGCCTACTCTCTTTTAGTTTGAAACTTTTCCCCCTTCTCCTGTCACTACAAACCCTTCTAAAAAGTCCTTCTCAAGCTCTCTTGTAGGCTTCCCTGGAGTTTTCTCTTCTTCAAGCTAAGCAATCACAATTCTCTCAGCCCATCTTCACACGAGAGGTGCTTCAGCACTCTGATCATCTTGGTGGCTCTGCTCTGGACTTGCTCCAGCAGGTCCACTTCTATCTTAGGTGGCTAAAAGATACATGCAGTACTTCAGGTGGGGTCTCATGAAAGTGGAGTAGAAGTGGAGAACCACATCTCTCAACCTGCAGGCCACCTTTCTTGTGATGTAGCCCAGATATGGTTGGCATATATTGCAATTATTTCCAAAAAAGTTTATAATTTTATATTTCTATGTAATTTTCCACTGAATCCCAAAGGCTTGCTATACATGTAGGTCAGAATTTAGTCTGTTTCCATTGACAAACAATTTAGGAGAATGTCTGAGGAAATGTCTTGAGCTACAGCACAATGTGGTTGCAAGCAAGTAGAAGTAGGAAAGAGAAGGCATGTGGATTATATTTATAGTAATAATTAAGCTATTCAGGAACAGCCTCTGTCACTGATGCCACCAGCATGGAACAGTCTTTTTTATGGGATTATAACTTCCTGTATCATAAAACAAATCTGCCTTGATCAGATTGAAAACTAGCTGACACAGATCCTGACACAGAACATATTCCACAGGCATCTCGTACAACATGCCTGCCATGTTCTGCCATTTCTGCTGTTATCACACCTTCTTCTTTTTTAATAAACAACCTGCCCCCACCCTCCCTCTTTCAATCGGATATAGAGAAAAAAGTATGCTCAGTATAATTAAGAACTGGAGCCAGTTTCCCCAAGAGTCTGTACAATCTCCAGCTCTGGAGGCTTCCAAAACCCAGCTGGATAAAAAACATAAGCACTCTGATTAGAGCTGTATGTTGAACTTGTTTTGAGCAGCAGGTTGGACTAAATGACTTCACAAGATCTCTTTTGTGGGGTATTTTCGCAGTCTACCTTTGGCAAATGGCCTGGATAAGAGCATCTGCTGTGGGTAAGAGCATGAATCTATTTAATGCATGTATTGGGCTGAGTATGCCAAGCTGGAAAACATTTGCCCACAAAACATTGTACTAAATTGAAAGACAACTATGAGTTCCCAAATGTAAAAGGGAAAGACATAAATCATCTTGAAATGAATAAGCGAGGAATTATGCAAGGACTTTTTGAAATGAATAGGGAATCAGCATACGAAAAAGTATGAAAGGAGCCTGAGAAGTTGTAAGATGTGAATAGAGACCTTGGAGTAGTCATGGCAGCAGTAAAATCCTGTTTTGACACTGCTAGAAGTCATTTCACTGGCATCACACTTTTGTGGCCAGACAAAGCAACCTGTTCAGATACCATAAGCTGGTTCTCTCTGATCAGGGGTACCAGCAGGGATTCCTGCAAGAGGACTCCCACACCTCACAGGATCCATGTGAGATCATGGGTGTCACCTCACCAGGTGCAGGGAGCATCAAAGAGTCCCACAAGGTGAGAGAACCCACAACTCTTGAAGGATGAGGGTACAGGTAGGGAAAACTGTAGCTCCAGAAAGGACAGGGGGTACTTGTAGTGCACAAGTGCTGTCAGAGGGCAGGGTGTGTTTGTACCACCATTTTGTATTTCTGATTAGAACTACTTGGAATTAGTTACAGAGATATATTTAGAATTTTGTGTGCATTTATTAACATTTTACTTATAACTGCAGTATTAGAAATACTCAGCCTACATGTATAGATCGTTGACTGCTGGTTAATTACAAGTTGTTAGTAAACTAATAAAGCATTTCAGACCTGCTCTTGGTTTAAACTATGCAAAATTAATAGTCTGTGACACCTTCCAACATGAATGATTCTCTGATTTTATCCTGTGATAACATTTTCATTATCAAAAGGTGCTTGGCATTTCTTTGGTAAGGCAGTAGTTAACACAGGCTAAATTCATGTCCAAAACCTTTTGTGTGGGTGCTTGAGCTCACCAGTACACAAGCAGGCTTGCTACATGCACCAGGCATTATGCCCTAGTGCTAACATCCACATTCAAAGGTAGCAGATTTTCTGGACCTAGATTCCATATACACTTAAGAGCACAGTACTCAATGATGAGTTTGGCTTTGCTTGGTTTATACATTTTTTTTTTTTTTTTTATGAGGTTGTTTGTTTGGGGATTTTTTGGCCTTTGTTTTTAGTGAGCACAAATCAACTGCAAGTTGGGGAACTGCAAACATGGGGAACAATCTGATCTCCTAAATCTTCCAGGATATTTAATGCAGTCTGCTTAGACAGTGCTGTGATTTTATCTGTTTTGGAATAACTGGACAGGCACAAGGAAACAAACGCAGAACTGCAGCCCCACAGGACTCGGCCCTTTCCTAAAAATTCTTAGAAACAAGCCTACCATTACTCCTTAAGGAACCTTGCTACTGTGTTTCCCCTTCATGATTTTAAGGTGCAATCCAGCTTTAGCATGAAGTGAAATTGAGATTATGCTCTCACCCCCTCACAAGCATATGCATGTCTTTTGGTTGTAAGAGCAGATACATCTGAGATATTCTTGAGCTGAAGATGCTCAGTCTTGCATAACCACTACTCTGCTCATTTGTCTTTACATGGGAAAAAGAGAAGCATTGTGTTAAAATCCAAATTCAACAAGCTCAATCTCCAGATCACATTGCTTTTCAAACATCATTACACTTCTTGTCTTTATATAGACTGCAGGAGGCTATATTTTAGATGTGTCAACAGAGCTAAGAATCATAGCCAGCACAAGAAAAGGTTTAAATTCCTGGCAGTACTGGATGTTGCTGGAGCCAAAAGATTAAGGGAGAAATGAGAAGATTAAGTAATGGACTTTTTGGAAAATAAAGATGAAAGTTTGGGTCAGGATAAAGACCCAAATGTAAAATGAAATAAGAATTTAGGGAAAGAAATTGCCCTGCTCAGTATAAGGGAAACATATCTTTACACAGACAGGCCACAAGCCCTTATAGAAAGTTTTTCTACCTTTCTTTCTTGTGAATTTTTTCTTTCTTGTCTTTGACCTTTTGTTGTCTTACAGCACCACATAAGTAAATTCTTCCAGTTACAGTTATTCCCCGTTGAAAAGATGTAAAGTCTCTAAGTGAGCAAGTCACCGAAAAAGAGAAGATTGGCAGAAGCAGAAACATGACTATTATTTTAGTATCACTGCTACATTTTATCAGCTAGAACAACAGTAAAGGAGATTATCTAGTAGTCAAGGAATTGTATGCGCTGGAAGAAAAAAAATTATTCTTGCACCAGGGACTATGGGAATATATAGTAAATATGGAGAGCCAAACTATAGGTCTCCACAGCATTAACTCCCACATCTTTAAGCCACTGAGACTTCTGGAAAGCCTCTGGACAGTATCACTAGAAAGTAAAGAACATGAGGTGAACTGATAAGCCAAAATAAAGTAGAATTTAAGGAGAAAACACTAGGCAATTGTTTAATACTTGCCTCAGGATTCTGAGTATAGCTTTGCAATCAGAATGTAATAAAGATCATGCAAGATAAGCAGAAGAATCTCTTTCTGTATCATAGGTCCCAAGTGTAAAAGTCCAAATGGTGGTTACCTTGTCATTTGCATCTGAAAAAGAGAATGAAACTCCAAAGCAAGATACATGAAAAATTCAAGAACTGCTTGCTACTGAAAATTGATTTGAGCTAACTTTTATTTTTCCTGCCCCAAAAGGGTTTGCTTTTCAGATTTCATCCCTGAAATTTCCTCCTTTTTCTTCTAAAATGTCTTTATCATTCTGAATATAGATGCTTTTAGTTCCAGCAGATATTTCTCTAATAAGCTTCAGTGGGTATGGCTTATGTGTCCTTGGTGGGACATAGTTATCTGGTTACATTTCTAAAATGTATTTTAAATGACAGGTTGCCTACCTATACTGATATATCCATGAAATTCTTTCCCTCTCTTTCTTATCAACTTGCCCATCAAAACTGAATAAATGTTCCTGGAATTAAAACCTTCAGGGAAACAGTTCTGGTGGTGAATGGACCATAAAATCTAATTCTGCTCTGGGACTAAAAAATATCTGAATTTTTCTTCTAATGTAATTTTTTTTTAAATGTACCAGAAGAAATTTCATCAATAAGGCACATTTTCCATTTTAACAATATCATTTTACAAAGATGACTGCTGAGAGGGAAAAATCCAGAAAATTTCCTTTTATATTCAATTTATTAATGTAGAATGCTATTAGCAGCTATTTCACTGCATCAGAAAAATCCATAGAGATCTTGTAGAATGCATGGATATCATTAAATCTGATTGCTCTACAAAAAAAAAATAAATATTTAGAAGTGTTTTGTTGAACTTCTCCCAAAATTGTGGAGTCACTAGAGAGTAATTTAAAAGTTAATGTATTGTTTTCATTTTTGCATTCTTGAAGGAGTATTTTTTAATAACAAGGAATGACCAATTTTGATTTCATCATCTAAATAGAACAGAGATTGCAGTTGTGGCTGTGCTAAAATACTAGTCAGTCAAAAGTCTTTTATTTTTACAGGATTCTGTTTATGTATAAAAAAACTAATCAGGAAAAAAGAATTCTGTATTTGGGTCTACAAGACTGATTGATTTATGTGCTGCTAAAAACAGAAGAAAGGCTCTAGCTGTTTTATTTTTGTAGGAACAACACTCATTTCAATCACTGCATTGTCACTTTTAAAGACAAGTTTGTTATCCTTTCACTTTTATTGTTAAAATTACTGGCATCAGGGGGAAAAAGCATTTTATAGAGACTACTCTCTAGAATAAGTAACTACTCTGAAGTTCACCTTTAGACTCAATTTTTTTTTATGTTTTCTGCATGGATAATTTAGCATTCCTGTTATACATTATATCACAGCTTTTGGCACTGACAGCTCAAAAATATCAATCAAAAAGAAGTTGGATAAGACTTTAATGTAACTTATATACTTCTCTTTTCATTCCTCTCTCACTTTTTAGGACTATAAGAATAGAGAAATTACCTCAAGTAATGGCAAGCTCTTAGAACAAATGCATGTAACAAACGTAAACATGACAACATGTGCCATAATCTTTTATAATATTATGCATAAACTGCTTCACTTTTAACTACAGGTGGTGTAGAGGTGTAAATTAACAGTGCAAGGTCAAATTAATCAATTTTATTTTCCTTTCCTATATTTAATAGAAAAAAAATTGGACTGATCATCAATATTTCCAGGGAAGGAATATATTATTTAATAGAGTTTTTTCTATATGATCTGTGCTGTCCATAAAGATTTTATATCTTGCTATATTTTTTGTCTGCCTGCCTCCAATAACAGCAAAGTCAGTGTAGATGATTCAAATAATAAAAAATGAGTAACAGATCAAAACCTGAACATCATCATAAAAATTATCTGTAAGGACCTAAGTGACTTTCCACAGGTAGAGATTTTCAGTCAGAATTCCAATTGCAGAGATCTCTTTAGGGATCTGAAAGTAAAGGAATTAATTTTTCTATATATCTGTTCCTTTCTTTCCTTGGCAAGCACTCTCATTGACAGAACACAGCTCCTTCTTAAGGCAAATTAAGTAACAGCAGCTGGCAATGTATGATTCACACAATCTGGGGTCTTGCAGTGGTTCTGAGAGGTTCTTCTGCAGGAACAGAATGATGATTTTGGGTAGAGGGTGTATTGGCACCCTAAACCCATCATTTTTGGCACACAATATTATCATATTAATAAAAACAGTAACCTTGCCTCTTTATCTCTTCAATCGCCTACTGTCAAATATTACTGATGGTCTTTTAAGAACACAAAACATCAAAAATATTGAAATTATATAAAGAGAAATAAAATTATTGAAGAAATAAAAAAATTTGAAATTACATGTACAAAAATAAAGACCACACATTTGATAGAAAAGATTCATTAATTATTGCCAATAATTAAGACAATAAATGTCACATTGCTGGGATTTATAAAAGGGAGATTGTTGTAAACAAGTTTTCCTATGGCATATCAGACTTAAATAGGGATATTTTATGAAGAAACAAGGAAAAATTGTTTTTCACTGAATTTTACTGTCAGTGTCATTTTTGCACATAGGATGTTTCCTTCATCATAAACTGCAGCATGTAAGCGATTTTATATGATATATTGTTCTAAAGAGGCAGATATTTTTCCACAACTGTAGTTGACTTGGAAGGCCAGAAACTTTTGGAGTAACTTTAGGAATATTTTTCTGAAGATGTATTTTGGAGTGCTTCCTTAAAGCTATTTTTAAAAATTAGATTCTAACATTAATCCTGTCAAATGGACAATATCTTAAGATAAAAGTCAAAGTGCAAATGTAGAAGAGCTTGCCTTGACTCTAGGCTCCTTCTCTGAAGTTCAACAGATTTTGAGTGAGGTACCTGTGCTTTTGATAACCTTTGCTGTTATATTACCTTTACTCATAAGATAATAGGGAAGAATATAAAGATTGAAATGACCTAATGTGAAATGATGAATATACATTATTAAATTAGAATGATAGCATTCAAGTAGTGGCATTCTAATAACACAACTACGGCAAAATTTATGGGCAAATCATCACCCAATTGGCTATAGCATTTCTTCTCATGCATGAAATATCTATGCACAAATCATGATCACAAAAGATCTACACAAAAAATCCAAATAACAGTGACTTGACAGACTAAAGTAACTGTTTCTGGGGAGCAGTGAATCCACTTGGCGACCACAGGGCGGCATTGTCAAAGAGGGGTTCCTTAAAATTTAGTTTATGACTTAAGTCAAACTCTTAAGTCAAAATTCCTCCTTTCCCTGGGAGAAGAAGGATGGTAAATTTCAGATAGCGTACAGCTTCTCTAAATCAGGATAATCCTCGCATTTAATCAGCGGTATTGACCAAAAAGATGGAAAGTTAAGCCATAACTATGCACAGTGCCAGTGCCTTGACAGAGATCCAATCTTAAGTGTGAGTAGCAGGCAGAAATCCAAATTTACTCATGTGTACTTGAGCAATTAAAATGTAACAGGGCTTTTGTATTTACCTGACTGGTTGCCAAATCAAATTCAAGTCTACTCCTTACCCTCTTGCTTTTTTGGTCACTTCGTCACTGTCAAAATTAACAACCCTGTAATATTACTTGCATTAACATTAGCTTTATTTTGGGAATCATTAAATAAGTAATTCCCCCATATAGCTGCCTGAATTTTTAAGCATTTTATGAAAACTGAGTTGCAAATACAGCTTCATTTTCTCATCTTCAATAGTTAATGTTATGCCTTCTCATTTGACACACAAATCTTTAGAGCTGGTCTACTCTTCTGCGTTCTAACCAGGGACACTCCAAAGGGATATGCATGAAAAAACTGGTTCTTAAAACAAAAAAGGAAGAGCTTTATATTTTTCTGTTGAGCAAAATTATGGTTTGATATCAACATGAAAAAAGCAAGAGTCCTTTTAAGAAAACATGTGCTACTATTTGCTGACATTTTGTCAGGTACATAGTAAATGTTATCTTGAGGAAAACAAAAAATCTGAAAACATTTTGAGAGAGACCACTGTAGTATAAAAGCCAACAATAGACTAGCCAAAACCTAGTTTTCAGGATGGAAAAATACTGTATAGAAGTGAGATGATGGTTGTCAATATCCTTATAGCAGAAAGGTCAGTTTACAGTTACAATAGTGTCACTTAACTTTTTGTCTGAAGCTGTCAGCAGAAGATAAATGCTTACATCCACCCCAATCACAGCATGAGTTTTATCCTGTGATGACATGTTTGACAAAAACAATTATTTAAACCTTACCTAGGTAAAGGCACTGAAAAAAAAAAATTACCTGGTTTAACTTCTAGATAACTTATACAATGAGCAGCTCTTAAATAGAAACAGTAATTTAGAACCAGAATGCATGTAATTTTGTTTAATTTATTCTTATTTCTAGTTTAAGGGAAACTGAATCATGCCTCTGAATGAAGTTAGGCAAACATACAAGCTACAAGTACTAGTTCTATTCCCATTCCACTGAGTGGCAGAATTTCAGTCAAGTGTAATAGGAATATCAGTTCTAAATGTAAGTTCCATTTTCTAAGTCAAAGTGATGAATCTCTCTTGTGTCATGAAGACAAACAACAATATTTGAAGTAGGAAAGGGATGTATCACAGGCTTTTGTAAAATGCACTCTCAGACTTCAGATCTTTGCAAAACTGCAATCCAAGATGGATCTTTAGGTATGGCATCTACGAATTCTCCATGCACTTGGACAAATTAAAGTCACAAACAAATAGATTTATTCTTTTTTTTCTTCATGACCTAGTGGGAGTCCAGAATAAA
Source organism: Ammodramus savannarum pratensis (assembly GCA_020466415.1). Lineage (NCBI taxonomy): Eukaryota > Metazoa > Chordata > Aves > Passeriformes > Passerellidae > Ammodramus > Ammodramus savannarum. Next base: position 63,759,833 of record JAHXMQ010000807.1, read on the forward strand.
TGCCACTATGCTTTTTAATGTACTATGCTACAGGTATTTTTACTCATAGTATTTTCACTCCGAAATTCACCTGAGTGAATTTCTCATGTTCAAAATTCTGAGAACCTAGATAGCCTGAGTGAAGCCTCAGGCTGATATATCTGAATGGTTTCTATTGATGGAGCTGGCAGATACCTTTGCCTCATGACATGCTGAATGTTTCCCAAAACAATCTTGGAAGTCTTCAGAATGCAAGGCCCTTCTGCTGCAAACTGCATTCACAACTTAGCTATATAGCTATCCTACTCCACCTCCTACAACAGATCAGGAGATATGATTAATTCTCTCCTTCCCACCAGCACATGATGCCCAGCCACTTTCTAGAAAGTAGATCATCACTCTGACTCCTATTTGTTTTGGAAAACAAACACTTAACAAGGAATTTCCCACCTCTTCCTACTTTCCCTTAGCTTTTATTGCTGAACATGATCTCATAAGGTATGGACTAGCCCTTTGGTCAATTTGGGTCAAATGTCCTGGCTACATTCCCTCCTAATTTCTTGCCCATAATCAGCATGTTAACCTTTTGGGTGTGTCTGGTGTTGAAAAGTATGGATTTCCCTGATAGGGAATGGAAGTGCAGAAAAGACAAGAACGTCTACAAAGTTTCATGCAATATTGAAAACTCCAGAAAAAAAGAAAGGTCGTGTACTTTCGCCAAATTCCAATACAATTGAATCTTATGAGGGTATGGCAGTGTGGTTGTCACTGAAGGAAATTCCAATAAAACATAAAAGTTTTCTGGAAACAACAGTTTTCTCTGCAGCAGGATTTCAGTCGAAAAACATTCCACTCTGTTTCTCTGAAACTATTGAAATTATCTTGTACCAACTATCTGAAACTGTACCTCATATTGCAGTATAATTCCTTTTTAAAGGGTATTATGTTGATGGTCCATGTTGTAGTGAATAGCTACTGTGAAAAAAGTATACATGCCACAAAAAATTGCAAAAATGGTATTTATGAATATGAGCTCCATAGCTCTCATCCTACTGTATATCTGGGTCTGTTTGTACCTTAAGATAAAAAAGAAAATCTGTCAACCTTCAGCAGTATGGGTGCATTTTCTTCATATAGGGTTCCTCCACATACTACTTGTACAAAATAAAATTAACTTTCACTAAATAACAGGTTATATTAACCCTGAGGCAGAGAGAAACTGTTACCTGCTACAACAGAGAATAGTAAGTGTCATTTGACAGGAAACCATGAAACTTTGAACTTATGTTTCTCTTTCTTCTGGGTCATTTGATACCCCTTCCTTGCAGATGAGATATGTAGATTTCATGGTTCAATTAAAAAAATTCACATCTAGATGCTGTTATATTTTCCTGGGTTTTATACAGTACATTTTTAAGTATTACCGTGTTAGAGGATTCTTGATGTTTGGAGTAAAAATAGAATGCTCATTTATATGGGAACCTCTATAACAATACTGAACAATCACATTGTTTCAGGCATCATTGCTTTTTCTCTATATTGTTTCTCTATCTTTAGACTCTGAAGTATGGAGAAGTCTCCTTCCAGAAGAAATGGCAATGTCACTTCTTAAAATTAGTAGCTCAAAAATTGATTTGAAAAGCGAAGGCTTTCTTGGTCAATTTCTATGATAATATTGTCAAATGTCTTCAATTTTTTTTCTATTGTTCTCTCTTGATAGAGGAATTATTTATTAGTTTTCAATTATAGGAAATTTCTGCTAATATTAGAAGCACAAAAGGGCAGATAAATAAAGATTGTCTTTGCTTCAAATAGATTCCCCTGATTAGATATACATTTCTAAGATGTAGATGGTTTCCATTTTTTAACTACCAACATAAGAAAGCTTTTAGTTTAGTCCCTTACTATTCTGAGAACTCTGCTATTGGCATTTAAGGGTTTTTTTCCTAGACTTCAATTTAAATACTTGTAATAAGAATGCTTTGGAACAATTCAAAGCATATTTCACCCACCTGACAAGGTATATAAATTTCAGACTGTATATTAGTTCACAAAGTAAGCTTACTTGCCCTTTTGGGGTTTGAAGACAATAATTGCCCAACTTCAGTTTTCATTTTAAATCCTGGTGGAGGATTGTTTCTTTAATGCAAATGGATACAGAAACCTCCAAATCAACAATAAGAGTTACAGCTTTCTTTTAGAAAGCTTTCTGTTCAGGAATTCTGATGCAGTATTCAAACTGCTGTTTCACATCTACTATTTTCATGGTCAAGAAAACCAATAAAAAGATACTAAAATATGTTGTATGGGAAAGGAGTCATATGTCCTCCATTTGTCTTATTTTGCTTTTTTTTCCATTTACTGTGGAACTCGAGAAAGCATTTGCTTCTAATTCTTTGTCAAAAGGAGAGAAAGATGTGAAAAACCATCAACAGGACTATGCAAAGATGTCGAAAAATATGTCTGTGTGAAAGAGTAGGATGTATGAGAAAAATCTTGGGTTTTTTTGTTTGTTTGAAACACCTAACCCACCCCTCATCCCCATTTTCAATTTAGATAGTCATAAGTTTGCCTTTTAAATCTTATAAAAGTTGAGTTTTGTACTTTATTTCAGTTAGAAGCAAATTTAGTGATGAAGTCAAGTATCTCAGATGTGATCACAATTATTTATAAACAACTGACTGTGTGATTTGAATAACAGAGAAATCAAATGACTGGTTCTTTGGTTTGGTTTGGGTTTTTTTCTCCTCTTGTTTCTCTTTCTGGCTTGTGGTAATTCTTCACGGCCCTGTCTCCACTGAAAGGAAGAACGACTTGTAGATGTGGTAAAGTTCCTAATGTGGACAAGTTTACAGCTGGTGGAAGAGGCGGTGTGACAGGTAGAGAGGACAAAATCCATCCATTTTATAATTGTATATTTCAGGGCATAACTTGACACAAATGCATTGGTATCAGTGTCTGAGTTAAAGACAGTCGCCTACAAAACAGCTCTTAGAACATAACCAGAAATTAAATGGGCCCATTTAGGATCCTCAGAAAATCTCATTAGAGGGAAACCACCTGCTGTTGGGGGAAATCTAATTTCCTCCAGGTTTTTTTCTATACCCTTGCTGACTGCTGGAGACTGATAAATCTGGGTCTGGGCACAAAATGCAGGGAAACTAAAGCAAGCAGGGAAATGTCCCTAGCTCTTCAGCAGAGCAAGTTATGGCCTTCTTGCAGCCATGCTTTACCACTAGCTGTATCTAATTTGCTGCTCACGGTCACTCTTGAAAAAGGTTTGGGATGTTAGATTTTCTTCCTTTCCTCTGAGTATGTATAATTCAGAATAGCCATTATAGCCATAATAGAGTGCTATTTCTTCCTTCAATGCCAAGTATAGGAAATCAGGTTTTTTTTAGACAAAATCTAAACCTTCAAATCCTGGTGATGTGAAAAGAAGCAAGATTTCACTTTCAAAAAATTTGATATGAATAATAAAAACATTATTTCAACCATGTTTTATTATAAAATTAGCTGTTCCATTTTATAAGGAAGAAATAACATAGATGTTTCAAACTTAAAAATATGGGTTTTAAATCTTCTGGTGCATATGGGTTCTTTTCTTACAGGCACAAATCAGTAACTCTCCAATATTGGCTCTCTAATTTAGATAGCACTCAAACCCGAGAACTATAAATACTGTATTTCATATTCTCTCTTTCTCTAGTTAGCCACATCTGAAGTAAGCTGAAGCCTATTCTTTAGAAGACAGAAGAAGATGAGCAACACATTAGTATGTAAGACATGCTGTACTTAGAGCTGTTAAAAGTCTGGCATAATGCTGACATGGATGCTGCTACACAATGTCTAGCACTCCTTATATCTGAGGTAGGATGCACTGTCATCTCCATCAACCATGAAGTCACTCATTTGGAAAAGAAGGGTTGTTTCTCGATTTGTTTTAGCTGAGAGATTGTCTATTGTAACAAAAGGTAATTTCTCAAGAAATAGAGTCTGTGTCTGCATTAGAAAGAATTACAAAAGAAATAATAACAAAAATTACCAATCCAGTTGGTAAGTATGCATGCAGAAAGACTAAAGATTGATTGTACTAAAGAAAAGAATGCATTGCATTTTTAAAATCCATTGTTTTCTGGTATGCTGACAATGTTGCCAAACATTTCTGCTATTCCTAAAATCAAATTAAGTGTCCTGGAAAATACAGAGTAGTGAAAACTCTGCTGGTATTATGCTCAACTCCTAATGTACAATGATGTACATAAAAATGTTCCACTGTACTCTATCTCACATATGAAGGCATCTTGCCAGCTTGCTGACACAGTGAAAACAAAGAATCTTTGTTTCCAGTTTCAAGCACATTGATCTACTACGAACAGACTAAAAGTGTGAAGAAAATAAGTTGGTTAAGAAACAATTATTGTGTTCTTCTTTTGTAATAGGCAGAATAACCTTTACAGCATCCTATGATTCATTAGTGAATATGTCAAGAACCTGTAAATAACACTTGAAGCTTGTGCTTTTTTTCCTCTTAATTAAACTAACAGTGAAACTCTTATCTCTTGAGGCATATGTTGCTGCCCTGAATATTTTAAGCAATATTTCATTTCTTGCAGTTGTTTTCACATTAAACATGAAGGTGAATTAGACAAGTAATAAAATTCTGTTCAAACTCAAAGCTACCAGATTAAACATCTTTAATAGATCCAATTTGCTAGACCTACACCCAAGGATCAGAACCTTTCTGATTTTTATAGGGCATAGTTTATTTTATATTAGTTGATACACATAGTCCTATCTACCGTGGTTTAGTAGCTCCAGTCATGCAGCAAAATGAACTTTTTGCCTTTTTTTTAAATAATGAAGCTGTAGTTAAATTTTGATCTAAATTTCAGCACCTCTTTTCCCCTAAAGAGAGATTTATATGACTCTTAATGATTTAGGAGTAGTTCTATTAACCGCTCTTCATGTGACTAATCATCATTCATCATACAAACGTGACTATTGGCATGCAGGATTCCTCCTCCCATTCCTCCATTTACTTCCACCTTCCATTCTCAATTCCAGCCTGTTCTCCAGCATTTATTGATCAAGTGTTTGAAAATTCCAATATTCCAATATTTAGTTTATGCACAAGGTGGTAAAGGAAGCTAACTAAATTCATCTCCCATCTCCTTAAAGACACAGAATTAGCTGGATTACCTATTCTTTTTTCTTTAACTGGCTTGAAAATTCCAACCAGAGCACTTTGAGTGCAATCAAAAGCTTATTTGAGGAAATTGGAAGACATCAAATGCATACCAAGACCTTGGATCAAGTCCTTGTTATATGGTAATATTTTCTTTTTCTCAGTAACAAACTAAGTTATGACTGTCCCCAGGCTTTAAACTTGAACCAGTGAGCTTTCAGCTTTGCTAAAGGGAACAGATCATGACAGTCCTTAATGCACCCCATCTGTACACAGACAGCTTCATTTTTGTGGAATGAGAAAGCAAGGAGCTACTTTAAATCTCATTGCCACAGCCTGCTCCATGGTGGCCAAGAAACAGACAGAGCAGTGAAAAATAATAATTTAGGGTCAGGTTTTACTGAGCCATGCCTAAAGATGCAATGTTTCTCTTTAATGCCCTCAGCCTGCAAGCAAAATACAATTTCTTTGTTCAAACATGCCCTCATTTAATCATAACAGTAGCAAGACATTTTCCTAAAGAAAGGAAAATGCTAAAGAAGCTAGAAGTTATTCACCTTTGCCTTTCTCTTCCACATCTTTGATGTGCTAACTACCCATTTTATCATGGAAAGACAATAGAAAGTGACAGAAGTTTTAAAATACTTTGAATTCAGAAAACAGCTACCATGAGCACATAATAATTGATTCAAACAAAAAGTCAAACCAGTAAAACAATTAATAGACATACCATAGTCCATAAAGTGAAAATGTTTAAGTCTTTTGAAACTTTTCATAAAACAGGGGAAGAATTTCATGACAAACATTATTAAAATATTTTTGAAGAATGTGAGGTACTGGACCAGGTTTCCCAGAGAAGCTGTGGATGTCCCATCCCTAGAAATGTTCAAGGGAAAATTGGTTGGAGCTTTGAGCAACCTGGTCTAGTGAAAGGTGCTCCTGTCCATGTCAAAGGGATTTAAACTAGGTGATCTTCAAGGTCCCTTTTAACCAAAGCCATTCTAGGATTCTAGGAAGAAAAATAACTGCATCCAAAACCACGAGAGTAAGGCATGAAAAACTACAGGCAAAAGGCAACCCAGAAAGCACAGTCTCATTTACATAATATAGATGTTGCTGAAATGTCCCATGTTCCAAACACACTTTAGAAACCCAAGAGCAATACTAAGAAACACTCAGAAAAAACCCCCACCCAATTTCAGAAAAAAGAGATTCCTGCTCACCAGTAAGCTCCTAGCTTTTTCTAAGTTATTTATAAAAAGGGTACCATCTACAACCTTATTTACATGCTACAAGAGCAGACTGAAAAATAAATTTCATAGGAGGCATTTTCCCTGGTTTCTATATCTATGTAGTAGAAGTGTTAAGAAAGTTGATCTGAAATATTTTCGGTTTGAACCCCACTGTCACTTGATTTACCATTTGTGTTTGCCATGACTGCACAAGCTTTATGGCATCAATATAAGAAATTGTAACACAAATTTGTTTTATAATTTACACTAGTACAATATAATTGTACTTATACTTCGATTTTCAGTGACTTTAGTGAACCCTAGTATTTGTGTTTTGTCTTCTTCATGAAACATCCAATCTACCTAATTAACATGTAAAATTTTCTTTAGATTTTGAATCTCTGGAATTCATTAACCTGTGCATCTTGTCTCTCGAATCCCACTGATTTAAACTGTGTCTCCTTTTCTTCCTATTTTTAATACTGACATCAGTGAATAATAGCAGTGTAAAAATCCACTAAAAGTGAATTTGCATCTCTTTCAATCTATATATAGAATGTGAGATATGATACATTACTGTCTCAGAGATGGGATCTGCGACGCATTCCCTGTGGTCATTAGCCTTCTTGTGACAGCTGTTTAACATTGGTAACATTTTGGAGCAACAGAAAAGCTTTAGATGCTTCTGAAACCCTGGTTATCCTGCAGTAAGTAACCATTCATCCTTTGCTGATGATACTGACCCCCTGCCTGATAAAGATGAAGTTCGTTGTTTTTTGGGAAATGTTTAGGCTTCTCTTTAGCACTGAGCCATTGTCTCATGCTGTTCCTCTTCCTGCCTGGCTGATCTTGAGCTAGGGATAATTACTGGAGAGGTCACAGACTTACAGATGAAAATAAAATGTCTATCTCTATGGTCCTAGATAAGCACTATTTGACGGCAAAGGAGCTACTAAGCTGATGTATTACATGGTATACCTAAACAGATATTGCCCTTACTGTATCCTTTAATACAGCAGCCTGTAGTACAGCAGAGGAGGGGAAGAATGAGCTGTAAAACATTTAAAGAACTTTCACTTGATGAAAGCAGAAGTATATCTGGCAATGACCATATTTTGTCTTTAGACACCTACATCTATCAAGGACAAGACAAGTTATAGGACAAGCATTCAAAGGAGAATGAAGCAAGTGAAGCAAACCTAATTAATAGTAATAGGATATTAAATCTACGCTATATCACTGGCTCCTTGTATCCATCTAAAGGTGATAACCAATTGTATAGTGTGTAATTTGGCCTACACAACCTTTCTAAATCTGCAGTGCAAGTTTATTAATGTGAATTAGGTATTAAATACATCACCTGAGGTAACAAATATTGCAGGGCTTCTTGGGAGAAAGGAAGCAGAGACAGATAAAATTTTTAGATTAAAAATTCAGTTTTGTGGTTTCCTTCAATTACAGAAGTCAAAAGAACTATTTCTTGTGGTTTAGCCATGAGAATTTTATGATACCTACAAGACAGAGCTGCAAGCCAGTATTAACCTTAACATGTTGCAAGTGATGATTAAAATACACATCTTTAAAAGAGAATAGTGATTTTTTTCCCCTAGCTGCATTATTCTAGTAGTAAAAACTGATTTTCAGTTGAGTATTTGTGAGTGTTGCTAAGAATATAGTTTGAAAGGCATAACACATGACACAAAATGCAAATGGGGTGGTTCTAGTTCTCTGTAATTGTCTATTTCCAGAAAAAATAGAAGGCAAGAAAAAGCTTTTAACTTTTCAAACTAAAAAATAGGAAGAGTGAATGCATCTTTCAGTAAATATGGTGAATTAATTTATACAGGAGTTTTTGTTGTTCCTTTGCAGGCTTGGGACTGTTTTATTTTCTTTTTTCAGTGTAAGAAAGCAAGAACTTCTTACAAATAGTCTAGTAAAATGCAGCGTATTTTGTTATGGCTCAGAAGAAAATGTAGACCATGTTAGTGTTTTTGGCATAAACTCATGGCACTGCTTTCAATATATTTTTATATCTGAAGTGGTGAGAGACTTGTTTGTCATTGCCATGATGACAGGTAAACACAAACTCGGAGGCACAGAGCAGTGGCACAGACTCCAGGAGGTTTAAAGATGTGACTGGATAAATTTCTGAGCAACTAGGCCTGACCTCATAACTGACCCTGTTTCAGGTAAGAGCTAAGACAGGATGACCTCCTAAGATCCCTTCCAAGCTTGAACTACTCTGTGATTGCACAAGTTTTTGGATGGGTCTGCAATCTCTACCATGACATGCTTTTCTATCTCTGCCAGGTGACAATTGTGTTATTTACTGCCTACAGGAGTTTTTAAAGGAATGTCCCTGTCTTTCTCATATCCAGGCTGCTTCTTCTGCATGTGGGATCACAGAAGACAAGGTAGCAAGAATCTTTTTTCATCATTATAAGAGATGTGGAAGAGAGCATCACCTGCCAGAACTAGGAGTTAAATCCCAGTTAAACCAGTAAGACCACAGCAACAGTGTCCTCAGGCACTTACCACTGAAACTCACTAGAGTCCTACTCTTCTTCCTCTTTGCATAGGAAAGAACATGCCTCAAAAACCCATACTCAGTGTAACTTTTTATTGGAACTTTGACTGTTTAATGGAAATTTGTTTATATATTTGTTCCAACTCACATCTCGACAGCCTTCTGAGTGCTCTCCCAGCTGCCACTCAAAAAACCACAGGATTGTGTCTGGGTGTTGTTTCTGGCTTACAGTGTAAAATCAAAGATTCCCCTATGTCATGTATACAGACAATGTATTTCAAAGAGCAACAGTTTTGTGAGGCAAGCATCTTAGTAGTAAAATTTCCATTTTTGATGGCTGAGAGGCAGTGACCTCAGGACATTATGCACATATCTTCAGAAGAGTTGCCAATAAGGTTAAAGATTTTGCAGTCTAACAATCTAAGTATAAGCAAAAAACATGACTTCTCAGTAAATACAGCTCATTGGTACCAACTAGAGAAGGTAATATTTCAGTTAATCAACAAACCAAAATGAACTAAGAATTCCTCATTCCAGAAAATGTGTTGATGTCTGAGTAACACTCTCTGTAAAGCCTAGAATTTTTTTTAAACACAAATGTTAGATTCATAATGTTTCATAAGATTATTCTTATCCATAAACAGGACAGAAAAAAAACTGTTATGACTTTTCAAGAGAAAATGTATTACTTGCGTTACAATAAAAAAATTATTTATCATGTATCAAAAAACACAATGTTTATTGTATAAAATTTAACAATAAATATAAACTGCATTTATTCCAGTTGTCATCAGTTCATACAGTTGCATCTTATTTTCTTTTTTAAACTACATAGATTATAATAATACACTGCTTTACTTTCTACTTGGAAGATTATGGAAGATTATAGAAGGTACTATCCTCAAAGAAGAAAGATAATATTAGGTGAATGAATCATAATTGCCTGCAGCACTGTAAGCAGATGCAATTTGATGTCAAAATCTCTATAAAAATGTCTCCACATTTCAAAATAAGTATTTCATATTTTGTTCCAAGAAACAATCCTCAGCCTTTGTACAAACTACATAGGAATTTATAATTCTATTATTTTGGGTTTAAAATATACAGTGCTTCTAAACAATCCCATATTTTTCTACTAGGTAGAGGAAAAAAATCTCAAAACAAAGGTCTACCATTTACACTGTAGATGAGCATGAGATCTCACCTCTCCTTTCTTTCTCACCCTCCCTTCCACTTAAGAAAGAGGGTTTCATCCTTCAGGTGGTACCAACCGGGTTTTTTTCGCAGTTCCTTAGGTGTCTTAACCTTTTTATACTGCTAGGGACCTTCAGCTTTCCCACTCTACATCCTGCAAGCTCTGCACGTCTTCACGTGATCTGCTGTGACATCGTTTTCCCAAAATTTTTCTCATACTGTTGTTTTGCTGCTATTATTTCCATGGTCTGGCTCCCACAAGCTCAGCGGTGTTGCTACTTTAGTTACTTCTGAGAAGCAGTTGCCATTAGTTAGGAAAGACCTTTCTTTACCATTGTTCTACCTGCTGCCCAAAATAAGCCCTGGTTGTGCTAGTGGGGACAATAATGTGCACCCAGAAAGGTCAGCAGCCAGGCAGTGTGCAGTACCTGCCCTGATGTCCTCAGCACCTGAGGCATCACCAACAGGAACAACCAGTTGGGAGGTGGAGCAATTCCTGATGGAAACTCTATAGTTGCTAAATGTAAAGTACTACAGGGAAAAACAGCCAGCTGCATCAGAGAAAACATAAAGGGAAAGTGTTTGTCTAGGAATTCCTGTGCTTTCTTTAAGAACTGCCCACTAGGAAGAGTTTTCCCTTCTCTTCCTTCTCTCTGTCTCTCTCTCTTTCTCTCCTCTTTCACTTTTCTGTCGTATTTTTTCTTGAAGCCCCAAAGCAGCATCTGTCACGAATAGAATGGCTGTTTGTCATCAGCTGCAGACTGCTGTATTAAATATTTGTGCATTTGAACCTGTCCCAATATCCTTTTCACAACACTGTGTAGCTCTGGAACAGGTGCTCTAGCTAACTTCTCTGACAGCTTTGCTCCTACGTTATAAGAACACTAAAACCAGCTTTTACTATTTCTGAATGTGATGTTGTTAATTTTCCTTATAGTACCTTGCATGATGCTGTGTTTTGGATTTTGAGCAGCTGTGTGGGGCTTAGGTGCCTAAAGGGTTAGGCCACAACATTGATAAGAGTTTTAGATGGTCACCATGTCATTATACTTTAAAGTATAATATTAAATATAATTTTTATATATACACATATATATTATATAAAGTATTATACTTTAAAGTATTGGCCTACAGATTAAGAAAATTGAGAAGAAACAGAGGCATGGATATTTTCAGATACTAAATATATGTACCTATGTATATATGTAAATAAAAAGAATTAAATTTGCATATATATACACATCTAGGTATAGATATATAAAAGATAGAAGGATTCAAGTCAGAAATAATTAAAGAAAAACTGTTTTCTCTACATCCACCAGAAGTTTCAAGCAAACAAAAGCTCATTCTTATAATATTAGCAAAGGTTGATAGTAAAATCATATAATCTATGAAGTCATTATGCATAATATAGTAACAGTATTTCAGTTTTCAATGAAAAATTATCCAGGAAAAATACCCTTCTCCAAATAAGTATCATCTCCAAAGAAAAAGTTACAACATGTTTTATGTAAATGTAATGGCTATACATAAGAAAGCACTTTTTCTTTAAAAAACTTTCAGAGAAGACTAAATTGGAAAAGAAAAAATAATTAACAGGCTTTTGATAACTTGAAGAACTCTTCCTCAACAAAGGAATAGTTCCTGTTTATCTTTAAGTAAAAGTCTTTCGAGGGGAAAAATATCCTTTTTGTTATATTGGATAGCAAAGCTAATTTTCAGAAAGCGATTGTGCTACAACAGCAGGAAACTCAGACAGGAAATCTCCACTGCATTTCTCACACAAATGGTTCAAGAAATGCAAAGCATTTAGAGCAAAAGCACTAAACCTTCAGTTTTTGAAATATAGTATATGTTTGAACATAGGCTGTAGGTGTTGCATATTTATGAACAATTACCTGAAAGATTGATTCAAGGTACAAAAACAAGTGGTATGCCACAATATGCTGTGAGTGTATTGTGAACAGATACTTCTCTTCTGTCTTTGTTAAGAGGATAAGAAACAATTTTTCTTTAGAATTATATGTATGTTATTATCATTTTCATAATTCCCAACATTTTTGTGCTTATTCCAAACCGTCCTGCTGCTGCTAAAGATAAAGGTAAGCTTCCAGCATTCTTTCACTTTTATTGAAATAAAACATTAAAAAATCCAGCCTCCTCTGAGAGAGAGGACAGAAATCCCTCCTTTCTAGTTAGCTGTCTTCTGTAATCTGACATTCTAATTCAAATTAATGGAACTTGATTGTTTTCCATAAACCAAGGAAACATCTTTATGCACATTTCACAGTGTGTAACATTAAATTCTGCATTAAATTGCAAATTCAGAGAAGTTAAATATCACTATTTTTATTATGCTGTATTCTGTTTGCTCCCATAAGAGATCATGAAACCTCAGTTGTTTATATATGCATCTAGGTGAAAACTTACATGTGGTATTGGAGGTTCTTAGAACCTAGAAGCCTTACTAGTTCTTAAAAAGTGTTTTTTAACCTGCAGGGTGATGTCTGTAAACACATATTCTGGTAAAAAAAGGTTCTTTCAAGACATCTAGGTTCCTTTCCTGAATAGTATCAAATTCTTAGCTTACTTTAAAAGGTGACCTTCAGTTTCTGTCAGTTGCAGAGAAGTAACTGATAGAAGGGGAATACTGATGTTGTATAATTTTTGTTTATCGATATAAAAGTGCCTAGTAATAGCCAGACACCATCAATGTCAAAGAACAGAAAGTAGCCTAAGATGATGTATCATGAGATATAATCATTAGCAACTAAGCTATGGAATCATCTGTCTGATATACTCACTCAGGCTAAATGGCCAAGCCTGAGCCCCTGAAATATGAATCAAGCATAAGATTCTCAGGTTTCAAAGACCATAAAGAAATTCACATTTCTTTTCAAGTGCTTACATAAACATGTAATATTCAGGCAAAGTCAAGATGGTTGTGTTTCTTTAGAAAATTTGAAAAACTAGCAACAAATAGGACAATGTACCAGAAATGTGTAGCGCCATCAGGTGAACAACCAGCTGCCGTCTCCTACCATTTGAGAAAGAAACCTATCTAGAATCAGCCTCTAATTTCTCTTAGCGAGAAAATGTGCTTTTAATTAAAATTAACCTGGAAATTTCTTGTGACATTAGTAAAAACAGTGTTCTGATTGCTTTGTGGTTGTGCACCTCTACTGGAAACAAGGTCTGAGTAGCTCTGAGTAATGGCTGTTGATAAAAATACAACACTGAAAAGCAAAATAAGCCCAGAAACATCCCAAACAAACAAAAGAACAAAAAACCCAGAATAATTTACTACATCTAGATGCACTCAGTTGAGCTTTAATGGGTAAAATGCCAAGGAATTGAAAAATGATACAATCACAGCTATGCTACAAAAGGTAAACAAGCTAAGAACTTATGCTACCAGGCTTGACCAATGGTTTAATTTTTATGTAAGGTTTCTTTCATTTCACTGCAACAATAAGCAGCTGCTAGTTTGATTAAAATTATAATAAAATAAAGACTGTATGCTTTTCTCCACTGTCAAAGGAAGAATGGCAACTCTTTTTAGTTTTCATGACAAGCTGTCTTTCTCCATCTGAAAGGGCAAAAAATTAAATAATCAATGAGTTTCATCTTTATTTAGAAGTGAGCTTGTACATTATCTACAAGTCAGCCATGTATTCGCACCTGTGAATCAGAAATTGCACAAAAGAGAAATGAAATCTAATGAAAACTATTTTTTGAAAGTTATCCCTTCGTTTCTCTTGGGCTGGGGTTTATGCAATTGCTTCATCTCTGTGGGGAATATCTTTGAGTATTAACTAAACCTAGGGTCCCAAATCCCTCTTAATCTGTATTTATTTTTGGGTAACTAGCTGTGCCATCCTGGGTTAATCTTGTTCAAGTTCAGGTATAGCTCAAAACAAAAATAAATTTCTTATGCAGCTAAAATATTCATGTCCTGCAGGAAAGCAGAGATTTTTCTGTTAATATTACCAATGAAAGAAAAATGACTGCCTATTGAACTTTGCATTGAAATGGAGTGGTTACATTTTGCATCAGTCCCTGTCATCTCCAGCTAGTGGTGTGTGTACTCCTACTTTTTTCATCACAAACTCAAATGAGTTCACCTATACTGTGTTTTGTCAATATTCTGTTTGATTTTGTACTGGAAGGGAAGCAGTAGCCTGATAGGATCACTTATAGTCAAAAGGGATTTCATTTGTTCCTCATCACCTCTCAGCCAGTAAATTGAGATTGATAGCTGATATTTTGTTTTGATTCATGAGTGTTATAATGCAGAAATCCATATGGCATTTAGGAAAAAAGTTTCAGTTTGACTTCTGGGGGACATTCCAGACTTAGTTAGAATATATAGTAGAGATACTGGCAGGAAAACCAGCAGTTTGGTTGATTCAAACTAAGGTTCAGTGATGGCAAGATGAATCAGCTCTGTGAACACAGTGGTGGAAATTTAGGAAGAACAGCATCTAGTGAGTTTATTTCCAAAGCTGGAGTATAAAACCTTAGCCAAGCATATGGCTGCATTTATATATCCTGTCAAATTTTAATGGAGACTACTTTGCTAGTAAAAAGAAATATTCAGTGGTTAATTCCTAAGAGTCGTTTCATGTGAGAAGAACAATGTACTTTTTCTAAGTTTCTTTTATTTCTTCCTTCATCAGAAATTTCACAGTAGAGCAGGATACCAGATTTTTCTGTCTTTTTGTTACTTCACACCATAAGGCTTCATTAAATCATTCTAAGAGAGTCTAGAATTTACAAATTCATTTATTTTACTCCAAATAAATTTTTTTGGGAAGCAATAGCCAGATTGGTGTTTTAATGTGTTCATCTTATTAGAGGCTTTCTACTGTAGGCAGAAATTATTTTCTCTATTTGCAAAAAGTCTTCCTTCAGAGCTAATAAATCTTGTTGAGAAGTGAACTCATCATAATAGGTATAGTTTTTTCAGTTGTTTGCTTTCTGAAAATTCTCTTCAATACATTTTAATTACATGTTTATGTTAATATTTATATGATTTAACACAAAGCTACTTTAGCTTTGATTTGCCTCCTGTGCAGGAAAGTATTTTTCTGCAAACTGATTCTTTGTTATTTATTGAGAACTGACCTTGACAAGGAGGTTTGCATGGGCCTGATATCATCTTGAATGAGAATTGCTGCCAGGCAACCCATCATTCCTCTCCAGGGTGAGTGAGATGCTACAATATTATGAGTGCTCTACTGACTGCTGTGAACAAGCTAGAACTAAATATATCCGTTGGATAATGATAGATAACATTTAGGACCCTCAACAAATGAAAAACAAAGCATGGAGAGATGAGACAGAAAGGGAAAATTTTCTTTTCTTTCTGAGGATTTCATTTGGCCCATGGGAAAATATAAGAATTCTTGATAGGAATACATGTATACAGATTTGCCAAACTATGAGTTAAAATAATAACAGATATCATAGTTAAAAATGAAGAGATGTATTTTTTCAATTCATAGTTCTAAATTATTGGCATAAAAGCAAATTAATGGTAAAAAATTAATAGTGGTGTCAATTCTAAAAAATTGAAAACCAATATTTTTAATTCAAACAAAACTTACTGGACTTCTAGAGAGTAAAAAAACCCACTTTAATTGTGAATATTATTTGCAAGTCATATCTGATGTACACGAACAATAAATCATTTGACCAATGCATCCTATATATCTATTAATCAGCACAAATGAATGTGCTACAAATGAAAGTACACAATTTAATTACATCTATGTAATTAAATTTCTAATTTCAATTAGAAAATAATCAGTGTGTATATATAATATGGTATATTATTGTACATTTGCAGCTACAGCTAAATGATATCTAGCTTGTAGATCTTTATTCAGTGTACTTCAGTATGCAAACTCATCTAGACACAAAATCAACTTCAAACCCCCTCTGTTCTCTACTCTGAAAGAAGAAATGGAGAAAGAACTCCAGCAAAATAAAGTGGGGATGAATTTTATAGCTAGCACCCTTCTGAAAAGATAGTATGCATCTACGCATAATACAGACCACTTACAGCATCAGAGAACATTTTATCTCCTGAGAGCAGAGTAGCTGTACTGAAGAGGTTCACTTACTAAATTTGAGAAAAGCCTTGAGTGATTATTCTTAAAAAGCAAACAATCCTCTGTGCTGAGAAAGGCAGCAGAGCTTCATAGAGATCTTTGAGAATATCAAACAGCAGAATGAAAGTCTAAACAGCAGTCTTGTTTTCTGGGAGGACACCAAACTGAAAGGGGAGATACCAGTGCAATTAAAAAAAAAAGATGGCCATTTAGCTTCTTGCATGGAGCAAATCTCTTTGGAATCAGAAACTAAAGCTCTAAAGCAGTATTTCAGTGGCAGAAGATGCTATTTCAATCCAATTGACAAGGTCTTCTTCTTGCAGAGAATACTGTATAGTGATTTGTCTCTTGATTATAGAAGACCCTGATCTAGAGAGTCTGGATCCATCCTAGAAAGATCTGGAGAAAAGCCAACAATCCCATTTTGCATGGATACTGCTGACAGAGAAGAGCAAGAGAAAGAATCTGAAAGCAAACTTCAGATAATTCAGAAGAAAGATGACAGTAAGCATGGCTATGTCAGTGAAAAGTTCCTAAGAAGCTGAAGAATCTTAGTGTCAGGCTCAGAAAGTGCAAGGAGTAAGAACTTGGGTTCATCAGAAACCAGGTTGGATTCATCCAACCACAGTGGATGATTAAAGAGCATCTATTAGGAAGGAATGGATTTTAAATCAATGATACAATTAGGTTTCTCATGCCTGAAATAAATAGAAATAATTAAGTTCTGGAAGAAGACATGCACACTCAAGCAGAAGAATTAGGAATGGTTTTGTGCTCTTCATACAGGATGCTGTTGTGCTTTAGGAATGGTAGTCCACAATAAAGTGAAACATTCCAAACTTCTTGCCACTCAATCATTTTCCCTGACCCCTTCTTCCAGCAGGCTGGAGAGGAGAATTGGAGGGAAAAAAGCTGAAGATCATGGGTTGAGGTAAAAACAATCTACTAGAAACAAGAATGAAATTAGAAATTAACAGTAACAACTACAATGTTAATAGCAGCGTATACAAGAGCTGAATGATTCACATAGGAGCACTCACCACGTGGAAATCACAAATATCCAACTACTCCACCACGCTACCCAGCCACAGGGACTCTTCTTCCCCAACCCCTGCACATGATGGGATGTGGCATAGAATAACTTCAGGGTCCTCAGGGTCCATACCCTCCCTGGTTACTGCAAGTATTAACCCTTTCCTGACCAGTACCAGGACAGAGGCAAAGACGAGAACAAAACCAGCAGTATTTATGCTTCTGCATCAAAGTTGGAAGCTTGAGAAATTGTGTGGATAATCTTAGTCTAGCACTAAATGAGGACATAAAATAGAATTCTGAATGTTTATCTAATCAGTGGGAGACTGTAACTGGGTTACATAAGATACAGGACTAATACTGACAAATATATGAAACATTGTTTGCCCCAGAAGGTAAAAGAAATCAAACAGGTTGAAATTTCCAGTCTCAGATAGAAGAGTTTACTTTTTTGATGAATTTTTCTGATACCACATGATGGTAACACTGGTAGTAATCTGCTTATAGAGATTAGAGGCAAGAAGTAGGCACGGCAGGCATGGCAATCTTGACTCCATTTAAACTAGAAAAATGTCATACAAGGCTCTAATGCAGAGACCATAATTTTATGCACTGTCAATGATGAGCAACTGGCTGTAAGCTTCACAAGGAAACTAGGGATGGAAGCATGCTACTTCAGGGGTGCAAGTGGTTTCTGTGTTGACCCACTAATAGCAATTCACCCCATAATCCTTGGACAAGTATTGTTCTGCTGCTGATCATCTAGCATCACTATAGGGTTGCTCTCAAATCTACTGGGCTGAGGTTGCTCTCAAATCACCCCCTAATCAGTCATTATGTTCCTTAGTGTATTGCTGTTGTCCTGCTCTATTTACTGACAGTAGTTGTCAACTTGTCAAGGTACTTCTCTTGTCAAACTGTGAGCATATTTTATAGTAGTATATCTTTACACTTTGTTTAGGTAACTGAATCTGCTTTTGGAAACTCACGTTTATGGAAATAAAATTGTGATTTACAATCATGGGAACGTCTCTGATAACAGGAATCCATACAAGCAAATGTTTTTGTAACTGCTGGATATTACATCAAAGTCGGGAATGTAACTTCCACCTTGGCTTACCTAGCTGTATAGTCACCAAGTACTA
This sequence comes from Ammodramus savannarum pratensis, assembly GCA_020466415.1. Lineage (NCBI taxonomy): Eukaryota > Metazoa > Chordata > Aves > Passeriformes > Passerellidae > Ammodramus > Ammodramus savannarum. Next base: position 63,778,246 of record JAHXMQ010000807.1, read on the forward strand.
CTCCACACAGTGTATCAGAACAGAGGCTTGAGCTACCTAGAGACAAATCATGAATCATTTAAAATTCCCCACTGGGTAAGAAAATTAATTCAACTATTTTTGAAAAATGCCACTAACTTTATATAAATTTAAAATTCTTTTCCACAAAGTCTGACCGTCCCTTGATTCCATGTAAAAACTATGTACATCAGCAACAGAAAGAAATTAACTGAAAATTTACAGATGTGTTGGCATACTTGAGTGCAATGATTAAGCAATGAGAATATATGCTTAGGGTAGATATGATGACTTGAAAGAGTAATTGTATTCTCCTGTAAATTTTTTACCATTTCTTTTTAGCACAATATTTATTCCTTTCCATATTCCACAATGCATATCCCAAAACATCTAAGCATTTTTCCTTTGTTTCAGAAAATGAGCAAACCATGCCCTAACTGTTAAGGTTATGATGGTATAGTACCTAAAGTTTATAAAAATCTCTTTAAAGTATGCTCTCATAAGATGCATTTTCACTCCTTTTGTTTTTTTCACAGGAAGTTTATATGTGTCTGCTGCAAAAATAGCTTCTATTTCTACATTCTACATTCTAAAATTTTGAAGGTAGTGAAAAATACATGTTTTGATTACTTGTGTTGTTATAATTCTATGTGAACAACATGGTTTAGACCTTTTTGTTGTCAAGACCACCTTGTATCGTGCTGTTTCTACTGCTAAAGAAAAGCATGGTTGAAAATTACTGAGTTTTTTTGCAAAGTTGCGCTAATCTGACACAACACTGAAATTCATAAGGTTTGGGAAAGATTTGCTTTCTGCTAACAAAAATATTTTCCCTAAAATGAGCTAGATAAGTTGTTTTTAAAAACCCAATATATTAAGAGAAAAAATTCTTCAGAAGACTGACTATGTTATTTAGGGTAAAATTAGTTCATTTCTACTCAGGGCTATGTAGCATTTACCTAGGTATCTAGTCCTTCTTAAAGAGGATGACAGATTCTACAGACCTACAAATTCAATTTAGCCTATAATTCACTTTGAAGTAAATATTCTCATATAAATATGATTCAATTTGAACTAAATATCTGGTATTAAAAATTATAAATAACTTTAATAAGTTAATGGCTCAATGTTAAAATAATTTGAACATCTTGTTTGCTAGACTTAGCACCAAAGCCAGTACATGTTGGAGTCTAACTCAAGAATGTTTTTGTGTAAAAGGCAGCTGCTTCCGTTTTATGTACTACAAATAAACTAGAGCAAACTCTGCAGCTGCTTTTTGTTTGTTTGTTTGTTTGTTGTTTAGGCCAGGTTTTGCTGTCATGGCTGTTAAACCTGATGCCTCCTTTTAAATTGAATTTCAAACATCACTCCACAAGTATGTGAAAAGAAGAATTTGATTTCCTTGCTTTCTATAGTAAGTATTTTGAAGCACCCCTGTTCTTGATCAAAGCTGATGTCTAAATTGGAAAATCTGCTCTTAATTTCCTAGATGAGGTTCCAAATGTCAAAGAAAAATGAAAATGTTAGTTATGAGTACGATGTATATATGTTTTATAGTTTATGAGTATTTGAAAATTTGGATTCTTTTTGTCAGATTCCAATGCCACTTAACAGTGGTCTCAAACTGAGTTCTGCTATTTAGGGAATTTTCAGTTTTACCATAACTAAGCTAAATATACATATTTTTTTTAAAGTGTGTTTGTGCACACTTCATTCATGACTGAATGTATAAATACCTTTTTATGTTCAGCTCTTAGTCTTAATTCTCTATAACAGTGTAATTCCTTGTATGCATACAGAAACGAAATTCTCTCATGGGGATTCAATGACAGAAGAGCCAAATACCAGAGTGTGAATAGTATTGTTTTACACTGGTTTGTAATTTGAAGTCACAGTGCTATTTAATAAGTGGAGAAGTGATTAGCAGAGCATAAATTAGGTACTTGTAAAATGAATGGTACAGTGAGGAGAAAGTGTTTGCTATTCATTTTAATGCTGTCTACTGCTAGCATCAATATAAGAAACATATTTTAGAAAAGTTTAAGTCTGGGTAGGTTGTTAATAAGCTAAGTCATCCATGGGACTTTAAAAATTCTTCATTAAAATGAATAGCTCTCATACTTTCACTCTATTCATTTCACATCCAATATCCCCATCTAATTTGTGGAAGTGACAATTTCAAGTATGCCACTCAAGAACTGAGCATAATGACTAGCATTATTTAGATGCATAAAATGAGAAGAAAAATGTGAAAAATCACCCTGACAAGTGCAATTTTCAGAGCATTTAAGAAAAACTCTGTAGCATAAAAAGGCCAAGCACAAAGTTTGCCAATTGTTTTGGGTGCAATTTTCTCAGTTAGAAAGTACAAGCACTCAGTAATGAAATCTCAGTCACACACATACACACACACATACACGTTCACCTTCCTCTCCTCAGCTTTCAAGAGAGAGAATGTTGAGCAACTAGAGAGGTCAGTTATTTTTTGTCATTATATTTTTAATTGCTGTTTTATGAAGTTTTTCAAAGGCCCAAATAAAAATTTCTTCAAATTTCTAGGCCTTGAGGCTTCAGAATACTGAAGACACAGAGATACTAAAATACAAAACAAAAACTACTACAAATCTAAATATCTGAATAGTGATAATTCTGAGAAATTCATGCTTTGTTCATAAAAAAATCACACTTTTAAAATCATAAATGGAATAAAAAAAATTATATTATGAGCTGGGATGTGCTTAACAGATATTCACGACTTGTTCTGAAAAACCCTTCAGAGACATCTCATGATATTCTCCTTTCCCCAAGCTTTTGGTAGTGTCTTAGTGTGTGTGCATACACAGGAATGTGCAGAAATTTGAACATACTACTGCCATTTTCTATTCTTATTCCAGAATATTTTATGGTCTTTATAATTTGTTCCATGAAAGTTTTTATTGTTCTTAGTCCATTTGTTAAATGGATTTTACAAGCCGCTTTCATCTACTTTCAAAAAGAACGGAAGGATTTTAGTCATACATGGTATCAGGTGAACATTTAAGAAATGAGAAGGCAAATATCAAATCTCTGGTGTGCCCTACTAATCTTGCAACTCCACACATTCCCCCCAAACATAATATTTTATCATTCACAATCCTCCAACTTCTAATACCTGCTCTCTTTTCCAGTAATCCACCTACTTTTTTTTCTAAAGTTACAGAAGTATTAGCTTAAAGCAAATTTTGAAGTTCATGAAGTCTTTTCTCCAGCTTAAACAAGCACTACACCAACAATGCATCAAGTCAGACATGGCTTTACTAACTGAGTCATAAAATTCACCCTGGACAGAGAATCTGCAGTCTCTATGGATAACCTCTCTTGGTACTGAATTGCTCTTTTGGTGAAGAGAGTTTTCCTGCTGGCTAAACTGAAGATCTCTTCAAACTTTCATTATTCCTCACAATATTTTCTTTTGCTAGTACTTCCTTCTTAGACTCCAATTTTTTTCAGTTTTAACAAGATCATCTTCCCATCTCAGAGCTGTCTCTGTTTAAAATGAATGGTTGAAAATGTCTCAGCATTTTCATTTATGTCTGTGGATGCAAAAGTCTTCCCATTCCTTTTCTGTCATATTTCAGTGATTCTATAATGATCTGTCTCGAAAGACAGAAACACAAATTCCTTTCCTAATTCTGAAGATAAATGTAAGTTGCATGAAGCTTCTTCAGTGATGCTGATCTATGAGGACTTCTCTAAACACACACGAAGAAAATACTTACTTAACTGGTAAGTGACTTGCATGGTTCTAGAAATCTCTATTATCATAGTGAATTACTGTCAAAGACATTCCCTGTGATAGTATGATGAGGCATGAGTATTTCCCAAGAATTTGTGACCTTCCAAAGGCCAGTTCTTCATTCCTACAAGTACGAGGTACATCTTTTCAAGCGTTTTTCTCCAGATTAGATGTTTATGAATAAATGCTTTAAATGTTGAGAGACCTTACTACATTTATTTCTAGCAGAGACCAAGAAGGAAAGTTTCAGTGGTGCTGGACTTCCTCTTTTTCCTGACTCAGGAATATTATCTATTACATATTCTCCCAAATCTTCTTGGTCCTGCAGTCTGTACTACTTATAGTTTTAGGATTCATTTTATATTACATGATCAAGGATTGATCTCCATGTTAAAACTCTCATTTCACTACTCAAATGAACAGATTTTTAATTCTTTTGAGCTCAGAACTGTCATTCCTCTTTTCAGAGATTTTGCTGTAAAGAGAATCACATTTGAACCTTTGATTATTGAGGAGGTTTAGCTCTAGGGCTGATGGTACTTCCTTTTAATGAAGGTACTCCTGCATTAAACTCAGAAGCACTTCTACTTTCATTCCACAGGTTCTTTGTTCCCTTTCTTCCATTGCAAAATTTCCTGATTCATAAAAAAACCAAACCTGGGATTCCACGTACCTGATAGTCCACATATCAGCTGTCCAGAGGGCAACATTAACCACAATATTAGTGAAACACTGTTCAGAAATCATCTGCAATTAAAACAAAAAAAAAAAAATAGCTTGAGGTGGTGATAGCTAGAAGGTGGGTAAGCCTCTGGTGGCCGTACCCTCAGCAAATTTGCAGATGACACTAAGCTGAGTGGTGTGGTTGATCCATCTGAAGGATTGGATGAACCCAGAGGGTGCTGGACAAGCTCTAGAGACTTCTAGAGCTTGGCCCATGAGAATCTCATGAGGTGTAACAAGACAAAGCTGCACCTGGGTTGGGGTAACCCCTGGTATCAGCACAGGCTGGGGGATGAACAGATTGAGAACAGCCTTGCTGAGAAGGACTTGGGAGTGCTGGTGTATGAGAGGCTGGACATGACCCAGCCACTGGCGCTCACAGCCCAGAAACCAAATGTGTCCTGGGCTGCATCCAAAGCAGTGTGGGCAGCAGGGGAGGGATTCTGCCCCTCTGCCCTGCTCTGCTGAGACCCACCTACAGTGCTACATCCAGCTCTGGGGCCCCAGCACAGGAAGAACACCACTTATTGGAGCAAGTCTAGAGAGAGTCAACAAGTTGATTAGAGAGAAGGAGCACCTCTCCCATGAGAAAAATCAGAGAATTGTGTTTGCTCAGTCTGGAAAAGAAAAGGCTGTGACCTTTGGGGGTGATGTAATTGTGGGTTTCCAGTACCTGAAAGGAAACATGGAGAAGGACTTTTTTGCAATTGCAAGTAGTGACAGGACGAGGAGGAAACACTTGTAAATATTTTCTTTTTAATAGCTAATTTAAACCTACTTTCTTTACTATTTTTTAATGAGAGGGTGATGAGGTTGCCCCATTCCTGGAAGTGTTCAAGGCCAGGTTGAATGAAACTCAAAGCAAACAGGTCTAGTGAAAGGTGCTCCTGCCCAAGCAAGGTGTTTAGAACTATATGATCTTTAAAGGTTCCTTCCAACCCAATCTATTCTGTGATTGTGGTGACGTAGTGATATTTGACATTAGACTTGGTACATTGTAGCTGATGCTAAACCTATAAAGCAAGTTATGTGTGACCATGTAACTTTTAATAAATTATTACTTTAAAATAAAATAAAGCTCAATTTCACAAATACAGTTATATGAAAATATAATGTGATTAAGCTTGATGAATAAAAACTCTAATCATAAAACTGCTGAAATGAAAGTATGAGAGAACTTTCTTTAAAAACATTTGTAATCATAAAATGCACATATTAAACATCACCATAACATCTGAATCTGGAATGTGAACAACTGAGTCAAATGTACTTCTCCAAGTGCAATGTTTTCACAGTACAAATACAAACAATCCATAGAGATAGAGAAGATATAGAGTTTGAACCTAAAAAAATATTTGGAGTCATACACTTCTGCCGTTCAATAGGGTTTTTTAAGTTCTCTGGAAATTTTCTCATGCAAATAGGCAAACTATGTTTCCTTAATTTGTTTATTGGTTTATTCTGCAGGCTCTGAAAATCTGAAACAGTACTTGATTACGAAACAGACTCTTTTCCTTTATTTGGAGACTGCCTCTATCAGTGAAAATTTTAGCTTTCTCTTCTTTTAGTAGCTATCCTGAAAGCTGAAATTCTTTTTATTACTAAATTACTAAAAATATGTATTTATTTAATGTTAACATAAAAAGGTTAAAATTTTTGGTTGACAAGAAATTCCTGCCAATGAAAATGGAAATATAAACTGGGTTTATAGCAGTTTTTCTAGAATCAATCTGAATTCTTGCTTGCAACAATAAGTGTGGTTTATTTTGCAAAAGACTTTTTAAAAAATAAAATTAAAAACTCATGAAAGCAGTAGGATCCAAAGGAATATAAAATTTGTAAGTCATCATCAACATTGCACCTAATTTGTCCAATAAAATTAAACTTCACACAAAGTTTCTGGAAGTATATAATGAATAAGCTGATCCATTTTTATCAGACTCTTGACTTAGTGTTTAGTAGTTGAAAGGTGAAGATTTCACAATCTCATTTGTCCATTCCAAATTCACCAATCCTGATTCTGTAAGTTCAAGTAAACTCAGGCAGCTGAGAGAAGCTATGGATATCCATTCCTGGAAGGCTTCAAGACTAGGTTGGATGAGGCTTTAAGCAACATGATCTAGTGGAAAATGTCCCTGCCAACAAAAGTGGGGGTTGGAACTAGATGACGTTTAAGGTACCTTCCAACCCAAACTATTCAATAATTCCATGTTTCTAGGATTCTATGAGATTTTGAGAGTATTAAAAGACCTAGTAATTTCCTAAAGTCTACCAAATGCCACAAAAATATCAGTTCTGTCTTTTTTGGTGGGTCTCAAGAACATTGAATGTGCATGGTTTTCTCTTTGAATAAAAAGTTTTAAAATACTTCAATATTGTGTCATCCAACAGATTTATTGCAGTATTAAAAATAAAATTATTAAAATTGTAAGGAAGAAAGTAGCACAGAAAATCACAGGTAAGGAAAAAGAAAATACATTCGCAGGAGTACAACCATGTGACCTTGTTGTCACGAGGCAGGAATAATGTGTACTTCAAATTAAATATCTCTGTATGTCAAGTTTGTGCAGAATCCTTAGAAGAAGAATTTCGTGGGTATTGAAGATTTGCTTTGGTTAGAGGCTTTAATAACTTTTTCTTGTATATTTAAATATTCAGGTGAATCAGTCTTCGACTGCTTGGGCAGAACACAGACCTAAGGCACATGTTAGGCATCTAGAATATTAAAAATTGGGGATTCTTCTGGCATCACCTCATCCAATGAGCGTATTTACTTAGTTTTCACCTTATGTCAAAGAGAAGGATCCCCAAGACAAATTTCTCAGTTCATCTAGCTGGCTAGACTGACTTGACAGAATCTTTGTGGAAGTGCTTCAGTTAAGTACCTTTGAGGTGACAGCAGGACAGAAATCATAGTTTCTGAGGCAGATGTGAGAAGACAGAGTTCAGACAAATGATTCTGCTTTATTGCTCACAGTCCATGGCTGTTCTAAACAAATATGGTTCCTCTTATTCTATTATCTAACTGCAGCTGTGGGAATATAGGGCTTTCTGCCCAAAAGGATGTCCCAATATTTTATTAGAATACCTTTTGGTTTGCTTTAGAAAGTGTTTCCTTGCAAAGTGAAAGTAAGAACAAAAAGGTAGTTCACATTCTCATTAATATCTTTAAAGCTTCCTTTATCAAAAAAGAATCTAATCTAGTCTGAAAAGTGTTGAGCTAGCAAATTAAATTCTCTGACTTTCAAGCAAAACCACTTTATAAACATATCAGATACTAGACTAAAACTCTGCCAAAAATTTTAATATAAACTTAGCCGAGGAGAGTTTGCACATAGAGTGCTCCTGTCCTGTACAGAGCAGAAAAAGAAGCAAGTTGTAAACCTTGAGAATTATAATCATCACTGTACCTGAGGACTTAACCCTGTTGCTAAGGAACACTGACGAATTTCTAAGATTTTACAAATCCATAATGTTTTAGCGGTGGGCAAAGCAGTCAAGAAAGAGTCTGGCTGACGTGTAGACCCAACCACATATTAGCCACATTTTTTGGCAAAAATATTTCTTATCTATATGGTATGGATAACTTTGAAACACACCAAAATAATATTTGTCATGCGAAGATCAACAGTAGACAAAATCTGTAGCTAAATAAACTGTAATGGGATTTTTAACATGGATTAAATGAAGCAAGAGCAGGAGAGTAAAGTCTAAAGGACCTTTTGTAACTTGGGACAGAAATTTAATAAGGAAAGTCAGCCATATCAGCTGGATACCTTGGGCTACCTAGAGCAATACCTCTTCATTTGAAGTAGATAAAATGAGCACTTAGAAACCTTTCAAGAGGATGGATTTTGAAGTTAACTGAATTAAGTATCAGATGTTGTGTTGGTGGGATAAGGCAAATGTGAATTATGTAGGCTACTTATGTTCCTTTGACATAAATATCTAAATATCCCCTAAGAAGGAGGTTACTACTTGAAGGAATTTGGGGAAATTGAAATTTTCATGACTCAAAAGTTTGCAGAGATCACCATACAATAATCCCTTTAACATTACACTTTCTTCTTAAAAGACACTATCTTCTTCAAGGGATACTCCAGACCTAGATGAGAAAAAAAGCAATTTTGCGATATTACTGTCTCTTTGACCACATAGGGGACAATGACAACAATATGCAAAAGCGGTCAGGGATGCTTTGAGATTAGGGCATTCAAGAGAAATGGCATACTTGATTTACCTTATTTAAACCAGGGAAAGATCACAGAAGTTCTCATAAGAGGCAGGGTAATTTTTTATTTGGTCCTCACCAGCACAAAGGATGTGATTCTAAATGTTGATGCTTGAGGCCAATTCAATTACAGTGACTGATTTTCGTAATTCAGTATTTATAAAATCACATAATGTCCTTATTTGGAAGAGAAAAAAATCACCTAGGAGATAAAAATCACCCTGCACAGGGCATCCCCAACAGTCACACTGTGTGCCTGTGAGTATTGTCCAAGTGCTTCTTGAATTCTGGCAGTTTTGTGCCATGACCACTTCCTTGGGGAGCTTTTTCTGGTGCCCAGCCACTGTCTGGGTGAAGCAACTTATCATAATATCTAACTTAAAGCTCTCCTGACACAGCCTCAGGCCATTCAGTCCTGCCACTGATCACCAGAGAGAAGAGATCACTGCCTGCCCCTCCACTTTCCCATGTGAATAAGTTGTGGACCACCATGAGATCTCTTCTCAGTGTCCTCTTCTCCTGGCTGGACAAGTTAAGACACCTCAGCTTCAAATGGCTTCCTCTAGGACCTTCAGCATTTCTGCAGCCTTTTCTGTAGCAACAAAAGCAGACATTCACTAGAGCTGCAGTCAATTTAAAAAGGTGAGCAGCATAGAAATGAACAAATTCTTTGAAAAAAAGATAGAAGAGAATGATAGGATGTGAAAGTCTTCTCAGGCATCATGGAAGTTACTTGCAGACCATATTGGAAACAAAAAATTATTGTGTGCTTCTCACAAGTAAGAATCTCTCAAATCCTTATTGACATAGAATTGTGATAAGCAAAGTGATTAAAAAAATCAAGAATTTGTAGACTAGATCAGAAATCTGACTGTAATTCCAAATAAAATACCTAGTAGCTGAGCATTTGCATGTAAGAAATGCAATGAGATTCCTAAATCTCATGTTAAGGACAGATTGGCTCTTCTTCAAGAAAAACAGCAAAATCACATTAATTAATTACACACAGGTCTACAGTGATACATAAAGAAGAATTACTATGTATTGTCTGTCTATCTTTTGGATATTTTTCAACTACTTTGTAAATATATGCATGCATATTCACAAAAATTTACACATATGTACACTCACAGATTTTTGGAGAATTAATTGATTTCATAATTTCCTTAATATTTGATACACAGTGCACATTTTACTCTTGGGAAATTTTGTCTGAAATGTCTTTTTTCATGTTATTTCAAAGATAAATTTCCAGTAGCTTTGTTGTTTCCACTATTTTTTTTTAAATTTTCTGGAATTGTTGTTGCAAAGGAGCTTAGTAAGAAAAATATTACTAAATCACAAACTTTATAAAGAAGGAAGAAAAAATAATTCTGCAAGTAAATACAACACTTTCACAGTTAGAATCTAAGCTGTTTTCACCCAATCAAGTAAACAGGAAAAAAATCCATATGGTTTATGTTGCCACAGTGGTGCTGTTTTGGTTTTGCCTTTTTTCTTTTATATGTTCTCTATATTCTTCACACAATATATTTGTAGCCCAATAGCCTATTGTATTAGTGGCTAGTTTTCCCAGTAATTTTCCATTGTCTTTCCCTAGGCAGAAAGACAAAACAAACTCCAGAGCTCCAAGCCCCAGGGGCTACAAGGTCCCAGTGCTATCTTGATTCTTGCTGGGAGCCAAGGTTGATAACAACACTTCAAGACACATTTCATGGACAAAGTACAGCTTGTGCCAAAGTGGGAATTCCAAAGAAAGGGCTTGACCTGGGAGAGAATTGCATCACCACTTGTCCTCCTAATTGGTGCTTTTTATTAATTATGCTAATTTCCTAAAACCTATAAATGTGTAGTTATCCTTGTAGAGGTGGGCTTTTGTGGATATAACTGCCTCTGAAGGCCTTCAAATAAAGATCCCCTTATATATTACCTCCTTACTAAAATTATCTTGAGTTTCATTTCCAGGTTGGGAAAAAGGCAACAACAGTAAGAATCAAATAATTCTGAATACAAATCTAGTTAATTACTTTGGAATGCTGCTTAGACCTGCAAATCACAATACAGAGTATTCTTGAAACTATCTGAGGTGATAACTAAATCTGAGAGGGAATGTGGAAAGATTAGGGAACATATTCAATTAAAGGGGAAGACCCACTTAGGAGTCATAAAGTGGGAAGACCTGCTGAGGGTTCTCCTTTGTGCTGTTGGTGTGTGTCCCTGAACAAGTCAGCCAAACCTTTCTCCGTTCCAGTGACCTGCTTGGTGAAGAGTCTCCAAAATAGGATGCTGACAGACTGGTTGAGCACAAGGGTGTCAGCTTTCCTGGGACACTGACAGACAAACCAAATGCTAAGAGTCAAGGAAATCTACCCTCTTCATGTGACAAGAGAAAAAGGAGTGCATTTAATCTTCTTGATTGTTTAGATTTCGAACCATAGATGGGTCAAGCTGCAGTCTGCAGCCAACACCATTAACTTGTTCTTTGATTATTAGAAATTGTGTACAGTTGTCAGTTTAATGAAACCTGGCAACTACTTAAAAATGAGAATTGCAGCAAGTTTCACTGGCGACAAATTGGAGGTAAACAGCAAACTAGCCAAACAGCTTGTAAACTTGCTAAGTCAGCTGCACAAATCACACCATTTCTTGTAGTAGTTCTACTAATAGTGAGTAATTTAATCTGAGAAATTCAATTCTGTCCTGTTGCTGTAATGCATATGGATTACCTACAATGCATCTTTTGCCTTTTTTTTTCCTCTTAACTCATACATATTACTCAGCCCTTATCTGTCCTAACTGGAATGTTGATACACACTCATAGGATCAGACGTCTAGATTCATAATCCATACTGTACATAGCATCATCAAAAAGACATTCAGAGGAAGGGTCTGTAGCATACAAAATGCCTCTGTGTGGCTTTCTGTTTGAAATCAAAGTGGCCTTTTCACATCTTAGAGAAGGTGAAAGCCACATAATTGCTAGATGACATATGAGCAGAAAATCCAAGGCTCTCAGTTGTTTTTCACTGTATTACCTTAAAAACATGTTATTCATCAACAACTATTTTTCATAATTATCTTAAGTAGAAATTTTCCTGATTTTTCTAGTTAGTGTGGGTGATATTATCTTAAAATACCAGATCAGAATTTCCAATAATTAAAACCTATGGATGATGACAGACAAAAGCATTTAAAATTTTCAATCTCCAGATTATTGTGGCTTTTTTTCTGTGTATGTGCCATACAAACACACAGAAACACACACACAGGCATTCATTTTGAAACCATGTCGAAATGATACTTGCATATTTTTCTTGCCTGCAGGGAAAATCATTATAGCTTTTATCATTGAGGGTATGAAAAATTCAACATTAAATCATTTTGAATTAATGGGAATTTTTCTCTTAGGGCAGAAATAATTCTGTATGGTACCTCCTGGAAGCCAAATAAGATGATTTCAGTCTCTTGGGAGGTGATACAACAGCTTCACAGAAGAAGCCTTTTGACTGACTTACATTTAATTCCCAGTAGGTGTTTCATTTTCTGTTAAAGATTTAGTCATTATTTTTCCTTTTTACTTAGAACAAACATCTTTCTCTTCAATTGCAATGAAAAAGATCAAAACTCAAAGAGCTTACTTCTTTATAAAATATAGGACATGCACATTTTCTTTCTAGAATCAGTTCTGATTCATCTGAATGATGAACTAATACTGATGAATTAAAGAGAAGAATTAATGTATGTTTCTGCAGGTCCAATTTCTAAGATTTTACAAATCCAATGAAAAAAGGAAATGTTAAAAGATAAATATATGGATAAGAAAAAATTCAATTTTCAACCCAGCTTATCTGTTTTGACACATAACATTCCACGGATTAGTGTACGAACTGAAAAAAAAAGAAAATCTAAAATGGAAGCAGAATTGATACATGTTTATCTTTTCAGAATTCAAAGGAATGTAAAGTGCTCCATAGGAGAATTATTAACATTTTGAAGGGGGTAAGAGAGGGGACAGAAAAAGAAACCCCAAAAATATGGACTCTACCAGATAGATGCAAGTAGACTCAGGAAAAAAGTAGAGATACTGTAGGTAGACACAGGTGGAGAAAGTCTAAAATCAGAATTCACCTTCTCTACAAAATTAAACACACTAATAAGATTACCACATTTCAGATAATCATATTACAAACTTAGGTTTTAAAAACTGTTCATTCATACAAGTTCCTAAATAAATAAGTATTGGTATGAATATACAGTCATCTTTCATGTCTTCTACCTCAGCAAAAGCTGAACAAGTTATCCCTTCTTTCACACATATGATTGTAATACCAAATTCAAATCCCATTCTGCATTTCTCAAGAAACAACATCAACATAATATTTTACATTCTCTCACTGTAAGAATA
>JAHXMQ010000807.1:63791561-63829436 GCA_020466415.1 Ammodramus savannarum pratensis
CTGGTTTTTAAAATGTTACTGAAGGACTTGCCAAGTAAACATATCCTAAGCTACAAATATTTTCTAGAATGTGTTTTAAATTCTGGCAATTATGATCCCAGTTACTATCACTGTATATGGTATTTTGCTGTGTTGTTCATATTTTGTCAATTGTAGCTGTTAACAACTCAGAAATCACTAAGATTTGAAATCTTTTCATGTTCATACTTGTGACAAACTGTACAAGTTGAAAGAAAAAAATAATTAGCTTTTTGGGTGGTTGCTGGTTTTATTTTTCCCTAAATGGACTTCTGTTTAACATTTTTTATGTTCAACAACTTAACACAGCATGGAGAATAGTGCAACTCATCTTTCTGCAATTTGATTATCCATTTTCTAAACCAAGAATGCCAGCTTCCATGAGTTTATTCCCCTTAACAGATTCTACATTCAGTAGGAAGTGGATGACTACGCAAACTGTACAACAGGCACTAAATTTTGTCACTAAATTTCAAGTGTCAGACATGACTAAAAGAGAAAGTAATTGACAGCTGCAATTTCTGATTAAAGAAAGTACTAAGAACATTTTTGCCTTTATCTTCATTTATTTAGAATTTTGTCTACCTTTTGAAGTCAAAAGGTAATTAAAGCAACAACATATTACCAATTCATATTAAAAAATTAAGAGTTATCTCTCTCTTTGCTAAAAAAAATAAAGCTATTTAGGAAAACATATTCACTGATTCACTCCCTGTGAATATGAAACTCCAGACTGATCTGTGCTGTGATACATGGATTAAAATGCTGGTGTTGAGCTGTATAGCAGTATAATCTAACAAATGCTGCCCTTCTACCAGAGAGGTAACTCAAGATGTACTTTTCTTCAAAGAAAAGTGCAGGGAAAAAACCAAACCAGCAACTCAGTCTACCTAAATTACCTAAGTTACTTAATAAATTGTAAGATAATATGTTAATTTTTGCCTATTACATTTCTGCCAACTTCTAGCTATTGGGAAGTACTGTGTTTGTTTTAAATGCCCCAAACAGGGTAAATAACATTTAAACAGCAGATGCATACTGTGATATAATCAGGAACTCCTGCCCTTTCCCTTTCTTCACTGTAGATACTGTGTTATGACAGCATCCAAATTTAACATGAGTCCTAACTAAATAAACATTTCCATGTTTCTTTCATCCATTCTCACTTTGCTATATTGAAAATCCTTTTTGTCACAATGCAACTATCTTCCATAAATTTCTTCTTCTGTTTAAAGTCTCAGTTGTATACATAATAACTAATTCACCAAAATGTAGAAATCTTTCATTCCAAACATGGAATGAAAAACACTTAAAAAACCCTAAAACAACAAAACCTGAAAAAAACCCAAACTGTAAATGTGACTCACAAGTGAGGGGGGAAATTTTGTGTCAGCTGTTTTGTATTTTAGAATCTTATTATCTATATCTGTTACCAAGAACAAATAGAAAAAGTATAAAAGGAACAGTCATTTTCAAGTTTTAATAAACATAAAAAAAACCAATTAAAATAATCCATGGCTTCTAATTCCTGGGAAAAAATATACATATAATCTTTTACAAGAAACGATTTCACAATATATTGATGAAGGAAACACAAGCTTTCAAATAAGATAGATGGTCAAAATAATCATACAACCCTACTTGTATTAATGGCCACATAATCCAACTAGTCACTAATAACAAGTTGATATTATTAGAAGTCAAACACTGTTGGGACATCTTGTACTAGAAGAAAATTAATGGCTTCTTACTTCTGTATCATTGAACTGATAAATAGATAAAATCTAGCTTGTTGTTTCACACGCAAAATGCAAAAATTTCAAAGTGTAGCTGTACAGCATGAGGAGGTTGCATCACTGGATACTCATTAGAGATATAAAAGCTAGAATCCCTCTACTTTGGGTACATTTAAACTCTAGAAGCTTACTGATTTAAGATTGTTCTACATACACCAAGGAAAATAAACTCTACTTAAATGGTAATTACTGAAAAATTAATTCTTCAGTATATAGGACAATAAATTGCCTTTTTTACAAAATCTCTACAGATGAATATGATTTAAAAAAATTTCTTCTCCCTAGACAAATAACAGATAAATAAAATTTTGAGAAATTAGTCCAAGAAAGAAGTTAATTATTTTCCAATAGCTCATCACACAGTATAAAATGAACTTGCATTAGAATGCAAAATATGAGCATTGAATTTAAAAAGTAAATATTTGAAGTTGCTAAGCAACAGTCTTTGTTTATTATATTGTTTCTGAAATGAAAGCAATAGAAGCACAAAGCAACGAAAACAAATATACAAGAATATAATCTATTTCATTCTCAACATGAAAAACCTCTTTTGTTTACAGAATATAAATTAATAAATATTCTTGACAACAACTTGATCTACGGTTCAATGAAATTTTCCTCTATACATTGTTACTGTTATTTTGACTTCACTTTCAAAACATTAGAAAAAAAGACATAACTAAATCAGAAGTAAAAAAATACAGAAAAATTGTCTTATTGAATGCAATTTCTGGGAAATGCTCAAACTAAACTCGTTCTATATCTGAGTGTGGACAGACTGATAGAAAGAAGAAATGTTAATTCATAATAAAAATATCTATGCATATAGACTTGGCTGTCCAAATGTATTTATTTATTCTTCCTTTAAAACATATGTTTATTTCTTATAAAATAACATTTTTAATGAATATTTCTTCTTATAAAACAGGTGATCAAAGCCAGGTTGGATGGGGCTTTGAGCAATCTGGTCTAGAAGAAGGTACCCTATTCATGGCAGCAGTGTTGGAACTAGATGAACTTTAAGGTCCCTTGACATCCAAATTATTCTGTGAATTTACAAAATAAAGAGGGATTTTTTTTCCTGTTTCTGAATCACTTAGGTTGCAAAAAGCCAAGTTTGAGACTGTGCATCAGGGGACTGTGTAGGGCTGTCCGGTTGTCGAGCAGTGTAGCCACAATGAGGGAATAGCTGCTTCCCAAACATATTGAGGCAATTGCTGAAGCTTAACCATTTTCTTCTTGAGACAAATCCTTTGCTGTGAGTGGAGAGAAGGGAAGTGGACACAGTCTGTGGAAAGGAGTGTTCTGTCTTCATGATGATTCTCAGGTGGAGAAGTGCCACCAGACCCAGTCTGACTTAGTGTTTGAAACCTGAAATTGAACTGCCTAATATGTCTGCCCTACAACTACCTGCATTTTCTCTGTTTGTGTCATCATTTCAGTTCTTAAAAAGACATGTGGTTCTCTTTCACAGCTTTCAATTTTTTCTTCAGTGTAAGTAAATGAGGTCAAGACTTTCTGTAAATGAGACAGATGAACAGCTAGGAAAGGTGACACTGGCCATCTTGTAACATACCTGACTGCAGTCATCTCAGGGGCTGAGATTTTGTACCTCTTATTGGATATACTGTTGAAGTGGAAGAGGCCTTGCTCACTCCACAAAGTGAACTTCAGACTTATTATATAATAGAATTGTAAAATATGCTGAGTTGGAAGTATCCACAAGGACCGCTGAGCCCCATGCCTGAACTTGTGCAGGGCACTCCAAGAGTCACACCATGGACCTGAGAATGTAGTCCAAACACTTCTTGAGCTCTGGTGTTGTGACCACTTCCCTGGGGAGCCTGTTCCAATGCCCAACCATCCTCTGGGGGAAGAACCTGTTCCTGACATCCAACCTAAATATCCCCTGACTCATTTTAATGTTGTTTGCTCAAGTCCTGTCACTGGTCATGAAAGTGCAGAGATCAGTGCCTGCCCCTCGTCTTCCCCTTGTAAGGTTGTTGAAGAGGACTATGAGGTCTCCTCTCAGTCTCCTCCAGGCTGAACAGGCCAAGTGCCCACAGCCAATCTTCATAAGTCTTCCCCTCCAAAGTGTTTACCATCCTCTTGGTCCTCCTTTGGACACCTTCCTATAGCTTAATGTCTTTTTTGTGTTGTAGTTCCCAAAGTGCCAATGTTTCACCTTTCACTGTTAACAGTACTTGTCAAGTTTTTCCAGGGTAGTTTCCTGACTGTGTGAAAAAATTCTTAGTCTTCTATCAATATTTTCAGATCTTTGAGAAGATATTTCTTTGATCTATCCTCACTTTTCAAGTACACTTGATTTTTACCTCAGTTGCTACAAATGTTACCAGATGTAAATAAACATGGACAAGAACTAGGGCAGTGGAAATGCTGCTATTTTATCTCATGATCCTCAGACACTTTTATCCCAGATGAATTGGAGTAGTCCTTCAAGATAAACATCTGAAATCATTCATGCTTTTGGGGGGGTATATATATATATATATTTTAAAAACTAGGAAATGTTACGATGAGACTTTTTTCCCTTAAACAAACACAAAACCAAACCAGCAAGGAAACCAACCCCATTTTTTTCTATGTATCTTATAACGCCCTATATATATTTTTTTTAAGAAAAGAGAAATTCAAAGAACAATTAAGGTTCACATTCAATTCTCTGTAAGTATCCATAAGAATTGGATTTAAGGTTAGTTGTCGATGTTGTTTTTTGTTTTGTTTGGTTTCGGCATTGGGTTTTTTGTGGGGAGGAGTGGTTGTATGTCAGTAAAACTAATAAAGCCAGGTGCTTAATGTGACCACTGAACTTTCAAATGCATAATTTTGGAGGTTTTAATGAGGTATTTTTTAAGCTTACTCTTATTCTTCTAAGATAACAAGGTAAACCATATGTCTTTTGTGTTTTATTTTTCAATAAGGATTTCTCTCTGAATATTTTTGGAAGAAAATGGCGTTTACTTGGCTCAGTCACTCTTTGGCCTCTGGAAGAAATAGTCCACTCTGATGTCTTAGGTGTATACTGGGAGCAAGGCTCAGCCAGCCGTACAGATATTTCTTAAGATGGTCAGTGAATATGAGAAGAAAATCCAAACTAAATAAAAACAAATAAATGTAAAAATATTTCCATTAAAATAGGAAAATGTACTTGCTCTCTAGGCTTTTGGTCTTCCTTTGAAAAATGGGGAAATTGTCAATGGTTTGAAAAATAGAGGAGAAAGGAATAATTTTGGATTAATGTTTTCTGGGAAGGTGTGCAGTGCATCCATACATGCAATAACTTTACAACTCTGGTTCTGAAATGCAGTACTGATCTGCAAAGAACTGAGTACCTTTAGAGATAACCAGACTGTCCCATTCTTTAATGAATGTTAGCAGATAGTATGATAAGGACTTGTGGAAACACAACCTTAATTTTGAGCTTTGCTGTATGTGATATGTATCCTTGTCTCATAGAATGTTAAGCTCTCAATGTAAACACATCTTTTGAATACCATAAACACAATATGATCCTATAAAATACTAGAAGAAACTGCAGACCTGACTTTAAGGTTTAAAGGCATGGCTTAATAAGCACCACCAGAAAAATAAGTCCCTTATTTTACTAATGATGTTCAAAATAACTGCAAAAATAGAACCAAAATCTCCTTCACCTGAAGGCTAAAAAAAGGAGAATTAAAAAGAAGAGTCTGATAAAGTTATAAAGATTATTTCACAGAACAGTTTTATTGGGTTATTAATCAACAAGTTAAGTTATCAACCTATGAGTCAATTACAAATTTGGAGGCAGCCAAGCATTAGGAAACAATAAATGGGAAGTGGATTCAAGGCAATCGTGTTTATGGATTAAGGATGTAACAAGTTCTACTTCTATGAACACAGTAGGAAGCTGTCAGCAAGGACACCATCTTAACTCACAATTAGTATGGAGCCACAGGTATTATTAGCTAATTTCCCCACTCTTACAATTGCACAAGACTTTTTGCTAATTTTCTGTGGGGATTTTTTTGTTACATAACTTAAATAAAGGAAATTGTCTCTTCCTTCACCTTGTTAAAAGCCATGATTGCCTGAACACTTCCTCCATCCTGTGTAAATTCTCAGTCATTCTTCAGCAGTGTGATACACTGCCTAGGTTAAGAAGTAGTGTATAGTCCCTTTTGAAGGTGCCTTCCACTTCAACTGGACCTTAAAAGTCCACTTCAACTTGACCTTCCACTTCAAGTGGTCCCTTCCACTTCAACTGGACCTTAAAAGCAACACCTGACACTTAATGCCACCCAACAAAAGACAAAAAATATTTGAAGGAAATTTTTTAAGCCTGTACTTGATATTCAAAATACTTCCCCAATTCTGTTGAAAGGACACAAGGCAGCTGAACGTGTAGCAAAGGTGTGATGCCCTTTTTTTTCCTGAAGGACTTTTTCAAGGTATTTCCCAAGAAAACTTTTGCAACAAGCAGTTAGCCATAAAGAACATTGTGTAAACCATAGTTCCTTGTCTTAATCCCAAAGCCTGGGAGGAAAATGTTGACAATAAATTCCTTATCATCACAAGCATCACTTCTTAGGAAAATATGTTACCATTAAATTCCCTAAACAGAGGGATATGGAACTACATGAATTGTACTTTGTATTCATTAACTTTTCGCCTGTTTCACCAGCAGTGTTTCTGGCTGCCCAGCACAATTCATCTCTCATTATCAGGATATGGAATATGGAATAGAGCAAACAAACTTTTCTGCTTTATAATTGTTGTTGGCAGCATTTAACATTTACATACATGGAATATTAGCACAAGGGATACAAAGTCATTATAAACTAATGCTTTACAAAGTGGAAAGACAATATCCTCAGCATCACTCTGCACTGCATTTCAAATGGCACATTTCAGGCAATTTATGCTAATTTCCATCATTTACAGAACATAATGATACAAATCTGTTAGATTTCATAACAACAGCCTCTAAGTGTTTAGAAGTATAAAGAACACGGTAATGGTCTCATTAACTGTAAGTTGAGAATCAAATTTCCATTTCTAGGCAGGACTGTTATTTCTTTATTCATGATCCACCACACTTTTCATGTTTCACAAGTTATAGCTACTGGTCAGCTCCATATCTTTCCCTTAGTGGCCTCATTGAGTAACCCCAAAGCAATAAAGAGGGAGCAATTGATACTGATCTTACCTGAAGTAAATTCTGGACCACTTTCTGGCTGGTATTAGCTTGACAAAGGACACTGATCTCCAGTTTCCCTTGGTGTGCTAAGGAGCATTAAGTGTATACAGGGTTCATAGCTTAAGCCATTGATATATTGAAAGAAGAAGGCAATAGCACAGCAAATGTTTGCCTTTCAATCTGACATTATAGTGAGAAGGATAATGAACACTGTGTTCATAAGAAAAAGTATGGCTAAAGCAAGCAAAAGCCATCCTTTCTGAAGTGCATGGATGCTGGGAGGTATTAGGAGAAAAAGGTCAACTGACTGTCCAAAGCCTATCAAAAAGGTTAGTTACATCAAACAGTACAGCCAAGATATGTCCTGGATCAACAGTGGAAATACTTGTCTATTTATTCCTTCTTCTCATCCTCAAAAATTTTTATCAGTAGTTTTGAGTAGAATATTGAAAAGGACAATGACGAGTTGAAAAGAAGCAAATTTGTTCCTGATTATATTTCTGCACATTGGATTCATCCCATCACACTGACAAGGGGATGTACAGTTACTCACCCATAACTGCAGATATATCACAATTATGTCATTTCCTAAACTCCTATTTGCTAAGGGAAACAATTTACATAATGACTGTTCACATCAAAGTCAATAATGATACAGCTGTTTTTCAAAGCTTTATCTTCTGAATCATTAATATCCTAGGACTGCAGGAATTTGTGTTGTAGATGTTAGAAATTTAAAAGCATAACCTAAATAAAGTGCTTATATACAATGATCAATCATTGTACATATAAATAGCTTTCCATGAATTTGCATTTGGTGCAGAGAAATTACTCAGCAGCTGTGTCAGTGACTTGTCTGATATACTCATTTGATCTGATACAGTGTATCTAGAAAAATAACAATCAAAAAGAAATTCCCTCAAGTTCTTAAAGAAGCAAATACTTAAGTGTTGTTTCTACATGAAAGAGGAAAACAGAGAAAATCTTTAGGTTACCCAAAGAGTCTAGAGATAATAAATTATGGTAAGAATCAAGTACTAATGCACTGTAGAAATTGAAGTTATTGCAGTGTAGCAGAGATGAAAAATCCTACAGCATTTCTGTAGCAGATCATTTTCCATTAGCAGCAGCTAACAAGCCACCAAAGGTGCAATGCCACAAGAGATTACAGACTTAGAAATGTATAAATGCAACATTTAAAATTTAGAGAAATTGAAAAAGTATGTACTGGGAGTCATTTAGGTACTAACACTATGCAACCATATTGTTTTACCCAAATTGCATTAATTTGATCATGAGCAGTATAAACGGTGGCAAAACTATCAATAATGAAATAATTTAAAAATTTTTTCTTCTCTTGTTACTAACTGAAAAGACTTTGTGGAGGTACAAGAAAGGCTGTAAAGTGTATTATCCCATAACACTCTTTCTCTCTCTTGATTCTTTTTCATTAAATCACTTCTACACAAACAGACACCCATACTGCCCTTCTATCTGACCTGTACACTTCTGGTAGCCCTACTGAGCTGTGATAAAGTGTTCTGCAGTTTAAATCTGTGTTAGTAAAATCAATTTATTTTCTTGGAACAGAAAGTGAACAGTTTTTCTATACTCATATTCCATAGCCTGTAATAACATTAGGGATATCTGTATCAATCCTCCAGCATGACTTCACTGTGACTAGTTTCTACATGAAGTTGAACTATTTATTATCAGCTATCTCCTCGTCTTTTAACCTGTCTGGTATGCTGTATCTATCCACTAGCTCTGTAGTTTATTTTCATTTTCACTGAGGTGCTCAGTAAATATGTCAGCTTTATTGAGTCATTCACTGTCCAGATAGCACCAGGAATGTGCTGAAAATTAAAGCTGATTGCCAACACCATCTTCTACCTTCTAGATCTTAGTTATTTTATTTCTTTTCATTTTAGAGTGTAGATCTGCTCACCTGTGACAACAGAGAGAAATTCAAGACTGTTTGTCATTCATTATCTCTACAAACATATTCCTGGATCATCTTTTTAACACCAGAGAGAAAGAAAGAGAAATATTAAATCAATTTTAACAATGATGTAATGAATGTAATAGATAATTATGTCTTAATAAGGCCACAGACAAAATAAATTGTGCAAAAAAGATAACATATTAGGAATTCAGGAATGACAGATTCTATAAGAAAATATTTATAGCTGGAAGTCTTCCATTTGAGAGTTTTCAAGTCAATCTGCTATGACTTGTTTGCAAATGTTTAATTAAATCCCTCCCATTGACTGTGATGTACCAGGATTATTTGGCTGGCGTTTTTTTGCATACTAATTACTATTTTAAGCTACTATTGCTTCAGAAGAAGCACTGCTACTATTTTTTTCACCTAATTCACTATGAATTCTGTGTCGCCTTTGATTTACCAGATAAAAATATATTAATTTGAAAGACAAAATGAACAGAGAAGTAGATCTTAAAATATATTTTTAAGAGGAAAAGACGCAAAAAATGATTGATTTTAAAAAGGTAGATGCTATTCAAAGGTTTAGTGAGTTTAAGTTACAATTTTGTAGACCCACAATACTTATAGATTTTTAAAATCTTCAGCACAGTCTAAACACTGAAATAGGAAAACACTGAGAGAGGAGAACACTGAAAACTGAACACTGAATTTGGAAGAAAAGTCAACTCACAATGTAACCATTGTAGTATAGAACTGACATTATAAAACCAATATTTTCTGGTGCATAAAGCTTACAGAAATAAAAGACTTAATTTCTTTTTTTTTTTTTTACTTTATCCAGCTTGCATGGATGAGCAAATTATATATTGGAAGGCTGAAGGAGAAGAAAAAGAGAAATATTGTTTGGTATCCTTAAAGTTTCAATCTGTCTCCCTTTCAAAATTTAGGAGGGTTATTAAACCGTAATGTCAATAATACCAAGAAAGACACTTCACTTTATTACATTTGTAAACCCTGGTTTCTTTGTGAGTAAAACTCATGTTTAGGAGAAGGAAACTGATAATCAAAGATTATATGAAGAACAGGAATAACAAGTTAGGAGAGAGAGCATTTGGTTATTACTGTCATCTACTTTTGGGTACAAGTTGCTATCAGCAACCCTTTTGGGCTAATAAATTGATTTCTACATGCACTTTCAATTTAAACTGATACACTTAAACTTGCATTCAAACACCAAAATATTATTTGTAGTCTTGTAGATTGATGCCTTCCGTTCACACTTAAACAGATGGAAAAAGAAAGCAGAGGACAAATAACTGCAAACAAGAATCTTTTTAGAAAGACTAATATCACTCTTATGCAGTCTAGAGTGTATGTACTGCAAAGAGCTCACAGGCCAAAGAACAAAACTCTGGGATGAAGAAAATTTCAACATTTTCATGTATCTTGTCTTGTTCTTCCTCTTTTCACCACAGCTAATTTTAAGCAAAGTGCAAACCTGCTAAAAGTTGGAAACTCATGGTGGTAAAAATTTTTGACATATGTTACTTGTTAAGATTGGAAGCAGAGCCAGCTCTGACTGACAGAAAACTCCAAAAGGAAAGACTTCCCAAATTTTAATACTATTCCTTTGTGAAGCCATTTTTCAAATTAATACAACAAATATGATATATTAATATATCAAATATCAATTCAACATATATATTTTTCTAGTTTCACTTTGAGCTGTCATTGGCTGTTACAATCAAGATTTTGTTCTTAACAGTGCCAATATTATACTTTAAAACATTCTCTTAATCTGTCTGATGGAACAGGTTGTTTTATTATGACCTAAAGTAGTAGTCAATAAAATGATCATAATTTGAAAATAAAAAAGAAGGAAAATCCATTGCTTTCTAGGCTATTAAAAAAAATCCACAACAAAGCCAATTTCTAATTTGCCCATAAAGCATTGCTAATTTTTTTAAATTTTTTCTTAAGTCAATATTTTCTATTAGTGTTGAATTTTGCATCTAGTGTCACCTAACAAGCTGAATAGTCACACCACACTAGAACTTGTTCTTTAGAGAGTGATCCCTCCTGCTCAAGTTAATTTCTGAAGCTCTTGCAAGGTGCCTCATTTAATGACTTGTATTAATTTAGGCATGGCTTCAAAATGAAAAATATATGAAGTGTGAATATCCTTGAACTGGGTTTGTTGTTGAGAAATCAACACCAGATACACTAGCAAAGATTTGGGCTTTTCTGTCTTCTTCTGTAACACCTGATCTTGTGAATGTGATGGGACATGTCTGGGACTGAGAAATTGAACTTTGGGAAAGGGCTCCTTCTGCAGCAATGAAGGGCAGAAAAGGAAAGACAGCGGGGAACGGGAGGAGGCATGATGGCTGATGCTTGAAAAGTGTTTAATGTTAAAAAAGTTTCTCCTTTCAGCTCTAAAACAAAAATCCAAAAATGTCCTCTGTCTTTCAGCAATAAAGTAATAAAACTCTGTTGAAAACAAACCTAAATAAGTGTTAAATTTTAGATGAGAGAGGCCACACCCTCTATTACTATGTACAAACAACAACATAATTGGATTATGGACGATGTATTGGTACAGAAGATACAGCTGCCTTCAGGTCAGGTTAGGAGACCTACAGAAAGATCTCTGTGTAGGAAAAAGAAATCACTTTTACAACGAAGTGCAAAACTGGTCCATACCATAGAATGCCATGAACATCAAGGGATTGAAATACTTTGAGTTAAGGACAATATGCACAGGCTGCAAAACAATGAAGCTGGTGACCTAGACCTCAGTGTATCAGTCAGGGCACTTGAGATACCTACAATGACTCAGATATAAATGGTGGATGTAGTAGATAATTGTCCATGGAACTACTCCATCAGATTCTCCTAAGAACAGTTCATCTTTGGATGTGGTTTTATGAGACAGAGCAAGATTAATCCTAATTGATGCAGCAGGCTTAAAATATTTAAATACAAATTGATTAAATACAAATATACCTGGTAATCTAAAAAATGAGAAAAAAATCTTGTACAAAATAAAATAATAAATAATTTGATAAGTGCTGAGTTAAAAGCCAGTTTATTTTCTGTCACTAGGAAAAACAACCACCTCAAACTTTTAAAAATTAGTATCGGAGTACCAGTGTTGTGTTTCTAGGAAAAAAAAAGGCTTACCTCAGTTCAGGCCAAGGTTATGGAAGAGATCAACCTATGTGAAATTACATGGCACATGCAAGACATGAGGTCCTGCTCTATGGATTTATGAAAGGAAAGTCCTTCTTAACCAACCTCATCTTCTTCAAGATCCAGATGACGTGCTTACTAGGTGTGGTAAAAGATGTGGATGTTGTCTATCTAGACTTCAATAAAGCATTTGATGCCATCACCCACATGCTCCTAGAAAAAATGGCAACTCGCGGCTTGTATACGTGACTGTGGAGGGTAGAAAACTGGCTGGATGGGCAGCTCCAGGGAATTGTGGTGAATGGAGTTAAATCCTGTCGGCAGCTAGTCACTAATGGTGTTCCCCAGGGCTCAGTTTTGGGGCTGGTCTAGTTCAGTATCTTTATTAATGATCTGGATGTGGTGATTGAGAGCATCCTCAATCAATGTGCAGATGATATTAAGTTGGGTGGGATCTGCTCAAGGATAGAAAGGGTCTACAGAGAGACCTGGACAGACTTGATCAACAAAGTAAGGACAAAAGCATGAAGTTCAATGAAGCAAGGCCCCTGGCTCCTGTGCTTGGGTCAAAGAATCACAGAATTCTTACTTGAAGTGACCTCTGGATATCATTTAGTCCAAGTGCCCTACCAAGGCAGGGTCACCTAGAGCAGGTGACATAGGAACACATCCAGGTGCGTCGCAGCAATCCAGTGTAGTAAGGCTTGGAGAGCAGTGGCTAGAAAACTGCCCAGCAAAAAGGAGCCTGGGGGTGCTGGCTGGTAGCTGGCTGAACATGAGCCAGTGCATGCCTAGGTGGCCAAGAAGGCCAATGACATCCTGGTCTCTATCAAAAATAGTGTGGCCAGCAGGATCAGAGTAATGATTTTCCCCCTGTACTCAGCACTGAAGGGGCCACACCTTGAGCACTGCATTCAATTTTTGGGCCTTTGCTTCAAAAAGAACATTGTGGTGCTGGAGCATGTCCAGACAGGGGCAACAAGGTTCATGAAGGGTTAGGAAAACATGTTTTATGGGAATGTCTGAGGGAGCTGGGTTTGTTTGGTATTGAAAAGAGGAGGCTCAGTGGGTACCTCACTCCTCTCTACAACTGAAAGAATGTTATAGTGAGAAGGGGGCCAACCTCTTCTTCTGTGCCTGCAGAGGAAAGAGGAAATGACCACAAACTTCAAACTGAGACAAGGGTGATTCAGATTAGATGCTAATTTTTTTTTTTTTTTTTTTTTTTTTACTGTTAAGGTGATCAGGCACTGCAAGAAGTTTCCTATTCCCCACCAGAGAGGTGGTGGAGCCATCATCCCTAGAGATGTTCAAGAGGTGTCCGAATCTGGAGCTGAGTGATGTAGTGATGTAGTTTGGTGGCTCAGGAGTTGCAGTGGTAGTGCTAGGTGAATGCTTGGACTAAAAGATCTTGAAGGTCTCTTTCAATCTTGATGATTCTAGGATTCTATGATTCTGAGCCTGAGTGCATGTAGTAAAGGAAAATATCAGTACAGGTTTATTTGTGTGTGAATGTGTGCATAAGAAAGCTCATTACTGAGTTATTTTAAGCCACATCAAACCTGGCACAGCTAAGAACTCAGGCATTTAGGTTCTCAGGCAGAGAAGTTTGCCTTAAGTTCTCTGATCCTTGTGCCTGTTTTACATACTTAGATGAGATGTCGTGTTCATTTATGTCTCATACAGTATAAAGTGTCATTCGAACACAGCTAACTCTTCTCATGAAATGTGTCTGCAGTCAGAGGTAAAATTTTGCTCACATTGTACTGCTGCACAACTGCAAGATGGCTCTGCATCACCCCTTGGAGTAAGGCTACATGTTGTTGTTCTAGTGCAACTGTGCCAAAAGCAGCCCAGTTTCAAAGCTCCAAAAATTGCTGATTTTGACAAAGTACAGACAACAACACTAACCTTGTCTTATTTGAATACCTGTAGGAAAGGCACTGATATTTTAATGGGGAATCGTGGGTAACTACCAAAGAAATCACCTTAGTGTATTCAGCCACGTCTGAAATCATGACCATTCCTTTGTCTCTTTTGAAACCATTTTGTACCAGCTAATTCCAAGTACAACTGGCCCTGATGTCACCAGCTACGCTTTGAGAGTATGAAACATCATCATCACCTGAAATTATGACTATAAATTGGTCTGAGAATAAAGTGGTATAGTGGGAAGTTTTCAGAGCTACAACTTAGTCACATTTGCATTTTACACTTGAACTGAATGTGACTCAAGTTTTCAATCAGAGAAACATGATATGTCAATATATAGAGAGGCAAATTGAACAAGTTTCTACTCCTACCAAAAATTTATAATTAGTACCTCAGTGTGATAGGCTTATTTAAAACCAGACACAGGAAATTCCTTGGAAGACATAATGAGCTGCAGAATAGTTTATGGTGAATCCTTGTTGTTACACAGAGTCAAGAACTTTATTGGGAGAGAAAATTTCATTACTTTGCCATTTTGCCATGTCTTTCTGTGTCTTGAAGAACATTCTTGTCTTTTCTTGTCCGAACACAGAAAATACTGGAAATGGTTCAGAGAAGAATGCCAAGGATGATCAAAGGTCTAGAATGTGTTCTGCATCAACACCACTTCTCTATGTAAGTGTCATGTGTTCATTTGCTTGTTTGCTTCTAAATCTTAAAGGAGACAAAATTAAGAATAGAAAGAGGAAGAGGATGGAGACTTGCAAAATTGTGAGCAGCATAGGAAAAATAATTATG
The DNA here is from genome assembly GCA_020466415.1 of Ammodramus savannarum pratensis. NCBI lineage: Eukaryota > Metazoa > Chordata > Aves > Passeriformes > Passerellidae > Ammodramus > Ammodramus savannarum. The sequence goes on from JAHXMQ010000807.1 coordinate 63,806,446, forward strand.
AAATATGTTTCACTATCCTCCAGTAGAGGTAATGATCACATCAGTTAAAGCTAGGAAGTGAGAGGTTCAAAGCAGTCAGATGGAGGAACTTCCTCTGGCACATTATAATTAAGCTGAGGAATTCTTTTCTGCAAGATGCTATTAGTTTACCTGTCAATTAAATAAATTGATGAAACGAGAGTGCACTGTACAACCCAATAATTTTATACAAGTAACAGCAAAGATGTAATTTTTACACATGAAATCTCCAAATATTTTCTCTTTTCAGCCTGGTAAATCCTGAGTATGCATTACTTTATGTGTGCACTCTTTTGTCATCTTCATGTTTGTTTATCTGTCCACAAAATAGTGGGCTGGGCAAACTCCCTGCTTTCATGTAGTATGTGTGTCCTTATACCCTCCCTTCCTTCCTTCCTTCCTTCCTTCCTTCCTTCCTTCCTTCCTTCCTTCCTTCCTTCCTTCCTTCCTTCCTTCCTTCCTTCCTTCCTTCCTTCTTTACTGGCTGATACAGTCTCCTGATTGCCTTCAAGAAAAAGAAGACTTAAAAAAGAAAATAGAAGGGAGCTTTCTTTTACACTATGTTGTTCATATTGCTGTTTTTCTTTTCAACTGATATTTGGAAATCCAGGTGTGTCCTCATTTCCAAGACTTATGGTGAATGGATAACATCAGTCTTAAGAATTTAAAAGATTTTTTTAAAATTTTATTGCAGTGAAATCCAATTATCTCACTCTTATAGATTATATACCTTTCTTGCATTAAGGACTTTTGGAAAAGAGTTTATTTTTATACCGGACAATTTCCATATTGTTGATTTACTGTGCTCAATAGTGTGTGTTATTCCCATTTCTTATGAAAGTTTCAGCTTTTATTTTGTGCTTTCAGTTTGTTTATGGCATTTTCACTTTATGTGTAGATATAGATACTGCACCTCAGGATTAAGAGGTCCAGTTTGTAAGACTGTTTCTTGCAGAAAAAGAAACATCTTTTGCATAAAAATCCACAAAAAGAAATATTTCATATTTATATAATCTTGCAATACATTGCTTTAAAACATTAAACACGACATCTGAAGGCTGTTTTACCCTCATGAATCCCTAGATAATTAAGTTTTCTATCAACTTCAAAAGAAAGCGGGGACATCACTGGCATGTGTTATACTATCATTCTTAAAATCTCAGGTTGATTTTTGGCATTATACATAAAACTGTAGAATTGTTTATGTTGGAAAAGAACATTAGGATCATCATGGAATCAATGCATCATTAAGGCTGGAAAAGAGAGAATCATTCTAGGTTGGAAAAGACCTTAAAGATCAAGTTCAGCCATTGTCCCAGCATGGCCATGCACACCAATAAACCACATCTCTAAGCACACACCTACAAGCCTTTTGAACAGCTCCAGGGACGGTGGCTCCGCCACTTCCCTGAGCAGCTTGTTCCCAGGGCTTAACCACCCTTTGGGTGAAAACTGCTTTTCCAGTATCCAATCTAAAACTCCCCTGGCACAGCTTGAGTCTATTTCATCTTGTCCTATGTCTTGTTACCCAGGAGAAGAGACCAATCCCCACCTGGATACAACCTTCTGTCAGGTAGATGTGAAAAGAAATAGGAATACCCCTGAGCCTCCTTTCCTCAAGGCTAAACAACCCCAGCTCCCTCAGCTGCTTCTTACAGGACTTGTTCTTCAAATCCTTCACCAGCTTTATTACCCATAGACATACAAATACATTTCATTGAACTAAAAGAAAAAAAATTACTAAGTAGAGATTGTCCCAGGGAATGGTAGTTGGTTTCAGTGGAAGTCCCAATGAGGCATTTATGCTATCATTATAGACTTGGAATTCTTACAGGGCAGAGGTATTCATAAACCATACATGAGCATAACTGTTCAAATATACATAGACATGAACATTTTCAAAACTAAATCTTTTCCTCTGCTTATAAATTATTTGCAGATAGGCGTTCTTTCCCTTTGCAATTTTAATGGAATTTTACAGCAAGTTTTAAATACTGGTGCATTATCCACTATGAAAATTTTCACTGTAGAATATTTGCTATTTTCTATTTTAAATTGCTATTAATGATGTGCTATTTGATTGATTACATTAATTTAATAAAAATTTGTTCTTCAAAAGAATTCTCATACACATAATTTTAATATACTGTGTAGATAATAAGCCTTCCTAAAAATATGTTTAAAACCAGCAAAAATGTCATGAATTCACAACTAATCATTTCATTTTCCCCACTAATGCTCTTGAAAACAAAAAATGACTTAGCCAAGCATTTATAAATGAGATACTAAAAACCTAATAGATATCAGTAAAACATATTGACATTTTTATATTTCACGGAACTATTTATGAATGTATTGTGTTCATTTTTGCTTTGTCTTGATATTTAACCTACTTTCTCTGATTTTGCAATATAGTTACTACAAAACACATTTTACAATAATTTTTGGTCAATAAAGTAAGTATTTCGCTAAGGCTAGTGCTGTTCTTCTCATACATCTGATTCTTCCCTTGGGAAAATAAAAAAAACAAAGTCAGTCCTGCAACACCACCTTGCTAGGGAAAAACTCCACTTTTGCTTGTGTATTTCCACACTCATGAGTTCGATTGTTCATTCTAACCATCACTTTTCAGCTAATTCTTTTCTTTTTCTTTTTTTTTTTTAGCCCCAACTGCTAATGAAAAAACAAAAATTAGGAAAAATAGTTTAGTGTTACACAATTCAAAGCTGTGATCCATGAAAATTATAACACAAAAACTTACTAGGAAAAATGGGATTTTTAAAATTAATGCTCTGTATGAGCAATTCTTTCTGCAAGTTTAATAGAAACTAAATGCTCCACAGAAAGCCAACACCGTATAATTTGCGAGGTAACCAAAAAGAGGTTTTGGAACAACAATAATAAGGTACCATTGATGTTTCACAAAAATATCATCTTTCTACTCAGGGATACAGTATTTCAATATAGATAAATTCACAGGGTCAGTAAATGTAAGAATAATTGATGACATAACAAGGAGAATAGAGTTCCCTTCTGGGATATAGCTGATAGCAGATAGTGGGGAACTGCTAAAATTAAAAATCATTCAGAATCAAAGTTCAAATTTTTTATTTGCAAAATTATTTATTTAAATAAAGGAAGAAAAATGTCTCTAGCATTCTGCAAAGAGCAGGAAAGCTGTTATAGTCTGTGCTCAACTTTTTTTCCTTGTAACTTTGATGTATTTGCACCCTTGCTCAGCAATGGCACCAGTAATTCTTGCTGTTAACAGCACAGTTAAAAGAATGGTACAGTAACAGTGTTTCTCTAGTGGAGAAAATAAAGCTTTATCCTTTGCTGTTTTAGATTTTGAGAATATTAATCACTCCTCTTTACATTAGCAACTGTGGGACAGCACATGCACAAACTACTGCATTTTCCTGAAAAACCTTTTTACTTTATAGGACAGTGCCATTTTACTTTATACTGTCAGTGTCATGGAAATTACACATGCAGATCTGGAGGTTTGTAGGGTAATTATTTGTGCTCTAAAATGAGAAAATCATTAGATATGACTCATGAGTGCTTTATTCATAACATGCAGACAGACAGTCACTATACCATTGCATAAGCCTTTGCTGTAAACAAAACTGTAAAATTCAAAATAAAACCAGGAATGACAGAAAAAGAGGTAAGAGAATAAGACTTCAAAAAATAACAGAAATAAAACCAGAGCTCTATAATAGCATTTTCATGAGGTTCTTGTTTTAAAGAAAGCCATGTAAGAAATTCTGAAAAAATCTCTCCTATCCTACATCCTGGTGGATAGAAGTCACCTGAAATTTAGGGAATAAAGAGGCAGTAGGAGAGAGGCTCATGCAGACACTAGCTGTCCAAAAATAGCCACTAACATGATGCATAAAAGAAGTAGAAAGACGACTGTAGTAGTTGAGGGCTCAGAACAACTTTTTATTCCAGCTTTGGACTGCTAGGAACATCCTCCTTAGTCCTGCATTACAATGAGTATTTAAGGAGGGCATCTCACATATTAAGTCACTTTTTGCAAATTTATGTTAGGTGAGAAACTGAAACCTGAGTCACACAATGTCTTTCAAATCTCCTCCACTCACTGCAAATGTATTTTTGAGAAGGACAATTAACTAATTTTCTTGAGTGCTGAATCCTCACAACCTTAAATAAAAATCACTTGAAGCTCAGGTATCCTAAGGAAATGGAATTCTTTCCCTTCATGACTGACAATTCAGAGTAGCTTAACCCAGATGGACAATGCACAGCTGACTAAACTACTGGTATGGGGGTTTATTTTATTATTTTGGTTTTGGTTCTGTTGGTGAGTCATGTATAGCAGTTTGCTCATTTTTCATCTTGTTCACATAAAATATAGTTACTTCAGATGTAGGAAAAACACTTGCATGTGTACCTGTTTGCAAATTTTACATTTTATCACAAACATACACAATAGTCTGTTCTTTTTATGTGTATCGTTGAGTACTTTAAGGGCAATCTAAGCTGACAGATGCAGCAGAAACACAGAGCTATACTTCCAGTTTCCTTCTCCAATTGTACAAACTGCTTTGATGCAAAGAAACAAAATTATTGTTGACAGAATATATTTCATGCTGGGGTTGGCAGCATGATAAGATTTACCATAGAATCATATAAAATATAAAACCTTGGGTTGGAAAGGACCTTAAATATCATATAGTTTCAAGCTCCATGCCATTGGCAGGGATGCTACCCACTAGATCAGGCTGCCCAGGGCCTCATCCAATCTGGCCTCAAACACTTCCAGGAGTGAGCCATTCACAGCTTCTCTGGGCAACCTGCTGTAATGCCTCACTACCTACTGAGTAAATAATTTTTTCCTAACAGCCAACCAAAATCTCTCATTTTTAAAAAATTTAAACTATCCCTATGAGTGGACAAAGTTTTATGCCTTCAGTTTTTCAGCATTTGAGGTCTGGTGTCATGTTCTTTCTCCATTTGCATTGCAATGAGCCTTAAAAACAAAGCTTGCTTCAAATCTTTGAATATAGGACATCTTTGGATGCTCTAAGAGACATAACAAAGTGTTGTACTCTATGCAAACTGAGAACTGGTTACTGACTACCACCACAGACTCTTCCCTCCATCTCAGTCCAGGAGTATCAGCAAGATATTTTCTTCCATCAAGACAGTTATCTTATACTAATGCCTTTTCCCTGGTCCTAAAAATTAAAATCCAGACATTATTAAGGCATTTTTACCTCAATATTTAATAAGGATCCTTATGGTTCACTACTTTGCCAAAGTGGAATGTGCCAGGAGGTACACACAAGATAGATTGCATTACAATTTTATAGACCTTACAAATCAGGATACCTAACAAAGATGCCTCAATGACAGGCTTGAATGAATAGTTTTGATATCCTCCCATCCTGAGGCATTCACCCCTGATGGGCTGAACCTTAGTTTACAGGATATATTCTAGAGAGGTTTCTCAAGATAGCGTAGGGCTTTTCAGCCTTCAACTGCGAGGCCTCTAGGATGTTTGGTCTCTTGACTTAACGGAATTCTAGGACTATGCTAAGGTCCTCATTCATGACTTCAGGAATTACAAGTATGCATGCTAGGAATACTGAGGATACATAAAAGGTATTTAAAAGGCAAAAAATCATCTTGGCATCAATACAATGTCTTAAAGCTCAGTTCTAATGGGAATGTCAGCATATGGTTTAAATTCTGCTGTGACATCAGATCCCATGATGGAGCAAAGTAGGAGGCCTAGACTGTTGGATATAATAACACCTGTCTGAGTTTTCTTAGTAAAACAACACTCCTGCTTTATCTGTGCTAGCTTGATTATACCAGAACAGACATGCCAAGTTCTACTATAATACCATTATTTTCTTTGCATTTGTATTTCACATAGGTACACAGTAAAGTTATATTTACCTTATTCTGAAACTGATGCTACAAAAACTTTCATTTCATCTCTGTAAATGTACAAGGTAAGTTTCCATATCCACTCACTCTTTGCAAACTGAGGCACATATTTATATATCTATCATAGATCCATGAAAAATATTTAAACTTTTACTATTCTTAGTATTAATGAGAATATCAATTTGTCACTGCTGTAATCTATATAGATTTATCAAATGACAAGTCATGCTGTCTAGCATACTAAAACAATTTGTGCAGTTTGTCCTTTGCCAAAAATGCCAGATGTGTTAGATTCAACCTGATGCTAAATATTTTATGTAAGATTGTCAACTCTGCCTCTCAATGTTTTTGGGAAGTTTGTAATCTGTCATTTTTAGACTTAGAAACTGACCACAAGTAAGAAATGGGAACAGAGCTCTTTCTTTCTCTCTCTCCAGCCTCTTTTTTCTGGGTGAGCTCCCCAGATATTCTGGCTTGTCTGCAAGTGCACAATTGTTGTAGGGTCTTATAGAAACCTATGCTTAATAACTAAAAGCAACTAAAAAAAGAGAGAGGGGGGAAAAGGTAGAAGGGTTTTGTTTAAACTGTTGAGAATGAATTATTTTATGACATCAAAAAACCATCAGTATAACAGTCTAACCAAGCTGATAATGTTTCAGCTTGCAGAACAAGACTTTAGATTGATTCCTAAATTCTGGGAACAAGATAGTTTACTATTTCTGTAGTTTTCTGGACTGCTCTGCAAAACTACAGTGAAAACCTAATTAATCATTATGTCACTACAAAGTTATGACTGTTTAACTTCAGTAGTTTCATTGAGTTACTCTGATTAACCAGGACCATGAAGACTGTAGGCTACTATGAAGGTCCATTTTTTGGACCAAATCACACCCTCTGCAAAACATGAACAGCTGTTGACTACAGAACATTAAATTCAGAGGTTTAGGCACTGTACTGGATTGACTACTGCTGAGATGTATAGTAAAGCAAGTCAAGATGACTTTCCTCACTACTGCATTATTGTGTAATTGAAAAAGCATACCAGAACCTCTGAAGAAATGAAGAAATGAAGAGGTTTGAGGATCCTGTTCTAACACAACCACTAGCACTGAAACTTGCTTGAGAGAAAAGCACAGTTAAAAAAAGAAATTAATTCTTCACTGTCCTAGATGATCTTTAAAGCTCTTTCAAGATGGACTCTTCTATGATTCTGTAAGCAGAATAAAATCACTGTGCACCAGCATTTTGTTTCTTGGAAGTATGTAACAAGATATAGAATGAATTAAAAGAAATTAGAAATGTCACAACCTTGAAGTTACATTATTATAGACAGTTATACGAGAAACATATATGAGGTAATGTTATGTTAATGTATGAAATAGAGCATAGGGATCTTCAAAGCAAATTCAAGGTATTATGAGAAATGTTTGTTTACAGAGTAATCACTTGAAATAGCCACAAATAGAAATGTGCTCATTTTAGTTTGGAAAATTCTGGTCACAAAAAAGTAAAATATAATCAATGAAAAGATTGAATCAATGAAATCACTAAAACTTTAAAGTCTAACAAGTTATATATATATATATATATATATATATATATATATATATGTATATATGTATATATAAAGCAAAAGTCATTGTTTCCTTGTGTCCTCATGTGATACCAATCTTTTAGTGAGGCGTATAACAATTTTTAACAGGCACAAGCTTCATGAAGAAATAGTTATTAAACTTCTATATTAATTCAGGACTTTTATAATACATATAATACATACAAGTGGACCAAATCTTGCTTTAGTTTAGTCACAAACTATAAACCAACTTAACATCTTCTTAAGTTAATAGGATTTCTGGATTTCTGCAAGAGCCATTCTGCCTTTCTTATTATGAGGAAAAATAAGCCTACATTATTAAAATTTTAATTTAATTACAGCGCTATTGGTATCTTTAAGAAAAATCTACAAAAAATTTGAAATTATCTTTGGAAAAAAATTGCAACAACAACTGTTTTTCATCTCTTTCTCAATATTTTCATTTCAGTTCCCTCTGATATCTCTCACCATTGTAGTGAAGGAGGGGTGCAGAACAAAATCACTTCTGCCAGAGGATTGTATTATAAGTCTGGGGCAAAGAACTATGGATATGTTGAATATTGCAATACATAAACCTCATATCAGATCTGCAACAGAAGCACATGAAAAACCAGCACCACATATAAGGTTCATCTATGACATCAAACACACAGAGAAAACCTAATCTAGACTTTTTGACTAACAACAGAGTTACAAATTCAAAATAAACACAAGTGCTGGAAGCAATAACTTTACAGCAAGTATTTCAGTAAGGACCTACTGTAATAGTCTCCAATATTTCTTCAAGTTTATTGAGCTTTGTCCTAATCTGTACCCTGTATTTTGTGAGAAAGAAGTGTGAGAAAAAATAAATCAACTCAGAATTTTTGATAGTTAAAGCAGTGCATTCCCAATGGTGTCATCACAAACGCAGCCTTTGTGAAACCAAAGGTCAGGCTGACAGTTGGTGGGAGGAGAATCACATGGCTGGAGATTCACGACAAGAGTGTCTGCAGGGCTGCAAAACAGAAGGCTACAGCATTTCCTCCTTTATCCCTCTATTTACTCTTCAGTTTTTAGACAAAAATATCCTTGGGCTTTGCCTTGCTTTCCAGGGATTTACTGTGATCTTTCATGGACCACAGGAGATTCTTAGTCTATCATTCTGGAAGATCAGAAAATGCCAAGGTTGGTCAGGTTCCTTAACTTGTCCTTCCAGAGTACAAATTCTGTGTGTACAAAGGAAGACTTTGCTTTATAATTTTTAAAAGTCTGTGACAACAATAGATAACCAAAGAACTTCTAATTATTCTTGCATTAGTTTTGAGATGGAATTTCATAATGTCCTTGTTGGAGGTTTTTTGTGGGCATTGCTAGATTGAAGGACATAATGTCTCTGATTTAGTAAACTAGTATCCCCTGCCCTTTCTTATCATATTACACTTAGTATTAAAAATTGAGAGATAATTCGAGTAAAAAACAAACTAAAAACATCCCTGACTTCAAGCAGAAACAAAAAAAAAAGCAGTTTAAGAGACTTTTCTGGGCAATATTTACTTAAATACCCAGCAATGTCCAATAATGTTCAATGGTAAGAAAATCAACACTTGAAATCAGGATCAGCCCCCAAGAATAATTTTATATATAAAGTTATCTGCAAGAGCCACTTTGATTCATACAGGATGAATAAACTTGCAGCAATAAATGTCAGTGATAGACTTACTAAGAACTTCCCTCCCCCCACATAAATTAAGAGAACACTCCAGCTTCTGAACTACATTGTTTGAAACTCGTAAATACTTTTACAAAGCCTTCATTACTCTTTCACAAAGCCGTCAATACTCTTCATTACCCAAAGGCATGTAGTTCTCCAATTTTGTTTGGCTAACTTCTTTTTTTCATGGAAACTCATGCAATTAGGAAATACATGACTTCCATGCAGAATGACTGAGAAGCACCTACAGAGAAATAAAACTTTGAAGAAGTAAAAGAAATATTTTCAGAAGTTTTTAGTTTTTTTTCCTGAGATGACTTTTGCTTCTTCACACAGGACATCTGCACTGACATTTAAGTGAGGAACAAAAAAGAAGAGGCAATTAGTTATGATTTGATTGATCATCACTCTCAAAATTGTTGCATATAAAAATAAAAACTTTGGCACTTTATATAAGCAATTTTTCCTTAGGAGAAAGTTGTCTTGTTAAGACCCAGAACTTTACTATGTTTGAAAATGCAAATGGTGGAAATACAAACCATATTACAAAGAAATATCGCAATCAAAACACAAACAAAACAAAACAAAACAAACAAATAATAAAAACAACAAGAAGAACCCACAAAAAATCCAACACAAAGAGTATATAAGTTCTATTAAAATTAAAGATTTAGCAGTACTTTCCTACTCTCATCATCAATCTCATCTTTACCATTTCTTTGTGACTGGAACAGCAATAATCAGAAGGAATAAAAATTGCAACAGGTGTGACCATCAAAATTTTGGTCCTGGTGTGAACATAAAAATTTTAAAATAATTTATGTTCTTTTTTTATATCAAAATAAATGGTATTGTTATTGTCACTACTAACATTCTGCAATTTCCTTCTTTTTTGAAGGCTTAGATCCCATATTTTTGAGTTTATTTTTTATCATGTCTTCTGGTTTGCCCCAGTTGATCTACAGATTTCTGAAAAGTGACTGCAAATCTACTGGAATTGTGAGGTGATGCAATTAGCTTTTTTGCTCAAAAAACTCTGAAAAATTAGGAAGGCCTTCTTAAGTAACATTGAGAAAACCTAGTCTGTAGGAATGTAGGATGTGAGAGAGGAAAAAAAAAATCATATTTTCATCTTCTTTAATATGAAAACTTGATTTCTTTTAAAGACCATCCATAAATAAAGCCTTGTTTTTCCAAATTAAAGGCAGTTGTAGGAGTATTTGCTGACTTAGAAGCTCATTGTTTTTCAAACTGTGAGCCTATTTACAAAAGACTAAATGATGAGAAGTTATCTGGTTGTAATCTATTGAAGGGAACGGAATGCACCTTGATTATATAGTCCATGCTAGATGGAACTCTGTAGGCTCTTGGGTTTTGCTGGGGATTATTTAATGCTTTTATCAGAAGCAGAATAACACTTAGTCTTTCATCTTAATTATATTCTTGACAAGACAAAGTACATGTTTGCTATTGAAAAGCACATTTCTTTTAATTCTTAAAGATGCTACAATTTTCCTTATCTCTGTAACCAAAAAGTTGCAATGATATCATACATTCAATATGTTAAATAAGTATTTGTTTCTGTCATGACACTGCAACAGTGTTAGGCAATAGGTGAAGCTGCCAGTCTCCAGAGGTGTTGCATCTACAGTAAATAGCTGTAATATATGAACATTGGAGAACAATTGGTTTTACATGCCATTTTCCCAGGTTGCATCATGCCATTGGGTGGGAAGCTATCTTCAGTCAGGTCTGTCATAAGCAAACCTTGATGGCTATATGTGAAAAATGAAAAGAGTGACATTAGAAAATTTTCACATCAAAACTCTTTACTTTCTGTACATAGTTTTAGAAACTGACATGACTTCAGTGTTTTTCAGTATATTTACAGAAATATATGTGCAAATTCCAGCAATTTAGTTTTATCAATGAGGAAAATTCAAATCCCATTAAGTTATATAACTGAAAATCCAGGTTCCTTAAAAGTGTTAAATTTTACTATAGTTTTAAGGTAGCTTGCAAAAAACTGTCTTTTATTGGATTTGATGCTGAATATTTTAGTTTTTTCTTTGCTCTTTTTGTTTTGCACTTCAACTTTTAACTTCTCCACAGCAACTTAAGAAATGCAACATTAATATTTCCACTAAGTCTGTGGGAATACCTTAAAAAATATCCCTGTGTATCAGACACTACTGATGCATTTGACATAAGTTTATTCACAGTACAGCGTAGACTGAATTTTAATGCTATGAAAAGATATTGCAGTGCTATAATCAGAAACTGTGCAGCCACAAGTGGCAATGATAATTATGGTGGGTGCCTGTAAGCTACCACTAATATCTTTTCTGCTTACCTACATAATTTAACCTTGATGTGACAAGGCTACCATTCTCCAAGTAATGGCAGCACAGGAGGAAGTGACAATGTTTATTACCTTTTATGATTAAGACATTTGTCAAATGGGAGTTCAGCTGTAATATTCCCTGTCATTTCATTTAGGTGACCCATTAACCAAGTGAAGCTGGCTGCAATGTCGTTGTACAACCTGTGAGCAGAATTTATCCTACACAGTGATTGCAACTAACATTATGTAGTTTCATGATGGCTGTACTAACCACAGCTAGACAAGATTTTTGTTATTATCATCATTCAGCCACAGGCCATAAATATATGCCATTCATCCATATTGATTTGGTTCAGTAGATTTGGCTTTGGAAACCTAAGGGCTACTTCAAGCATTTAAGACTGAGACAGAACAAAGGCTGAAGCTGACCAGACCTTTGAACACAATCTCATCCAAATTCCACTAATCTACAGCAATGAAAGGCTTTTCAACGTATCCCTGATTTTTCCTGTAGGAGACTGCTTCTTCTCACATCTCAAACTTTCTAATAGCCAAGTAAGGAAAAGGCAGAAGGTTGGTCTGTGTGTCTGCATTTAGGTAAGTTTTCATCAAACAGATCTTGGCTTTCCTAAAACAGGAGTCATTGTGGTCTATGATATGTGGGGGAAAAAAAAAGCGTTAGCCGGTAATAGAGCATAAAACTGAAGATATCATCTCCAGAATTTATTGTTACCCTTCATTATACTACCTGGCACAACACCAAACTTTTAGTGACCAAAACTGAAAGCCTTAACTTATTCTTCATTAAAGTCATTGGAATATAACAGACAATATAGAAATAAGCCCTATGGGTAATATAAAAAAAGTCATATACTCCATTTATTTCCTTTTATACTTTAAGCAGCTTGGTGTTCTGCCAAACCAAAAGATATAAATCTTGCTTTGCATTCCTCTGAAAATGCAATTCATTTGTCAAAGTCAATTCTCCTCAATGAAATTTTTTTATTGTAATGGGTCTAAGATTATTTCTTTCCATTTTTTTCTTATAGAATACTTCAAGAGGCTTACCTTCACTGTTCTGCTCATATATCTAAAATAGTAATTCTGTGCAATTACTGTTAGGGTTTCTGATCAGTCAAACCTCTTTTATTGCTTTCTAGATCAGAAACATACATTTTTGTTCCAGGGGAGAAAAAAAAAGCAACAGAATCTAAAAAGGTACACACAAAAAAGGAAACATACTCCAAAACCAAAAAACCTGTCACTAAAGAAGATCCTGCTTCTTTTCCAAATGTGATATGTGCTGATAACCCTAAATATCATGAGGGTTTTTGGCTGTTTTGAAAAACTGAAATAGTATCAATCCTTCCAACTACATTTAGTTACTTTATTTGTTAAACTATAGGCAGACAACAGAAGGTATATATATGAATATGTATTTATGTAGAAATAAATAAATAAACAATATGTATTTATATATAGTCTATTAGTGTATTTCTGCTACCCTTAATTATTATGAAAGGGCAGTTAACCACAGCAATTTCAAGATACTGGTTCAGTTTGTTTATATTCCAACAGTAGTAATAAAACTTAACAACCTCTCTGAAATCCTAGTGCAGCTTAAGCATGTAGCAGTTACTATGTAATTGTTATGAAGAGCAGTATTACAAGTGTGGACAAGCTTGAAATGCTTTTAAACCTATGTCATTTTTGATAAACTCCAACTCTGCCCTTTTTATGAGGAAGCTGCAAAAATCACTATGGTAATAGACTTCTGCATCACAGGATAGTAATTTCAGCTTCACTCCTTGCCAAGAGTATCCCTGAAATTTTGCTACATTTCTAATCTTTCCCTTGGTTTTGTGTGTTACACTGATAGCTAGCATGCCTTTTGAAAGACATTCTATCTGAATTTTGTTGAGAAAATACATATTATGTATTACAGGATGTGTAATCCTGTTGTTAGGCAATTGCAGCAAATATGGAAGAAACTGGGGGCAGCAGAGCTTTAAAATGATTGTTATGCTGAAGGACATTGACCTGTTCAGTGTGATAAATACTCACTCAGGAAGAGGCAGAAAACATGACTGCTGCATACCTTTACCTTTATTTTAACTTGTGTTGACAGTCACGGAGTTTGCAAACAACACATATAAATCTGGGAAGCATTAGAACATAATAAATAATGCTTGCTTAACACAAAGAACTTACTGGGTCACAACTAGATATTTAACAAGATTTCTATTAGTGAAGTAGGAAGAGCTGTGATATGAAGTGATCATTGAGAGGCATTGAGAGTTTGGTATCAATTCTGTAGGTACTAAGAAAAAGAGTCAAAGGTGAACAATTGCATGAGAAATTGCTTTCTTTTATTCTGCATCTGGTGCAGAATTTCAAGGTTTAAGAGCTTTCCAAATATGATTGACTACTAACTGAATTCCGAAGGTTTATTACAGTTCTGTTTTGTATGTACTTGACAGTTGTCATCCAAGCTCAAAATTGGTATTCTTCATTTTAATTCTCAATAATGGCAGAGAAAAATAAGCAGCCTGTTGTTTTCACCCTCTCAAATTCTTCTGAAATACTTTTTTAAAAGTTTGCTAATAAACTGCAGCTGACTATACTCAAAGATATTCTCTCTGCTCTCCTCCCCCTTTGATCACTGAAGTGTTTTCAGACACTGTAAATTATTTATGGCTTATCTATTACTTCCTTTGGCTCTCAGGGTTTTTTGCTCCAGTGGTTTTCCTGTTACCTAAGCCTTACTTCAGTAGCTCTTGTCATATCCTTCCGGCAAGACCCCAAAGTTTTATTTATGTTTACTTCTCTCTGCCCCACTTGTGCAGAGGTTTCTGTGCTGCCATGCCTCCAATGACTAAGGTCAGTTTGCAGTGCAACTCTCAACTTTAATACATCCAGCGTTTCCCCTACTAAATTTTCAATTGGATTCTGCCTTCTCTTAGATATTACAACTATAGGTTTTACTTAAGAATATTTATATTTTCTCTACATTTGACTGTCTGCTTTTCCAACTGTGAAAAAGAATTTTTCAAATTATTGGCAAGTTAGCATTAGTTATTGTTTTTCCTCAATATGCTCAGCATCCATGATTTTGTATTTATTCCTACTGGCAATATTTTTGTATTTAATCTAGACTTTTCAGCACTTCATTCAGGTTGTTTGTTGAACTCGTGCCACTTTTTAGGAACCACTGTGTATATCCACCTCATGAATGTTTGGTTTTCTTCAAATTATCCTAGAAAAACTGTGCTGCATGTGGTTGCATCTGTTCCTTTCGTGATTTCCTGAATTAATTATATATTTTGAAGTACATAGATGCATATAAGAGGCACATATATACATCATACCTTTGTAAGTATAACAGGTTTTCTCTCTTTCATATTCATCCTCAAAATGGTTTCTCTATTTTGTTTAGCATGTATTTCTATCCTCTGATTGGGTACTACTTTACCTTCTAAGAAACAAACAAGGCATATATCAGCAGCAATGTTTAAAAAATGACCTGAATCAATAGGTGCGATTATGTTTAACATGAAATCTTTTTAGTGCAATAAATTTCACTTTTCCTGTCAGCTGCCCTACCTATCTTTGTAGTCAGGTTGCATGTCACACCTAATTTAAAACTGAAAAGAAAAAAATCAAAGAAAAAAGAAAGAAAAAACCACCAACAAAACTAACAGAAAAGGAAACAAAAAAATCCCCAAAAAACCCAACAACCCAAAAAGCCCAAAAAACCAAGAGCACAACATAAAAATACACATATCTCCTCACATTATAATATATGTCTAAGGAACACATTTTTCCTGTCACTGTGGTTCTAGCCTCCCACTGTTGAATTAAGCTGGATTATTGCCATTGATTCATCTGGAATAGGTACTGAGTCACTTTAAGGCAATGGGGGAGATAAAAGAGCTGTGCAGTCTGTCAGATGGATTATATTTAAAGAAGATAAACAGCTGTACACATTTTAGTTATAGCTATTATTAGAAGTTGATGTTGAGGTGATAATGTAATTAGGAGTGTTGTGAAATATTAAACTTAACATGCTGCATATTGATGTTTCTTCCCAGGAAATCCTTGATGCTTACTGTTTCTGTCAGACAAGGTAACATGCCTTAATATTTCATCTGACAGGAACAGCAACTCTGCATAAGCAGCTCTGGAAAACATCCAAATAGTGAAAAGGGACAGCTAAATATTTTTAATGGTGCTCATAAAGTAAATCCATTTTGTCCAGGAGCTGTAAGATTCTGTGTGAAAGCAGCCTATACTCACCTGATACAAAAATTATGGATATAGACAGACAGATAATATACTGAAAGGGTTCATACTTCTTTCCAAAGACTGCTAAACTTCAAACTTCTCTGTGGGAAAAAAATAAGCTCATTAATGATGCTGCTGCTAAATAAATGTACAAAATGAAAACTGCATTGTTTTCTATGACCTGTAAGAATTAGATAATTAATATCTTTTCAGTGCCATGTTTATGAACTATGTTGTGTTAATCTCCTTGCCATGGGAAAAATCAAACATGGTCTTAAACTTAACTTTGTACTAGGTAGGCTATGTGCTGTCACAGTCAGTAGGTACAACTACAAAAGTCCATCAGTATTTTGTTTACTGGAATACTTTGGTGCGCTGCAGAAATGTATTTACCTACAAGAAATAAAAGCCTTGCCTCAGTGCAGCAAACACCACTTTTCAGTTTGGTGTTTATGAGTCCAACAACTGGACAACTCCTTTTCAGCCAACTTCCCACTGACTGTGGAGGTCAAGACTAAAGAATATGCTGCTGGCCACCAATTGCATAACAGTGAAATAATGGGGAGATTACATATATTCCCTTACACTGCACATCAAATTGTGAAGACGAATTCATTGAGCACCTACAAGCCTGTCTGCAATGAAATTTAAGCTTTTTCAGGAAATTCCACATTTGCATTTAGTTGAGTTTTTTCTTCAAGACCTTAATACTACTCACTATTATTACCAGAAAACATGATTATGGGAAGGCAAGTATTTTTATCTTACTGCCCCAGAGGGGAAGGGGGAGGAAATGGAATTCCCAAGTAGCTGGAACAACAGACCTAGTTCCAGTGTCTTGCAATTGTTCAAGCAACGTTCTGACACATATACAGAAGCAAAATATCTCTTTGAGAAAGAGAATTTTAATATATAATAACATCCAGAAGTTATGGGAAACTAAAAATGCTAATACATTTTTTAAGATTAAAGAATTATTAAATAGTGTCTAGTAAGATTAAAGATTATAACACCTCAAAAGAAATATTACACTATTATAAAACACATATTCAAGAAGAATAATTTGATTAATTTCTTACTTTTGATTAATGATTCATTTAGATAGCTAGAGAACTTTGACAGAACCCATTACAAGATATCAGACAGTGACCAGAATCACAGAAGAGATTTCAGCACCAGATAAAGAAAGGAAAGTCTATGCATCTCTGTCAAGCTGGAAAAGAAAAAAATAAATTCATCCATGTCTAGAAAGTAGGCAATTTGTAGCTGTGCTCTGCAGACTGACCATCAGGAAATTGGAAGTTAATAACACAAGTGGAAGAATGAGGAATTGACTCCCTAGAGCAAGCATCTGTTCAAGGAGTTTGAGACCTCTGGTAGGCATTCTCTTCTTTTCCTGCAAATACCATGCAGAACTTCATCAGAAAAGGAATGTTCATAGTTAGCTAAATCCTTCCTCTATCAATACAATTTAGTTGGATATTTGGAATCCAGCTATGCTAAAGTGTTATGCAGAGATCAGGGCAGCAGAAATACAAGTAGGCAGTTGAACATTTTATGTGGAAGAATTGCTAGAGACCAGATATGCAGAAAATAGTTGCCATTTTCTATATTCATTAACTTTTGTGTATTTTATAAATAAATATGTGTGACCATTCTAGACATATCTTACGGTGTAAACCCAAAACTTTTCTGCTACTGAGTGCTTTATCTCATTGATAGCTTTGGTGACTGGGCTGGAAAGATTCCAGGTTGTGTGGGCCTAACAGTGGGGTTCTGTTGCAATTAACCTTATGTTTCAATGTCAGTATAGCAGAAATTACTGATACATAAAGTTTAATACCCAGAGTAAAGACTGTCTGTAGCAATAAAAATTATATGCTTGGTCAGATATTTAGCATATGTAAACTTCCTAGACATTCGGAAGGATGTTAGATATCCATATTACCAGAGAACCTGAGTTAGATTGTTTCTGCCATTTTTCTTGTGTCTTTTTTCAGTCTGTTTTCTCATGCCTTTCATACTGATATCTAAAGGTCACCAGCTTGTTTAACATTATCAGGAAATGTTTATCAAATGAAATTTCTATAATTTTAATACCAATATGATCCCAATGTAATATGTATGATTTTATTATAGGACTATTCCATTTTTAGCAATTTCTGTATTGTCCCTAGGAACCACAGTGAGAGTCACGTAAACATCTAAACAGAGCTGTCTGCCAGAGCCCTTGCTTCCCATCCCTGACTGCAATTAACAGCAGCACTAAGTGAGGATGGGACACATTAATTCCTCTGCCCAAGAGGGTGCTCTTCACAGCGCATCAACACACTGTCTCATGAACCATATGACTCATTGCTCTGTGACAACTGGTATTCTCAAACCCTGACAGATGCTCGCTAACACAACTTGAGAACTGAAACTACATTTTCTTATTGGAAATACTGAAAATTATGCAGATTTATCATTTCTTCCCAGCTGACAAAGTCAAAAGAGCTTTCTGTGTATCTTCTTTATCAATGGTTCTACTAAAGGAAGCCTGAATTTGCTTCCATAGAGAAGAACTTAATAATCCAGGTATGTTGTAATGATGATGTAGCTGAGTCTGATACATGATTGAAGTAGCATAAGGATATGTTACTATAGGCTACTGCAGAGTAATTTTTAATCAGGGCAAGAATATTTTAAAGGTTTGACTCATGGCTTTAGTACAATTCCAAAGTCCTTGCTAGCATATGTTATTTTATTCAGGCACACTGAGTGAGTGATGGAAAGTAATATAAAGTTTCCACAGCACCTTCTGATATCAGGAAGGCATATATTTGAAATCATCCCTACTGACAATTAAACAGCCAAGACAGAAACAGTCGTTTCCAAAGCATAAATATATATTCCTGGAGGTGATTATTTGAAAAGGCAATAAGAATTTAAGAACAGGAATGACAAATCAGTCAAGGCTATTATTTTTATAATTAGTGCTTGACATATTTCTCTTCCTTGAATCATCTGTCCAGCTGATTTTAGTATCTTAAATATTCAATTGATGCAATTCTGCTGTTTAAGTGTCCCATTTCAGAAAAAGCAACCTCTAGCTTTTTTCAAACCTCTTGCTGCTATTCTAATTTGGCACTCTGTTTATTGGATCAGAAGACATACTGGATAATCTTACTAAGATATTACTTTACTTTTTGTAGATCCTTTAAATTCCTGTATCATAAAAAGCATGATTCCTAAAGTTCTGTGTACAGTGAAATACTTTGTCTTAAGAATAGTGAAGAATTTTTTCTCATTTTTTTTCATCAGAGGATATAGTTAGGTTGGTCAAAGAGGCGTTTAGCTTCAAAATTTCAAAGTTTACTTTTATACTGGACATTGCACCACATAATACAATACTTGTTGTACTCTCTCATGATAGAAATACCTGCATTTGCTTTTATAATTTACATCCAGAGAATTCAATATTGTCCATTTTTAAACAAGAAATAATGCACACCTCATTTATAAGAAATAAACATTTTAATTTTTTTTAAATAGTGGTCATTTCTAGCAGATAGGGTTTAACAGCAAATAAGATTTAGTTACATTGACAAAAGTGTCAATTTAGGTACCAATTTTTCCTTCCTTTTGAAACCAAAAAAGCAAACCTTAGTTCAAATATTTTGATACAAATATTAAAGATCAGCTGCAAGTCTAAGGACAACAAACTTATTGAGCCCAAAGTATGGGTAGGGCAATGTCTCATCTATTAGACAGCTCAACACTTTGAGGTGACAAAGGATGTAAGTGGAAACCTCATTCAGCAGTGGGAACTAAGTGGGATCCTCACCACGTGGTTTTCTGATTGTTATTGCCTATTACATTAAAATATGTCCAGAAGATCTTATGGATATTGTAACCTTGTTTTACCCGTTTTACCTATTTGAATGCATGGTTGGAGCATTACCATAATTTGAGTTTCCTCAAAAACATTTAGGGTCCTAAAATAACAGTTTGCATATCATGATCTCTGGATACCAAAAGTCTATTGTTGGAGAAAATGACCCTCTGTCCTGTCCAATAGGGTACTCATTTTGAGACAGAAGGAAGTATTTTTAGCAATGGAGAAAATGGGCAGCCTCGGGGGATACTGCATTTGCTGGAAAAGGGAGCACATTTGATGACATTAGATAAGATTTTGCAGAAGAGCAGCAGGAATTAAATAGGATTGACCAGACTTTTCAGTCATCTGTTGGAAAGCAGTGGTCTAGAAATGTATTTAATTAACTGAAGGTTTCTAAATAAAACAGCAAAAAAGCTCTTGGGAATTAGTGATACAAAAGGACAACAAACATCTAATAAAATTCAGTTTTTGGCTGCTAGTCATATTTTGATTCCCCGTGGAAACAAGACAGAAGACAAAACAACTGTACTGTTTAAAAAGCTAATATCCTTATGTTTGAGGTACTGCTTTCTTTCTGTATCTTTCAGCATAATCCAAAATATTTTATTACTATCAAGTGAAATTTTCTTTTCTTGTGACAGTACTGTTTACTGCTGTTCTTTGCCATTTTTCAGATCTCATAGACTGAAAAAATCCTGAACTTCTGAGGGAGCAGCATCTCATCTGTATGACCTCCCTGGTATCTGTTTTGCTGTTTTAACTAAGTGTAATGCAGTGAGAGATGTAATTAGAGATACCAATGAACTCTTTTACAGCCTACAGATGATTTATCTATATCACTTTGAACTCCTATGCCATTTGCATGAAACTCACAATTTCACTCTTTCAAAATATTTCCAACTTCTAGATAAGAAGGTCTTTTTAAGAATCCAGTTGTGCGGGCATGTAAAAAGTCTGAATACAAATTTCCATGTTCTAAATTTTGACTGACTCATCTGGCCACTTTAGTCCTGCACACCTAGATCCCCACCAGTAAGGCCAGTCTAATTAATGAAAATTCACTGTGTATATTAAAAATTAAGCCCTATTAGCCAGTCCTATTTAACTGAAATACATCAGAACACGTGAGGCGATGACAACTTAATGGCAGATGGAATTTAATGAACCACAGAAAAGAAAAATTCAAAAAACAGCTGACTGAATGAGGTGCTGTCAGAAGGAAAAATAAATGTGTGATGTCTTCCTTACATTTGATTAGAGGAAAATTAAAGCACATAAAAGACATCTTCAGAATGTTTTGAGCTCTTAATTAATGTGTTGTTGGGATGGTCAATGAACAGAAAAAGTGAGTCCCAACCTGCATGGGGGACTGGCATTTAAGTTGCACTGAACAAACCTACAGGACTTGGATGCAGATTGCAGATGTCCACACACTTAGCAGAAATCCAGGTGAGTTCAGCCCCTTACAAGGGTACTGTGGGCTGGCACCAGAAAACTACTGAGAAAATAGATAGGGCTAAAAGCATAAACTCCCCAACAAACAAACCCTAACACAGGGAAGCTCCACGGTTAAATTTCTTGGGAAGCTGTTATGACAAAACTGATTGTATTGAGCAGTATCATCACTTTTTAGTATCAACCAAATCAATATCTAGAAACAAGGATTGGATTTGTGAATCCAAATAATTTTTTTTCAATTTTAATTAATGTCTAAAGCAGGAACTCTTTCAATTTTTAGTCCTGAATACTTTTTTTGTAGTGTGCACAAATGAAAGAAGCATCTAGCTAGGGTCATAAAAAAACCTGTGAAATCTTCATTGTTCCTTGAAAGCAGTGGTAGATTTAACATAATAAGCAACATTCCTAGCACTGCCCTTGGTAATATAGAGTTAACACCTGTTTGTTTTGACAGAAATTGTACATACAAAATAAAAACCCACTTTCAGTTAGCTCTGCCCTTCAGGGCTGTATTTAATTGACCTTAGGACAGAGAGCAGGGTTATCTCTCTGATCTCATAGACCAGCTGTAGTGCTGCTTCCAACAATAAAACATTTCAACCTTCAGGAGAGAAATAAAAGTATAAGAGTATAAGAGTGCTGTTAAATGCTCCTGGTAATACTCTGAACAGGATTGTTACTGAGGGCCCCATATGACGCTGGAATTCTGGCACTGAGGAATAACTGGTGTGAACTAAATTACTTTCACTCCTATCCAGGATATCAGAATGATCTCTAGTAGTTGCCCTTGAGCAAAAGGGCAAAAAAGAAAAAGGGCATTTGATCTTAATAATGACTTACTAATTCTCATTAATGAGCAGGATATCCTTTGTGAATTATAAAAGGAATAATGAAACGAAAGAAAAATGTATTGATAAAAAGCAATTAGAATAAATCCCAAAGAAGACCAACTCATGAGAATATGGAAGTTGGTTTAAGGTTGAGTTGGTAGAACAATCATAAACATATTTTAAATTATTTCACTTTTTTTCCCCAGGTTCTAGATTTGTAGATGGCCATGGTATAGTCAATGGGGTCATGCTATATAGTTTTATTTTTAATTTTTGTTTGAAATATCCACATCTGTAGCAGTTTTTCAAATGTTTTGAGAAACTATTATTGCTTTTTTCTTTTAAATAGTCAGTACAAGAAGAATTAAAGAATTTCCAGAAAGCTATTCAGATTTTCTTCTGAAAGATTTAAATAGTGGGTAAATAGAACAAGTAATTTTTAACAACATCCCAAGGTTTGTGCCCACAGCTGCAGACACACACACATTTGTAAATGCTTACAGCAATATTTTAGTCTTATGATTCACATTTCTCTAAAATGCCTTTAAATATTATTTTAATCCTGTTAATTTTATATTTCCTAATAATTACCCATGAATATTAAAGGACATTAAATACTACTTAAATATTAG
This sequence comes from Ammodramus savannarum pratensis, assembly GCA_020466415.1. NCBI lineage: Eukaryota > Metazoa > Chordata > Aves > Passeriformes > Passerellidae > Ammodramus > Ammodramus savannarum. The sequence goes on from JAHXMQ010000807.1 coordinate 63,829,104, forward strand.
AACATTTAAAAAATGGTTATTTGATAACTAGTGAGAAAGTCAGCTATACAGGAAGTAAGAACAGCTACAACTGTAGTGTAAATAACTTTGCCAAACACATTTGTAAAAACCTGAAGTATTTCTTTTCTCTTTTTCTCTGTAGCTGAATTGGGCCATGGTTGCATGGCTGTGGTTTAGCTCTGGCAGCCAACAAGCCCCATGCAGCCACTTGCTCATTGGAAGAGGAAGAGTTAGAAAAATCATGGGTTGCAATAAAGAAAGTTTAGTATGAGAAGTTAAATCTGCACTTGCAATCAAAGCAAAACACAGAATTTATTGCCCACTTTTCATGGG